>CAJVRC010000898.1:184274-265931 GCA_911456345.1 Penicillium egyptiacum
CAATTGGGAGAAGCTTAGATCATGACCTCATATGTAAAACGCAAAAGCCGGGGAATCACAGAGGGAGAATCACAGTGACAGCATCGACATCCCAGGCCCAGTCGAACAGACACCGGCTCCATAGTCTCTAATGAGAGTGCTGATAATGTGAGAAGAACAAGACTGGCCCGTCCTCTTGGCATATTCCAAGCTCATATCAGACCCGGGACAAACCCCTCAGAAAAACGACCATATATTCAAATCCCTCGACTCACGACCCATCATTACTCGTAGAAGATAGTCTTGAATTTATGCGTAGCATTGACGACATTCTCGTAGATCTTATAATCTAGAATCACAAAACACACGCAAGTCAGTCTCTATGTCAATTTACCTCGCAGAGGGAAGCATTCAACATACCGCAATCAGCTGGGTCACCCCACTCCGTCGAGCCCAGTACACGGAGTCCGTATCCCTAGACGCAAATCATTAGCATCCAAGCCCAAATCTTCAATATCAAGTCTATATCCCTCCGGGACTAATGCTGAACATACCTGTCCACCCTCTAGATCAGCCACCTTCCCTACAACCTCAACCAGCTTTCCGACTTGCAAGCGCGCATCGGACTTCAGGATCATTGTGACGTCGCCATTGGTGCCGCAGGTGAGTGTGCCGGTACTCCCGTGGAGCGCGGTCACGGTGCCGAGTATGCGAACGGTGTGCGAGCTACCGCCGGAAGGATGGAAGGCGTGGAGGTGGGAGGGGAGGATGCGGGGGGTTTGGAGTGACATTTTTGAATATTGGCAGTTTTCCGACTGAGACTGGGACTTCGGGATTGGATGTGTTGAGGGTGATGTTCGTTGTCTGTGATTATGCTGGAAATCGGCGGGGAATAAGTAAGGTCGATCGACGCGAGGCGCGGAAACGCGTGGTCACGTGGTGATTAAATAGTATGAAATGGCTAAGTGGACCTTTTAAGCCGGATATCTGGCAATACTATGTGAACATGGCTTTAATTAGGGATTAGGTTTCAGGTTGCTGCGAGAGGAAAAGTACCCAGATACAATAAATCAACCGCCGAGTTACGCAGTCAATTCACACTTCTGGAGCTTCTCGATATCATCACGTGGTCAGATATCAATTTCCAGCAAAAGCTTCAGCCGGATACGTCAATTCAACAAGTCCACGCCACACAATACTACGGAGCAGACCTGGCGCAATTCCCTGGGGTTGGGCTACAAGCTAGGCAACGGAGCTCTAAATCTCTCTACATAACCAACACCTACCCTCCTTCCACACTCATCACATCCGACCACAATGCCTCCTCCACTTCCCTCCTCCCACCGGGGAATGACCAAGAACCCTGTTAGGCCTGCTCGCTATCGCCCTGGAAAGGCTATCGCAGAGGAGCCCTCGTCTGAGGAAGAGGAGGAAGAAGAGGAAGATAACGAAGCTGAACGGGAGGCGCGACGAGAACAAGAGCGGCGCAGACGAGCCGAGGCACTGCGCCGAGCAAAAGCGCCCAAAGCAAGCTCATTCCCAGCCTCTGTAGTAGCAGTCCAAAAGGTCGAGGAGGACGATGACGAAGAAGGGTTCGTCACCGAAGAGGAAGAAAATGACAAGCCTGTACCCGCACCCGCGCCGGCGCCGAAAGCAGTACCGCATCCTGCGACCGACGATCTAAAACCTACTGTGGCTACAACTGCCCCGGAGAAGGATGAAGAAGAAGATGAGGAAGAGGAAGAAGAAGAAGAAAGCTCCGAAGAAGAAAGCAGTTCCGAAGACGAAGCACCCCGTCGCATGCTCATCCGGCCAACGTTCATCAAAAAGGATAAGCGCAACACAGCATTACCAGCCGGCCAGAACAAAGCACAAGCCGACGCCGAACGAGCCGCCGAAGCGGAAGCGCAGCGCGCGGCTCAGCGACAAGAAAAAGCAGACCAACTAATCCGCGACCAACTGGAGAAAGAAGCGATAGCGCGCTCAAAGGCGAACCGGGCCTGGGACGACGACGAGCTCGTCGAAGCCGAAGACGAAGAAGCCATAGATGACACAGACGGGCTAGACCCTGAAGCCGAGCGGGCAGCGTGGACACTGCGGGAGCTGAAGCGCGTGCAGCGAGCCCGGGAAGCGATCGAAGCGAGCGAGAAAGAGCGCGAAGAGGTCGAGCGTCGGCGGAACCTTACGGCCGAGGAGCGGGAGCGCGAAGACAGCGAGTTCATCGCGAAGCAGAAGGAGGACCGCGAAGCTACGCGCGGCCAGACGGGCTTTATGCAGCGCTATTTCCACAAGGGTGCTTTCTTCCGTGGGGATCTTGAGGCGGAGGGTCTGGATCGTCGCGAGCTTATGGGGGCTCGCTTTGAGGACGATGTCAATCGTGATACGTTGCCGCAGTACATGCAGGTGCGCGATATGACGAAGCTTGGGAAGAAGGGCCGCACGCGCTACAGGGATCTCAAGTCTGAGGATACGGGGCGGTTTGGGGATGGGTTGGAGAATAGGAGGAGGAGGGATGGGCCTCCTGAGGGTGTTAGGGATGAGCGGTTTATGCCTGATCGTCGCGGTGGTGGTGGTGATGGGGATCGCGGACCGACGGGTGCTAATGCTAGTGTTGTGAGAGCTCGGCGTAGGTCGAGGTCGAGGTCGCGTTCTCCTCGGCGAGAGCGGCGTGATGATAGAGACTCGGGTCGGTTTGAGCGGAGTCGGTCTAGGGAGAGGCGGAAGCGGAGTCTGTCGCCCCATGATGATCGGGAGAAACGTCGGCGGGTGGACAGTTCGTGATCGTTCAGCGGTGAAGCAGACAGCGTTGATATCCGACCTGGATGTTGGAGTTAGGGCGCCCAGTCTATCACAAGGTGCATGGTGGGAGCTACTTCTGATATCTGAATTTCGAGCAACCAATGTGCCAATACTCTTCTGTGTATGTACATATACGTAATATAGCATATCCTCTCCTAGAGGAATTGTATTGCTGGATATCTGCTGGCCGACCCTCAAGGACTTTTGTGTATGATCCATAGCAGATTGCAAGAAATGTTAGGAAATTGCCCAGATCGACCGTCCAGGCTTGTACTTGCATGACTTCGTGAAAGGGAATGCCGGTGCGGGAATCAAAAACCACACCAAGAGTCGCAGACAAAGAGCTGCGTAACCACCCCATAGCATCTCAAACGCCATATATCTACCACGCTAACAAGCACACATTGACCAGCCTGCAGCCTGCCTGCCACGCACACCGGTAACCCGAATTTCAAGCTCATGAATTATTTAACACCCGCCCTCTCGAGCACCTTCTCCCTCTCCATAACCGGATCCCCGAAGCGAACCAAGAACACCGTCCGACTAGGCCAGAGTTCTGTGGGCTGGTTATGCGCCGAGACCTTAGTCTCAAAGCCACAGCCATCACAGACACCCTCGATGATGCCGGCAACGTAAGCAGCGCAGTTGAGCATGCTCATATCGCGGGGCGCGCTGATATATGTGTTGACCATCGGGTCGTTATCGGTGATCATGTATTCGTTGGGAGTGTCCGGCGACACGGAGTGTTCGAGGGCATCTGCGGCGCGGCCGAAGAGGAGACGCCAGAGGGGGCCGTGGATCAGGTGCAGCAGGGTTATGATGCGGAGGGGTCTGTTTGGGGGTGAAGAGGAGGTGGAGGAGCTTGAGAGGGCGGAGGAGGAGGTTGAGGTTGAGCGGTAGAAGAGCAGGTCGAGGAGGCGGAGGCCAAGGGGGTAGCCTTGTTCGTTTAACCTGGATGGAGGGATCGTTAGCTACCGGCCTGTCGGGCGAGTATATGGCGATAATTGGCTCCGGAGAAGGCAGGAAGATTCCAGGTTTGAATAAGGTCTCTTACCGTTTCTCCAGATCTTGGATGCCTGTTACTCTGCGTTGAGCATATGTGACCATCTCCCCGAATAGAAAGGCGAAGCTCGCCCGGCTGAGTTCTGTATTACGACTCCGGTTCAGATGTCGGTCGTAGATGGTCTTGCGATTGGAAGGTACACGTAGCCCAGGGGACTGCTGTGATAGCTGGGCTTGTTGTGTCTGCTGCGTCTGTGGTTTGTCTATCCCTGGGGCTATGCCGCCATTGCTGATGGACTGCATCGTGGCATGTCGAGGTGGTGCCGCCATGGGAATGACGTTGCAATTTGGATCAGAGTCAAGGAATATTGATTTGGGAGCTTGCGGATCTGGTCAAGTTGAGATATCTATGTGAGGGTTTGAGGTATGGGGTCAACAAGTGGATGCGGTACGGCGGAGCACAACTCCCTCGGGTGCAATCCTGCGAGATTTTATTTTTGTGCTGAGAGAAACTACAAGCTTGGCTATAAAATGCTATGAAATGATGTGATTGGAAGATATTAGAAGACAAAACTGCCCTTCATTTGATACTGATATACTAAATGTTCTAACGGCTGAACTTTCGCACCCCCGACAAAGCACATGACTTGGAATATCCTGCATGCAAGCCGAGCGTGCAAAGCAGCAACGAGCGCCTCCAGCAAGAGTGCAACTAGGTATAGAGCCAGAGCCTGGACTGCAAAGCGACGCTATGCATGATAACGAAGATCGAACGTTTTTCTATCAATAATGGATCCTGTTTCTGAGAGACAATTAGCAACCGTCTCGACTGCAAAGTTGAAATGCAAAGAATTCATAGAGCAGCCAAATATTTCTCAGACATCCAAGGAAGATATTCCGCTCAATGCCGCCTTGATTGGGTTCAAGCGACGGCTAGCGTGGAAACTGCGAATGTAGGAAGATTTTCATCATCGAACGGCGCGAGGCCGTTGGCTGGGGGGAATGCAATGCAAGAAAAAAGTGTCGCGGACTTACCGAGTCAGTAGAGAGTATATATGAATACGTTCACATATACTCTTGAAGTTGTCGGACTATCGGAGTTCAAAAGCCAACATTAAGACTTTGAAACCGAGTTGGTTGAGGAAGATGAAGAAAAAGAATTTTCGGGCCGGGGCGATGGGCTTTTATAGGGCCGAGTGGAGCTAGAGCTCCTAGTGGAAAAAAAAGAGTGTCCACTTGGAAAAAAGAGAAAGAAAAAGAATAGAAGAACGAAAGGAAAAAAAAACAATGGCGCAAATTGTAGCTAATTGTTTAAAAGAATAAAAAATAATGTTATTTTCCATAGCTAATCCCAGGTCATATCGTTTTCGTAGATTCTGATCAAAACCATGTACGCCCATAAATGAACCACCCAGTGGCTGTGAATCAATCGAAAAAAAGACACCAAATAGACACCAAATATGCTCATAAAGAGGTAGGGGAAGAGGAATAAAGAGCCAAAGGTCATGCCGAAGAATGATCTCCTCCAGCTATTTGAAGCTCTTCTGCTTTTGTCGCGAATTCCAATTCAAAGTTTTGGAGATGCTGTGCACCCAGCCCTCACCCTGCCCACCGGGAGGCAAGACATTGGCAAAGGGATATCTTGACGCTGACACTGTGACATAGTCACCGGGATGTAACTCAACCCTAAGGTTTGTCAGTCAGATAACAGACCCAAGCGTCAAATCAATGCCGAGGTGGTAACAATGGCTTATAGAACAAACGTAACAAACTCACCTCTCTCGTCCATCAAAGCTAGCCCATGAGCTTGTGCGCGCATCGTACGGCACACCCATGCGCAAGACAATGGTGTCCGGTAAAATAATTGGTCGGAAGGATAGCGTGTGGGCGCAGATGGCGGTAACAAGGATGACGGGATTTTCTGGGTGCGAAAGAGAGCCGCCAGCGGCGAGGTTGTAAGCAGTCGATCCGGTTGGGGTAGCGATGCAGATTCCGTCAGCAAGCATGGTGGTGAAATGCTCGTCGTCCCCGAAAAGTTCGATTTGAGACATGGCTAGCGAAGACTGGTTAGCTGTGTGTCTGTTTCTGTCGTGATACCTAATACGTAACACCGAGGGAAGAATCGCAATCAGAAATCAGAAATTAGAAATCAGAAATCGGAAGGCATACTTGGGTTCGGCCCCCGGTCAAGAACTACATCGTTGAGAATCTCATATACTCGATCTGGGGCGTGCGTCAATGTGTCCTCCCCTTCCTCCCCGATCAATTCCTCAACCAAGTCGCGATCTGATAGAGAGCGCGCGTGCGGGTCTCTTAATCGCGCTTTGCTGCGCATGATCGTGCACTCGAACCGTAGCCGTAGGCTGACAAAAACGCCATCCCGGAAAGCATTATCAAGGCTCTTCTGATAATCCGCAAAGTCGAACTTGGTCAAGAAGCCCAGTGAGCCCAGCGCAAAGGAAAGTACGGGTGGCACGATGCGCTGGAACAGCCAGCTTGTATATAGAACGGTCCCGTCTCCACCGAGCGTAACCACAAAGTCAAATAAATGCGGTTGTTCTTGCGCAAGCTTGGGATCCCAGTACTTGAGCCGGCCCTCGGCGGAGGGCTCGTCTTGTACCAGTTGCAACGCACCGAAGTCCGGATGCGTCTCGAGCCGCTGCTCGACATAAACCACGTACAATGAGTCACGGTCCTTGGATAGTAGCCACCTTGTAACCTTTCGAGTCAGGCTTACCAGCGACTCGTCCTGCGCCTTGCTGACCACGAAGACAGTTCTCACGGTGAGCTTGAGCTTGATGCTGCCTAGCTTCTTGGATAATTTGCGCACATTCCAGGCCATGTCTGACAGCTGTCTCTTGGTAAGATGCCGGGATTCAATGATTGTGGGTATCGGTTTGTTGTCGCGGTCGACCACCGAGACCAGTTCCTCTGGCTCGATGCCTTCCGTATTTGTCACGGGTAGAGCCTCCTTCTCCTTCGATGTCCGTATCTGATCTTCTGCATCTTCTGTATCTTTCAGGTGGTGTAGGGGTGAGGTCCACTCGCTCGCAATGAGGTTGTGGACGTAGCAGGCGGTCGTCCCGTCATCCTGAGTTGGGTGAGGTAGGACCCTCGGCTTGTCCATGGTAACAAGGGAGGACTTGCGACGGTGGTTGGAGTCGGGATAGAACACGACCTGGGTAAGGGCATGCGCTTAGTATGGAACTATCATGGGAGTCAAACTGCTTTACCTCCAGATGATTCTGAGCCTCCGTATCGCTCGCCCCTCCAGTGCTCTATGATGGTATTGGTCAGTCACTGTAATACCCCAGTCCTAGAGTCCAGCAGCACTTACATCATCCGTAGCTGCCTTGTCCATCGCGCAAAAGTACTGGAATTTCCCTGTTGGTCACTCTGTCATGGTTGAGGTTGTCCGGGCCCGAGGTGTTGGTGGGGAGCTACCTGGGTATGCCCCACCACCGGTGCTTGGTGCCCCGAATAAAAAAATCTAGGAATGAGGTATCTTTTGTATGGCTTGTCTATACAAAAGGTACATGTAACTAACCTCATTTTTTCTCCACCCTCGAACTAGCTAAAGAAAGACTAAGAGACAAAATAGACTCCTTTTACACTACATGCATCTTCCTATACCTTCCTTAACTACCTCTTCGGGCAAGAAAATCTATGCTGTGTCTACATTGTGCCTAAGTATCTTTTGTATGAACAAGCTATACAAAATATACCTAATTTCTATATTTTTGGTTTGCTGGAGAACACTGGCTTGGCACGCACGATTATGACGTACATCGGTCCACAACAGTGGGAAAATGGTCGATTTTCCAGACCGAAATCCCGTAAATGATCTCTTGAATGACTTGATTTGTTGGAGACTTGATTATAGAGCTCTACACGCCTTTTATCTTAACATTTCAATCTAGCATCGGAATACCCACGTTCCTACGAAAACACGCTTTACACGGATATATATCATAAGGTGATCTGATCTAGTTGATTTTCACGCTAACTTGACCCCATACTTTACATCGAATTCTTCATCTCTCTCAACGCTGCCATTACCTCCACAGGGTCGGTCTTGCCAGTTACCTTTTGGATCTCGGGGTCCTGTGTGTTCTAAATGAGCAACGGCAGATACAAGGGCAAAGGAAAGGAACTTACATTGACGCGCATGAACACGTTGTGGAGCTAAAGGTTCGTTAGTCTCGACCAGAAATATTCTCGGGTCCAACTCTTACCTTCTCGTCCCCGATGGTGAATTTCCCTTGTGTCTGCTTGTTCTGGTCCGCAAATGCCTGGAGCTTCTTGATAGGCTCTGTCTGCGAGACTGCAATGCAGAACTTGACATTGGCCTTGGTATATTCATGGCCGGGCTAGAAGGAGTCAGCATGAGCCTTGTATCGCCACTAAAAGACAAAAAGACAACCCTACATAAACCTTGGTGTCATCAGGCAGAGCTGCGAGAGTCTCGTTCAAGGCCTTGTGCATCTCCTTCGCATTTCCTTCAAAGAATCGGCCACACCCTGCATTCAAAATTAGTCCATGATACTCCATCCACAGGTATTGGGATGGAAGTCTTGAAAACGATGCACATACCACCAATGAAGAGAGTGTCGCCTGTGAAGACAACACGCTGGTCTCCATCTTGCATATAGTAGCAGATGCTGTCTTGTGTATGACAGGGAGTATGTAAAGCCTTCACTGAGATACGATCTCCGATCTTGAATTCTTCGCCATGCGCGGGGGTCTTGGTAACAGACGCGCAGTCCTTGCCACCAATTACCTGAAGGCCCTTGAATTGTTTCAACTGATGCAAATGTTAGCTCGAGGTAACAACCAATAGCTCGAGAAAGCATGCATACAATGTCACTATTCCCGCCAGCATGATCCCAGTGGCTTCAGAAAATGTCAGCAAACCTGGATTTTGTTCCTTTTTTACCGGCTCATGAAAGTTCCATCCACATACTGGTGAGTGTTAACAATGGTTGTCAGATCGATCTTGCCAGAAGCAATCTGAGACTTGAGCTCCGGTGCAACCCTGCGATTCCACATAATCAGTTCAGCTCAAGCAGTAGTTTCAACCCAATCTGAAGATGCAACTCACTCTGGAGGATTGGCCGGATCAATAATAACTGATTGCTTGGTCGGCTCGTCTGTCACGAGGTAGGCATAGTTGTTGCCCTTCCCCGTCCCTGTAGAATTGACCTAAATAAGCAAATATTCCTGTAATATCGCAAGCTGTTGATTGGTAATATAAATGACGGGACCGGAGGATCAACATACACATAGGAATTGATTGGATATGCATGGCTCTGACTTGCGGCCTGAATAGAGGTGAGCTAGTTCCGAATAACTGCGTCCTTAGAAAGTTCATCAGGAACGATGAATAAAAACAGTGCAGGGGTTAGAAAGAGGTAGGTACACAGCCCAAACGGGTGCCAACGTCATCCGGAATAATTATTTTCCCGTTTAGCTCGACAGCTTTTAGTAATGCCACCGCTTTTCGAAGGTTGATTGGTCGCTCATTACTATGTAGTCTATCCATATTGTATAGGAGATGTTGGCTTTGAGTTCTCTAACGCTGCCAGCAGCGTATGTATTTGTGAATTAGGGATATTCCCGCCTAATTACTTGATACCACACCCAAAGGTCGACTGTCCCATTTCTCCAGGAATCCCCATCCATGTTCCAGCAGCTTATCCGAGAGCTGAGATGGAGCGTATTGCGAGTCGTTCCTAACATGTTTTGGTTTTGTGATTCGGTTCTTGGCAACGATTCGAGCGGCAAGAACTGATTTGGGCTTGCTAGCGTGCTTCCTTAACTGATCTCCTAATAACTTCGTCCAGTGGTGTGGACTTTCATCGCAAGCTCGGAGAACATAGCTTTGCGGACATGATTGTCTGTGGAATTCCCAGACAGGAGAAGTCAAGATATGCGCTATCCACAGATACAGTGCCTCGGAAGGCGCATCTGCCGATATATCGGTTGTGTTCTTAAAGGCTAGATCATTTACCAGATCTTCTGTCAAATGCCTCAAAAACGCAGGATGACTCTCTGCAACCCTTTGCAGAACCAGGTTCCATTCCTTGAATGTATCATTCATCGAATCTCCAAGTCTAGAATGTCACAGTCAGCATGTACTCCCCGACAACAGATACACCCCTGAAGCCACAGCCGAGACAAAAACAAAACAGAAAGGGGGGAAGCAAACTCACTTCCGCCCACCAGGCACCAAGAACCCCTGCTCGAGCAAAACAGAGGACAAAAGCCTGGCCGCAGTCCCCGAAACATTACAAACCGAGACAAGCCGCATAGCGACCGAAACAGCCTGATCCCGCTTCCGCTTCTTGGGCACAGAATCCGCCGATACGCCGGATAGAGGCTGCAGAGCGTCGCACAAGGCGGCCCTGACAGACGCACCGTCGTCATGGGTCAATACAGGCCCACCGGAGTCGTCACCAACACCGGCCCAGTAATTGTCCCACAGCCACTCGAGCGAGCGCTGCGCAGCTTTGCGCAGTACGACGAGCGACGGCGGCTCGCGGTGGGTTGCTTCGTGACGGAGTTCCACGAATGAGGCTGGGAGGCCTAGGTCTGTAGCGCGCTGGAACATTGTTCGGCGAACGCCGTGAATCTTGGTGTCCACGAGACCGGTTACGAAGCTAAGCTGGCGCGTTAGTTATTTTGGAAACAAACGGGATATGCTATGTGAATGGGCAGAGTACGAATTCGAGACATCATCTCCACGGGCTTTTCTCCCATAAATGTAAAAACTGGATCAGGTACAGCGCAATACTCACCGACAGAAAGCTGCAGAATATGTAGCACGAATCGAGAAGATGGAATTCCTCTGCGCATCATCATGGAGAATAGCATCTGTCAACAACGCCGTAGCTTCAACATGGTGCGGTACATTGCCGCGTAGCTTCCAAGCTTCGACCTTCGGACATCGTTAGCAAACTACGCAGCTGGACACCACACTCATTCTGTCCCTCATGCATATGTAACATACCACTGCACAGCCATGGGAACGCAAATCCGGTCCAGCGTACGCAGGCGGAGGATAAAACTCGTTCCGCACTTCCAGCAACTGAGACTTGGTTTTCCAAGCCGTGAAAATGACCTTTGCCATTCTCGGCGCTGAGTTTGAAATGAGAAATTACAAATTAAATTCGACGCTGGATGGGTAACCTTTTGCTTGCTTGACTTTCCGTTGATAGCCTGCGAAATATTTTCGGGGAATTGTTGTTGTTCCTTTGGGATGGTTTCGCCGAGGCTTACTTTATCCGTAGCCAATCAGAGGGCGAGTTTGTATACTTTGAGAATTTGGAATAATGCGATAATGATTTAACACTGGGGGTTCAACTTTGACTGAAAATGGAAATATTGATAGGTAGCAAATATTGAGATAGATTTGTGTATGAGATCGTGTACGAGTACACCTAAAGTAAATGTAGCTAGATGCGAGTCGCCAGCCGTCTCGTCCCAGGGTATCCTTTCCGTGTATCCGACTCCGAAAAAAGATGATGAAAGACAAACTCCACGCTATGCTGCTGGTACCGTAATAAATGCAAAAAAAAAAGAGAGAAAGAAATCCTCCGCTAGGAGATCACCTCAGATCCACCCATACCCATAGTTCATGCAGGGCTGATTGAAACCAGCAAAAGGCTGCGTAGCAGTCATGGGCTGCTGATCCGCATCATCGTGGTCGAAGAAGAAAGACCGCTGGAGAAGATTCAGAGCTTGTCTGGGCTGCTGCTTGGAAGTAAACTTCGACTGCCGAATGGTAGACGCGGGTTCATGGTAGGTGTTTGGTTGCTGGGGCAATTCATGCTCCCCAATGATCTCAACCTCTGCGTCCTCCTCGCCGTCTTTGTCTTCGTCGGATGGTGTGAATGTTTCTTCGAGCTTCAGGCCTTCGCCTGATTTGCTCTGTGGGGCTCGTGCAAGTGTTCCGTTGGGCTGGCTGTAGAGGCCCATGCCAACCAGTTCTTCTTCGCCCTTTCCAGTCTTCTTGGGCTCGGTGGTGTGCTGGAAGGGATTCTCGAATTGTTGAATGGGCAGAAAGTCCGGTGTTGATGGGTAACTCAGTTCGCCTGGGGAAGGGACACTGACGTAGCTTGGGCATGTTGTCTCTGGTGGGGGGATATTGGTGCCCATTGATAGCATGTCCAGGTTCCAGTTGTCGGAGACCGGCTGCGATATCGACATATCGGTGGACATGGCGACCATATCCCATCCCATCGGCTCGACCTGTGAGCCAGTCATGAGCGCCGGCGTGTGCTGCGGAAGGGGCAAGTCCTCCTGCATGGTTGGGTAGACAGGGAAGTAGTCGGGGGAGAATGAAGGGTCGGCGGTCACAGGACATGACATGATGTTTTCACCGCCGTAGACGGCTGAGTTGAGGTATTGATCAGGCACGGTTCCCATATCGGCATAGCTATCCGAAGGGAAATCTGAGATGTACGGGTTGGAAAGACCCCGAGTTCTTGCGGGTGAAGGATGCCAGCTCATCGGACGTGAGTTCCGGGCGGCTGAGGCGAGAAGAGCTTCTTCCAGGGATGATTGATATTGAGTGGGCAGTCCATGCATCACATTTTGATTCACTGTTGGTCGTCTCTGGATTGCCGATGAAGGACTGTTGCCTGCACTACGAGGCTTCATGACGCGAGTGTGCCTCGGTCGAGGGAAAGCACGGGTTAGATCTTGCATGGTGGACTGGCTATAGGAAACATTGTCTTGAAGCCATTGAGAGCCTGTTGAAGGGGGCTGAGGTTGCCAAGAATAATTGGCCATATAAGAAACTGAAAAGAAGTAAGATGAAGAGAGGAAGTTGACTAAAGGGGAACCAAGTCAGTATATAATCAATGGTAGACAGCAAATAGCTTACGTAGTGTGGAGTGTAGTTGAATGAAGAGTGGATGTGATAATAATAATAAAAAGGGCCGATGCTCCCGTTCAGGAACGGGTGAGAGTATTTAATTCCAGTGAAGATCCCGTTACTAGGCAAGGCAGGCTTATAAGGGAATCCAGGGAGCCCGGATCTACGATGCCACCGCACATGCTAAGATGACACGACGTTGACACTAACGAAAAGACAAATAAAAAACAAAAGGGCAACCTGGAACCGAATCCATGAAAATTCAGGGCAGTTCCACCGTTTCGACCAGGGCCCATAGGGAATACTCCGGAGTGCAGCAAATAGCAGAGTGGGGGTGGGATCGGACCTGTGGGAACATAGAACATGCTTTTTGAGGCGAACATGGGGAAGAATAGAATAGATTAATGGATTAAATTGATTAAATAGGTATAATATAGGTGTATAATATGTACAGTGGGTATTCCGTAGTGTGTATGGTATATTATGCTAAAAGTCCAAATAGTCCAATGCAAAGTCTCACACAGCCTAGACTGGGGCTCCCGTTTTCTTAGTTTCTTAGGTTTTTCTTTCTTTTCCTTTTTTTATACGTCTGTCCACTTTTGGACAAAAGCAAATCACAGAAATTCAAAATTCCAACCTTGACCCTTTAGCCGCTGGGAATGCGATGGACCTTTTTGGCTGACCCGCGATCCGGTCCGATCTGCGGTCAATACTTCCAAGGCTGAGTCTGTTTCTCTTTCTCTTCTGATCCAATGTAAGAATGCGGATTTAGGGTGAAAATTAATATATACACACCTTCTTTCCATTGTCCTTCCCAATTATAGCGTCACCGAGATCGTTACGCAAGGGTTACAATGTGATGGGCTAGAGACCGACCACATCTGCCCTTTTTGGATTTCGACAGGGGTGCAAGTGGAGTTAAAGATAATTATCGTCATCGCCTTCCCGAAGTCTAGATTAAAGAACTGTTTCTCCCTTTGTACCGTGCATACCCGGATGTGAGGTTGCTATTCTCTTTGCATGACTTCTTCATTTACTACCCGGAGTACATGATGCAGGAGATGCATCATTGCCACCATGATCTTTGTTGATGTATTCATTTACTTATTTCTGACTCTTTTTTGACTTTTCCTCATTTAAATGTTCCGAGCCTAGAAATAGACTACTCGACTCGGCTCTCATCACAGGTTCACAGCCAATCAACTAGGTCGGCTTGGCTGAATCGAAAACGGGAAACTTGGACCATGCGCGGTTTAGGCTACGTGCATTTTTGCAGGATCAACATTTGGAGGTCATTCTCTAGCATCACCTGAGAAAAAAAAAGAAAAGAGGGGTGGGCGCCAACTAAAATATAGTTAATACATACGGAGCAGCGTATTGATTCAACGTTTGTGGGCCTGTTTCATCGGCAGCGTGGCACAGATATCCATCACAGACGCCACCAAAATGGGAATACAACTTGGTACAATCTAGAAAGAGTAAAAAAGCTGGGCTCTGAGCGGGAAGCTCGGCTATCCCAAGCGGTTGAACCCCCGGTTGAGCCTGACCTTTGAGTTCGGGTTCAACGGAGCTTTTCAATGACGTTTGAAGAGCTATAGGTAGGGAGTAGAAATGTGATCAGTATTCCTAATATCATATCACCTGCAGCTTACAATGTACCCCGTACAAATATAGGCAGGTTGCAGGTAGAACAGTTTCCAATTCTAAGATTGGCGCCAATATCTAGAACTTGGCGTCTTGAACTAACGTGGAACTAAAATGAATGGAGCCACATACCAAAAAAATAATCAAAGACCCGTAAAATGGAGTAGGGAGTACGGAGTAGAGCCATTCACAACGTGGCCAGGTGGATCTGATCGTGCTTAGGGCTCTGCCAAAAGCCAAAAGCAGACCAATACCCGACGCCCGGTCTTTGGTCAGGGGCGTTTTCTACTATTTTCCTCTCTATATTGACAGGATTTAGTTTGGAGATAACAGTTTCAATTATAATATATCTCTTAAATGAACAAAAGTATACTATTAAACATATTGAAATTCAATATATGAGATCACCAGTCTACAATAACAGCCGATCCTGATGCAAGACACATTCAAGCCCATCACGCGGCATCCAAACCTGTAGCGCAACGCATTTGTAGACCCACTTCCTGCACCATAAAAAGGGAAAAGAGAAAGAGAGGAAAAATAATTGGAGACAACTTTCCAGAAGGCCAGATGTGTCTGAATTGTCTTGATCAGAGTTCTCTCTTCCGTAGTGGGACCGCTGACACAATCTGAAAATGCCGATCTTCTAAGGTATGCACTGAGCACACCGTAACAGCGGCACAACGAGGATCTCTTTAATACCTGATCTAACCCTTGAAAACACAAGGAGCATATTCGCAGGATTCAGCTCATGTTGTACGGCGTACGGAGTACTCCGCACAGAGGACGGAGTAGTAAATACGAGATTCCCAACACCCTGCATGCCGGGCAGGATCCGAGGCCCAGTACCATGTTTCGTTTTCAATATAATCTACTTTACTATACTCCCGTAGTGAAACTAGTACTAATCAATAGATAGATATATACGGAGACGCTGTAAAGCAATCAGCGGTCACGTCCAAGACCACTAAATCGGGCTCCAAATCAGCCTCGTTTTCGCTCCAACAGTAAGTTCCGAAAGGGCGCGTATTGTATATCCACTAAGGGACGACGAACTTCCCATTTCACGAATCTACCGCTCCACTATTGGGGCAACACAGGAGGGCGGAGCCGATCCCAGCTTCCATCCTTCCAGACGTTCCAGTCGGGGGTTATGATTGCCCGGTTCCCCTTCTTAGCCCCAAAGAATGCAGCGGGAGCTGCGGGCCAGGTCAATTTGGCTTGCTTTAGCGCCATGTCATCAGCTCCTTACGGTGTAGCATCGGATGCAAGTGTCCTGGTCACCCTGGTCCCCGTGCGTTCTCCTTTGTTCTTATTTTGGGGCTGATGTATGAAATGTGATGGGATCAAACAGGGATACAAGTACACCGTAGCTGTGGACGGACGAGGGAGGACGAAGGTACAAAGAAAAATAATAATTTTCTTGTTTCTCACCTCGGTCGCTCGGTCGCGATCCCCTAAATCAGATGTTGGTCAGCATTATTGGCGGGACCCATCTTAGGACTCGACGATCGTTGGGATTATCTTCCGATACTATGACCCAAATGTCTTCATTGAAACTCACTGCCGTTTCCCGATAGGCTGCAATATTAGAATCAGCTGGTGCTTCAGGACTGGGCGATTTCTAAAAGCTGTTTCAATCCCAGTCTAGACCTGTCCTGTGACACAGCACCTGGGATAAACAGACACGTAAGGTCTAATGCACGATGTACGATGAAGGCTGCAGCCTCACGGTTATTCTTCGTCATCGACTCTTAACTCTACGAACCATAATCAGATTCGAAAGTCAAAGATGTGTATCGGGCGCTCAGAAATGCAGGCTGCCATCCTCGGATATGTTGGGTCCCAACGCAAGGTCCAAGTCCAGGTCCAGTCGCAGGCATTCCTTATCCGTCTGAAGTCAAACTTCTGGTGGCGGAGCAGATTTGGTGATGAGGAGGTGAGTCAAAGAAAGACAATGACGGCGTCTCGCGGTCAAGCCAACGTGGTTCTCCTCAAAGAGGTTGGGCCAATCACATTCCTCCGAGTCTATCGAAATTACCCCCAAAACTTTCTCAAAATCCCACTTTACCACTTTACCTATTTCCGTTTCTCCTCGGTAACCCGTGTTCCACATTCTTGGCCCTTTTTCATAACTCAGCTGCTGATCTCCTTAGTACGCTGATCTTGCGAGGGAAAGTCAAATGAGTTGGGAATACTCCTGTCTCCGTACTCCGGATACATGCAGGGGCTGCCTAGGTGCCCCTCGTATCTACGTATGTTGTAGGCCCATTGATTGCTGACTATTACTATTTACAATAATTGTCCGACAGTCGACATGTCTAGCTTATACGTACCTTAGAAGTTGCTAGAAGAAGCCCGGTGCAGCTGATGGCAGGGGGATATGCAACACCTGCAGTGAGATGGCACACCATTTCTAGGGTTATATCGGGGGACACAGTCCTATCAATATAATCCTAGCCTTGACTCACGGCAGTTATCATTTGTTTGTGATAGAGATTTGCCATTCTAGACCACACAATTACCAATTTACTGTAAGCACCTAGGTATACCCACTTGTAATTCTACAATTCTACCTTTTTCCATTCTGCTTACCAGATAAGAGGGGCTCAAGCCCTGGAGTCATCTCGCGGGCTCTCCATAATAGTTTAATAAACTAGTCCAAATGAGGAAATGTAATTGCCTGGGCTCGCGTCAAGACTTTTGAGACATCAGAATCTTGCCTATCACACATGCACTCCGACCTCCGATTCGACTCGGTACCTGGGGAAATATACATCCGCTTTGCTGTCTTCACCGCGTTTCTCTATTGAGCACTGCAATTTCATCGTTCCACAACCGGGTTGTATACCGAGGCACAGATGTGATATAAGTGCTTCCGTATGTACCTCTCTACACACAGAGGAAGTCTGCATCTTCAGCGTACGACGTATGTGTTTACAATATACTACAATATGTACTAATATGCACCGAGTCCACATTACTTCACCTTTCCATTCCACCTCCCCTACATATGCACCTACAACACACCAACACTCCAACACTTAATAAGTGGTATTCCGTATATTGTACTCCATACATGCTCCATAGTTAATTCCATATGCCCACACTAAAAACCGCCTCAAAAAAAGGTCAACCTAAGAGAAAAAAATTACTATATTACCAGTGGAAACAGACCCCGAAAGACCCAGTTTACCCAAGTCGCAACCCCCCACCTAAAACGAGTATCATTGCCATATCGGACAAATGGTCCAACGGGGTTCCCTCTCCCGCTTCTTTCCCGCTCCAACAGCGACAAAGTGGTGGATACTGGATACAACTTAGGTGTGTCACCAAGAGTGATGAGCACATTATTGATTTCGGGCACTGGCCATTGCAGTAGACTGGATTTTACACTTTACGTGCAATCTAGAAGATCACCGGTGGAGTGTGGAGTACAGAGTCTTGGGAGCGCAGTAATTGTTGGTCATTGCGGGTTTGCGGTGTTGCGGTGTTGCGTTGTGGTTCTTTGCCTTTCTGTGAGTACGACATTGTTGGGCTCTTTAATCTTTGTGTGCAAAATCTACAAAACGCGAACCAGGAAAATTCTCTTAGGATTGATATAAGTCTGTCTTCAGATTATCTAGGTAAGACCAATTTCCCAGTTAGGGGATCGTGCGAGTTTATTTCCCTAAATCTTATTATTGGTCCCCTTGGCAGAATTATGAAGTTATCAATGTGCGACAGAAGCTCGAGTAAAATCAATGGAACACCGACTAACTAATCAAGATTCGATCCTATGGATTATCTAGCATGGATTCAGGTCTCTCCTCTAGTTCGATTCCCTGCTTTCTTGGGGTGTCTGAAGGGCTGGCAAAGCACCAGTAGCCGTCAGGCGTGAACCAGGTGCCTCTTCCAGCATCTCTCGGGAACATTTGGCTAACGGCGAGTTTTCTTGTAAAACCTCAAGAATATCTTGATATCGTCTGAGGCCAGGGCCGGGCACGATCCTCGATTCTATCGGTCTCTTTAGAATCAGCTCCAACCCAATTATACCACACGCCCAATAATCAACGGCTCGATCATGAGCTTTCCCCTCGACCTGCTCGGGTGCTAGGTATTGTTTAGATGTAGTGGTTGCGCAATCGTAGGGAATGGCGGTGGCCTTATATGCGCACCCGAAACCAGTAAGCATCAAATCCGGAGGATCGCAGCTTCTCACTAAGACGTTGTCTGGCTTCACGTCCCTGTGCCAGATGCCATGCTGGTGAAGAAAGCCGATCGCCTCTAGAAGCTGAGCGAAACAAGCGACTCCGCTTTTGCTGATACATTTGGCACATACAATGAGCGAAACGTTGTGTTCGACAGAGGAGATATGAGTATGTGTTCATGCAGAATAATGTCCAAGGTAGGCTTCAAGCATTGATCGAAACAAGATCCGACCCGGGCCTAGGTGCGTAAGATAAGGTATAGCTGGGGGAGATGTGTATTTAGTTTACCGTTCGAGCCTTGGTTTGGCCTAGTCGGTGATGCCACTGGAGAGTGGTTGTCCTGTCCGAATATTGATAACCATGTAGACGATCCTAAAGGCCCCTTTCGAAATTGGATTCTGTACTATCCAATCTCCGAAGTGCATATCATTCTCCGTTGGGATAGGCAATACTAGGGGACTCTGAGCCTTGTACTGTGCACGGAAATGTTTGGTTAATTCGACCTGGAATTGTTCGTCTTCGTCGGCAGATAGGTCTTCATATCGTAAAAAAAAAACACATTCCCCAATCATGATGGTACTCTTGGCCTGAGTTAGGCGTTAGTCAGCCTTGAATATCTCTCCATTCATCATCACCTTCTCTCTCCTCTTGTTGTCAGCGATGAGGAAGAACCCGCCGGCTCCCTTGAGCCAGCTGAAACGAGCGTGAATACCGGCAACCTGATCCTCATCTGAGCCGTAGCCCTTTCCCTTGTCCTCTTCTATGCGCAAGAGAAGGTCCACGCCGCCGTTGCTGAGGTCTTGACGACCACTGCCAATCCTCCATCCAAGATCAACACGCTCAGGCAACGTAGTCAGGGACAGCTCGAAGTATCTTGTTCGCCTGTTGTCGAATACTGTTTCCTTTATAGACTTCTTGTGATGCTCTGAGCCCGAGTCAACTGCTGCATGGATAGCTGAGCATGCGATTCTATTCATGGGTATCAACATTGCGAATCGGCCAACATCAGGCCGGACGGGCTCTGGGGTGTTTGGCTCCGTAGTCGCACCGCTAGAAGTTGGGGAAGGTGGAAGAGACTCCATTGTTGAAATCACTGTCGGTTATCAAGCAGTAGTTTCTTTGACGCAATAGCCATACGGAAATCCGACCAGCAATATATAGACTGGAAATAGCATAGCCGCCGAAATATGCGTTTGAAACATCTTTCCAACAGCTGAAAGGGCGCTATTCGCAACATTACATCTCGTTAAGGGATAAATGTGAATGGCCGTCGTCTATTTATTGCGCTCGAGCATTTTATCATATGATAAGTCAGCGGTTGTTCATGTCACGGACTCTTAATACCTACCGTATATCAACTCCTCTCCAGGGCTTGTTCCAGTCCAAAGATGGATGGACAACCAGATCGACTAGCTGGGTCTCTTGTTGCTGTCAGCTCGCGGCTCGTGCAAAAGCAACAAGAAAGAGCCAGCCCCGATTCTATTTTGAGGCCACTCGAGTTTCAAGGGCCGTGTCAAGAGCCATCTGGCTATCGTGAAACTCGCACTCTTTCCCCTTCAAGCTCCCTTCCAGGGGTTGCTTGTAGGGATTTTGCGGAAATGGTGAGGTAGTATGCTGGTTGTCTAGAGACGTTTGTATGTTGGTCACTTTCCTTGGGATGCTTGTTTGCCTCAGATCTTAACATCAGACCTGTTTCAGGCCCAGTTCGTTCATAAATAGCAGTTCCTCTTCTCCTCCTTTAGTTGCCCAAGACCTTGTATTTTGTTAGCTCTTCTCTTATATCGGTCCCCCTTCTTTCCTTCTTCCCTTATCTTTTTCTGCTTTTCATCTTCTTTCCTATCACCCTTTGTTCTCAGGGGTCCTCTCGTGGTAGTCTCTTGGGCTCTCTCACGTCATACTTCTGAGAAGCTGATGTTCACTGTCTATCAAAATAGCCTAGGTATATATAAGCGTGAGAGTGGTGGAGTTGGTCACATGTGCTGTGACAACCTTGATGTTGTTTATGAACTTCTATATTTGATTTCCTTTTAGGTAAACAGATGAAACCAATTGGCTTACCCAAAATTTGGAAAGCAAAATACAATGGCCTTTGCACGTACAACGTTTGAGACTGATTCCCCAGCAGCAAGTGTCGCCCTCCGTATACGCTATTGCTTGCCTCCCTCGACCAACCCCATATACCTACGTAAATTCATTGATCTCCTCCATGGCTATCTCATAGGACCATCACTTCACGACTTCATTTCACTTCGCTTCGTCATTTCACTTCACTTTCCTTCACTTTATCATCCCATATCTCATTGACACCTCGGGGCTATCATCGAGCTTGCATCGTGTTCCAGCCACTAGGCTCTTGGTTATGACGCTTGGTGGTCACAAGCCTCACACGGTATGAACATTGATGATTGTCCGCTTTAGCTCTGGTAATCGATCTAACTATCGAAAGTCCTTCAGAACTCGATATATTGTCTCACTCTCTTTTCTTTACCAACTGGACCACTCAGTACCACCAATCACCACCCGGCACCACCTCGTACTCCAAAATGATATTGCCGAATGCAGGGCGTAGCCGAGGAAGCTGGAGCCGGGCTCCGACGTATCCGTATTTTGTCCTGAAAGATGAGGTACGTCTGCTTGGGAAAGGTCTCCAACTCGATATGGCGCTGAGCACCCAAAACAGGTCCTTCTCGCGCACAAAGCGTGCACGTATCTGCGGGAAGACATCCACTCGGATTATGGTCTTCCCTGGTACATGTCGCTTAAGGAGACGATTCTAAAGGCGATTGAAGAGCAGTTAGACCAGGCCGATCCCAATATCACGATCTGTCGATCACGGTTGCTTGTGACCTGGCCCGTCCCAGTTGAACTACTATAAGTATGGTATGGCGTTGAAGTTTCGTTCCCTTCTTATAATCTTTTCTTTCTCGTTTCAGTAGGTCGTCAAGAAGCGCTAATAATGTCAAAAGACCGAGCGACAAAACAGCTAACCGGGTTCCATAACTCAGTTGGTTAGAGTGTAGATATTGTACGACCGAGTAGTTACACTAGCGCCGAGTACGTGGCGTGGAAGGACGTCGATATACGATTGCGTCAGCCTGCACAAACGCCCCTCAATGTCAACGATCTTGAATGCGTTACGCAAAGGGCACGAAGCATGACCCATCACACTTCGAGTTGAAAAAGCTCGGGGCGTTGGACAGGATGGAGTGGAATCTGTTGTATACCCCAAAGCTTCTCCTTGTTGTTGCATTTCGCACCGGCCAACTGGCCGAGCCTAATGTGAAATCCGTACTCGATAAAGTGGCGCGCCGCCACAGCCGCAAGGTTTTGTTTCAGTACCCGGAGCGTCGGTTGGTATGGATGGTCGAGCACTATCACGTACAGCTCGACCAGCCAGCAGACATTCACATGCTCAACCGTTTCTTAACGAATGGGCAAGGCAACGGGCGTTGTAGAATCCATCTCAACGCACGACCTTCGGCGTGGGGCGTCCAGAGAGATCGCCCATCTACCCATCGAGAAACTGGTGATGAACAATGACCGTGTGACGGCATCGGTCCTAGGTCATTCTCATTGCGCCATGAATACGGGAGTGACTGAGTCCCATGCCGGCGGAATTCAGGAGGATTTCTGGCGGCTACGAGCGCTGTATCACGTCGAGAGGGATATCTGCGCGCCTACGATTGCTCAACCCCCTTTGTTTCTCCAAAAATCACGTCTGAAGAGCTCACGTCGTACACGTTAGAGAACAGGATGGAAGCCACCTGTACGGCCTGGCGTAGTGTTGCGAGACTCCAGATACACCGCCGATGCTATGAACGTTGGGCCAAAGAGTAGTCTCCTCCCCTTGCGTCGACTAAACAGATGGAAAAAAGTATGCCCAATTACAGGATGTGGAAAGCGCTCCTCCACATATGACGCAGCACGCAATCACATAATGGTTGACAACGCCAAAGTCGAGGGTTAACCACTTCTCTTTTTTCTTACCGTCCTAGCAGGACCCTTTTAAGGTTGATCGCCACTAATCACGATAGAATCATACAGTCGTAGTCGTAGGCGTGGTAGATTTCATATAACCTGTTGTCCTTGGACTATAGCTTTAGTGAATGCTTCTCTCTATGGACAGGTGCTTGTCGATATCAGGCTGTGACGGCATTCATATTGTCTTAGCTGCTAGAGCCTTAGGATAATGCATATCAGTCAGCTCGCAGATACCCTGATACCGTCATTCGCATGGTGCGCGCTTTTCTGTCTTTTCTGCCTTTCCCACGCGGCCAACGCCCACCTCACCATATATTCAGATCTGAGGAGTGGGTCCGGCGTGGGTCGTTCTACAGGTTCAAACGTCATCATAGCTCTGAGGAAGTCCTCCAACGCACGTAGTTCACCACCTGCGACGTCCCATTCGCACGTCTTCTCCGCCTCGCTGCGGCCTATGTTCCAGAGGCGCTGGTGCAGACGCCGGAAGACAGGAGTGCTGATACGGCTGAAGTCAGCGACCCATGACCCATCCTCCTTGAAGAATTCGGGGCGGTTAACCCAAGAGTTCCACCATCTCACGGGCGGTCGTCCCAGTGTGTTGATCATCTCGCCGACAATGTCATCTCGATCCCAGGAAAATGTTTCGAAGACTGGACGCTCGCCCAAGACCTCGTACAAGTTGACACCTAGGGTCCATATATCA
This sequence comes from Penicillium egyptiacum, assembly GCA_911456345.1. Taxonomy (NCBI): domain Eukaryota; kingdom Fungi; phylum Ascomycota; class Eurotiomycetes; order Eurotiales; family Aspergillaceae; genus Penicillium; species Penicillium egyptiacum. The sequence goes on from CAJVRC010000898.1 coordinate 207,451, forward strand.
GCTGCGGTAGGTTGATTGATGGGTCCATCGAAAAAGTCTTTTGGTGGAGAGTATAGGGCTGGGGTGTAGAGAGTCGGTGAGGGCACATGTGACACAAAAAAGGATGTGCCGTAGTCTGAGATGATGATTTCGGACCTATCCAACTCGTTGGCAGGCATGTTCAAAGCCATGGGAAAGATGGTATGCGGTGGTGCGTGGGGTTCACCAGTCTTCCCATCAAGTCGCCGGATAGGAACCTCGCATGGCTTGCCAAAGCGCTTGTATAACTCAGCTGTGCTTAGGCCATCGAAATTCGGAATGCGTAAGAGAAAGTTGCGCAAATGGAGATCTGCCTGCAATTAGTATGCGGGATCAGTAAACGGAGATACACAGCCTAATTGTCCTTCACCTCCGTGGCATATGCCGTTTGCGTGCAGATAGGACAACCCTAAGAGGATCTGGGCGGCAGTAGATCTAGCAGCGTCCGCTGGAAACATAAAGTTTTCGCTGTCCTTCTTGGACTTAGCAATACTAACGCCAGCAGGCTCTCCGACCAAGCACTGATGATGTCCGTTTGGACCATGAAACGAGAATTGGTCCAACAGCGGCGGAATGAATTGCTTTCCAGCATGGGTAAGGTCGTTCTTCATCAGGTATTGAAGGACTTTTCCCTCGTAACTAACTGGCCATTCTCTCGCAGTCAGTATCTTTGGCGATACGTAGCGCTGGCGCTGCTGATCCCGGCGAACCAAATTGTTAAATTGTTGAATATCCACCAAACCCAAGCTTCTGAATGAACTACAAAAGGTGTCTCCGATGAGAGTTGGGTGGTATCCACCTGGCACATAGTTCTCGAGATATTCAACATCTGGCTCAGGGTGGTATGTATCTTCCATTGGTGGACACGGCGAGTCAGCCATGGCATGAAGGCATCGAAATATGGTGACGGAGAGACTCTGCGGTGACGGCTGGTCTTTGGTGTGAAGGAAATCGGCATGGTAGGATACTCTGATTTCGTCGAAGTATCTCGGGTTGGGAGAATGGGCGAGCGAGTCTCCAGCTAAGACTCATGTTTATGTTTATGTCCTTGCGGAGTGACGCGCCCAGGTGGTACTGAGTGGCGGTGTGGGACTGGGGGAGTCCAGCCCTAAGCTACACTGGGCAGGGGTAAATGATACGAGACCTCATTGCTTCGACCTGGACGTTCCCTACTAAGAAGAGACAGCGGTATTTCGCCAAATGATAACGTTGTTAGATAATTAGACAGCTATCACCTAACTAACTAGACAGTTGTGGTCATTTTTGAGCCGAGTAAATACAACTCTCGGTATGCCAATTTATAGATAATCGTGCTGTACCGCGCGCAGGATTCCTTTGTTTCTTGCCTTCCCCGTGTCATCTTTTTAGATGAAGGTGCCGCTTAATATTATCAAGTCCCTGGAGATCTCCCTCGGTCGAGTTAGACTTCTCCTTCTCAGCCCCATTCCGAGTATAACCGAACCCAAAATCAATTAGGTATACATCGTCGTTGACGTCCATGAGCACATTGCTGCCTTCGCATCTCCCCAAATGATATTATATGATGAAACTGTTTGAGTGTGTGCGAAACCTGATCAACCCATTTATGTCAGAGCTCGGAATATTTGGGCTCACGTCTATCAAAACAATTGAGTGTAGCTCCGCCACAATCGATGTATGATAAAAGCAATCCCATAACATACCCCTTATCATCCTAGACCAGTCCTTGCAGTTGTGATACGAGAATCGGGGGATGGAATTTAGCTGTACGAATCTTCGAATAAGTGAGAATCTCACTTATGGTAATACGCGTCACCGCTGTAGACTATCTTGAAGAAGCTAGGCTGTGGTTGCTTATGAATAAATACCTTTCGAGGTACTCTTAGTAGTGCAGCTGAATCTGCACTAGTTGGAACCTGAACTCCTCTAGGATAGTAGATAGGAAACATCGAGTAGTCGATAGAAGATGGTAAACGGGCCCGATCATATGATGTTTCATGTTCTTGGTGTTGCTGAGATAAACGGGAACTAAGTTGCCTTCCACCACCTGTATAGTGTAGTACAATTCGTCTACAAACAGACAATTCTCGAGAGTGTAATTTCGGTTCGGGTCTAGGGAACCAACTTTGTGGAAGATTAGCAGAAATGGTTGTAAGATCCAATCACGCATTTCTTCAAAGGGGGTCTGCAAACTCCCAAGTCTCCGACTCATCAGGGATCCATTCTGGCTCTTGGCGTCGAACGTGGCAAGATATTCGGCCAGGAGGATAGGCGAGCTTTCGAAGCTTGAAATAAAGAGATCGATTTCAAAGAGTTTGTCGCAGACATAAACATTCAACTGCGTGTCTGCGTTTTTGGTACTTGATATAAATGGACCTATTTCATAGATTGGTTCTTCCGTGTCATTGTTGGCCGTCGAGGAGTTGCGGCAAAGCAAAAAGAGATAGGAGTAAGAAACTGGCAGGTCGGGGGAGAGTAGCAGGGTGTGGTGATCGTGAGCGGTTTGCAGGTTCGGGCGAGAACGCCAAACCCGAAGGGCCCCGCTTGTCCACGTCCACGTCTAGGGACTTAGTGCCTAGATTGGTGCAAGGCATGGTGCTTAGTATAGGGGTGAAATTGATAGATTTGAGGGAATTGATAAAGAAATTCATAGAGAAATTGGTAGGGAAAAGGCATACTAATGGGTGTAAAAAGGGATTACATTATCAGTTTGTCTGATCTAGTCCTATATAGATAAGACGAAAGTGACCTGATTCTGTTAGGGGTTTACATATAAAGTGTAGGTACCTGCTGTCTTACTACTAACTATTGTATAGGGAGTTTGATATAGAGGCGGTGAGGTGAACAGTAGATACAACTACAACGAGCAGGTAATCAGCCTAGTTAGGAAGGCGGTACGTAATTTCAGGTCCACACGCCAAACGGGTGTTTTATTCTCGGCTCTTTTATAAAACCAAATTTTCGGACCGAAACTATTAGTAAGGCGGTTTGGCCGAGTGGTCTAAGGCGATTGACTAGAACTTGCTTGAGATCAGAATCTGAAATCAAGCCCTTTCATTATCAATTCCGTTCGCGGGCGCATGTTCGAATCATGCAGCCGTCGTTGCAATCTTTTTTAGCTTCTTTCTTAGCTTAAGATTTTCACCTGAACGCTCTATCTTGATACTCTACTCCTAGAATCTCTATGAGATTCTATTGTCCTAACTAGACGACCTCGAGTTCCAATTAATTACTATTCAAAGGAGTTCTAAAAAGCGAGAGGGACATAAGTCTACCCTGCCCGCGGGCCTGGCTCTTGATTATATAATATACTGCCAGTCAAAAACCTCCACGGATTCATAATGGAATTTAGTATAGTGTACCACGCCTGATTCTCAATAATAGCTTCTACTCGGCGCGGCATCGTCTCAGAGAGATGCTCTATTCTGGGTTTACGTCGCGTACTGTTTTAGCGTGGTTCTGTACTACGCGTTTAGGTAGGCCGTATAAGTCTCCAGTGGCGCTAAACTGGGGCCGCAATGGAATGTCCATGACAGGCAGGTCCAACTGCACTGCGGCTCTGCCGCCTTCGACCGGCCTGCCTGTCATGGGCATTCCATTGCGGCCCCAGTTTAGCGCCGGTTCTGGTCTCCTGCTCACCGTGCGTGTCCACTAATACTACAACACATAAGTATAAAAGAGACTGTATAATACAATTGTAAGCCTTTATTTTAGTATTTATTTTACATTTTCTGTAGATTCTTTAGGGTGAACGATTTGTATAGCATCTCAACAAAAGCGTTTTCAGTGCATATAGACCATGTAAAACAGGCATTCCACGATGAGAAGATAGGTGTGGCATAGGATTCGAACGTGCCATCTTTCTAGCCAAGAACATTGCCTGCTGGTGAACCTACTAGGTTTTGAAACGCGTTGAACATGACCGCGTACGTCTATTTTTGAATATCAATATACTTCTCCGTATACGGGATTCATCCACCTCAGGCGGCAATGCATGAAGACCAAAAGGGCGGAGATGAGAATAGAGCCCATAGCTAAGTTAAGGCCCTTCCGACTAGCGTCTCTCCAGGGCTGGGCCTGACAGCTGCCAAATGCTTACTCGTGTCTCGTTGGTGGCTGAGGCTGAGCAAGTTAGTCTCCTGCACCTCGTAAAAGCGGGTCAAGGGGAGATGAAAGCGTTAATATGTTCAGCCGTTCAGCACAAAGTCATCGCTAATAGGCGGGTTCGGCATTGCTAAGAAGCAACTAGGAAAAACTACGCTTTAGCCTGTAACAGAAGTGGATATGCCCGAACCCCAGAAGAGTAATGAGAGGTCATTTCCCAGCCTTGTGTTCAGCATTGAGCATAATAAGTACTGGCAAAATGTTCCCAACCGCCGGAATCGCTCACGCCAGTTAATACTATCAGCATGCCTACATCAAATGGTGGTCAAGTTGAATATGGCCCGGCGCTTGTTCAAAACCCCGACCATACTCCCGAGCAGAAAAGTGCCAACGAAACAACATACGCGTCTCCTCCAAGAGGTGAGAATACTCCGGCCGCCTGGGGAGTTGGATGGCAGTGTCCCACCCTGATGGTTGTGTCTGTTGTTTGTGGTGCGATGATCTCGGTGGGCCATCACTTCTACTACCGCAGCCTCGACAACACCCTCGTCAACTCGGTCGACCAGCAAACGTGGGCAATTCGAATTGGAACTGGCTTTGCCTTTTTGAACAAAACGTTCTTGGCGTCCGCTGTTGGGATCGCAGCGGCGCAAGAGATATGGGCCACTCTCCGCCGGAAGTCTGTGAAGCTGAGCGCGATTGATGGCATGTTTGACATCCTTACCAACCCAATTTCTTTTCTCATCCCCGACCTATGGATGTACGCGAAAACCCTTACTCTACTGGCAATTATCTCATGGTGCGTATAAGGTCTTCTTCTAGAGGGGCGATTATTCACAGTCAAAACCAGGCTTATCCCACTAGCGGCTGTTGTTACACCTGCTACCTTATCCATCCGTCTCCTGCCAACCAGCAATATCACCCAGCTGCGTGTTCCGACTGTGAACTTTACTGACTCCTTCTGGCGTCCTTGGGTAACGTGGGAAGGGGCAGGGTCTATTGGGTCGCCCTCACCCGACATCAGCCGGATGTTTACAGCTACTTCCTCATCTGCCGAAATACTCCCAGTCCCTGCACCTTTCCCTAACTCATCCTATACCCTGGAGTTTTGGGGCCCTTCATACAAGTGCCAGAGATTGAGTGAAGCTATCGTGGAGATGCAAGGCATGAATTTTACTGATCACCTGGATATGGATGCTCAGTACAGTTCCTTGCAGAAACTGTGGGAACATGAGATTGGAAACTCAACCAACCTGACTCGCGTGGTGTACTCAGGTGCTGCTCCTAGTGCCCTTAACAACACCCTTTTCGTGTACGCCGCAGGTGCGAACCCCCTATGGAACGACAACGCCACACAGCCGACCGAGCTCGTCTGTCAGCTCTGGAATACCTCCTACGTGGTAGCCCTGAATTTTACCAACGGTATCAGGACTCTGATACCCGTATCAACGGAGCTCGTGGCTCCCGCCAATTGGAGCTCAAATGCTGGCTCGCACATTACAATCCAGAAGCAAGAACCAACAGTTAATGGAGGTTACTACGTGACGAACATGTTATTCTCTGGACTTATACAGCGTACCCTCGTTCTCAGCGCTTCCGGAGAACTGGGAAACTTTTTGCCTTCCGGCCTGCCATTCACCACAATGTCAATAATGCAAACCGGCCTTTTCGCATGCCCAGAGCTGTGGAATAGTAGTTATTACCAAGGTCTGGGTATTGAAGGTGACCGATCAACTGCTTTTTGCCGGAATAAAACGCTAGCCCGAGCACTAGAAGATCTCTCGCACAACTTCACCTACAGCCTCCTCAGTCTCAACGCCGCGAACACCAGTGTACCAGTGATGAGCTCCTCACCCCAGAATTTCTACACGTACGACAGTAGAAATTTGCTTGCGGTTTATATGGCTGCGCTGGGTGTCACTGTTGCATGCGTTGCCATTGGATTCCTTGCGCTGCGCGAGAATGGCGTTTCCCAGAACGTCTCCTTTTCCAGCATGCTGCTGACGACGAGAAATCCCGAGTTGGACCATTTGGCCAACGGAAACTGTCTAGGGTCCTTCGAGTTGGAAAAGGAGATTGGTGAGACCAAATTGCGATTTGGGGAGATTGAGGGCTCTGAGCAGTATAAGCGTGCGGCTTTTGGAACTAAAGGCTCAGTCACTGCTCTATCTAAGGGAAAAGCCTATTACTAGACAGGGGACAGCTCTCCATAATTAATGGCAATAGCATCATTGTTTGCCCAGGTTGGGTTGTCAAAGATTCGTTCTGACACTGTCGATGAGCCAGCGTAAGTCATGTTGGACCCTCTGCATGCTTGTTGGTACTATCCTGTCAGCCTGATACGCACCACTCATGCATTATGATATACCTGCAGCTATACTGGAAGACACGCGCGTTGTCCGTGTCGGCCCTGAAACACAAAACCTGAAGGACGAGATGGAAATCGAAACAGCCATTACATGGTGGAGATTGATCTCGAGTTGCATGTAATTAATTAATTTGACTAAAGTAAAGGGAAAGACCTCATGGCTAAATAAAATGGAATCGGATACCTCCAGGGCTATAATACTCACCTGGTACAATAACCGTTGATCACTAAGCTAAACAGGGCCCCGGGGCCCCCCAGGAGGTGCATGGATGATGGCGCTATGCCATTTCTTTGTCTAGGCAACATCCCATTCGTCATCCTTTGAATGCTTGCCTGTGCATATTTTACACCTAAATATCCCAGAGAACGCTTTTATTTCCATGTTACGATTCTCTTTGTCTCGCACCGTTGTTCCGGTTGAAGTCCAACAGCAATGGCCTCCAGTTCCGTTGCCCCTTGGGCAGGAGACGCCTCCGACAACGCGTTCGGGCCTGTTAGCCACCTGAGGCCATTTGATTTCACTATCAACTTTGAGCAGGCTATATTGTCGATAATTCCTTCGACGATCCTGCTATTGGCTGGACCACCCCGACTGCTCCATCTGTCTCGTTGTGAACGAAAGACGCGCTCCGAACATGGCTGTTTTTTGAAGTTGGTCAGATACATTTTTTATCTAGTCTATTTTCTCTTTCGTGGATTGGACTGCGACTGATCAGCCTATAGGTCGTTGCCTCAATAAATTTCGCCCTTCAACTATCACTCCTGGTGCTATGGAGCGTATCAGTTGCTTCGCAGACGTCGACTAGCATCCCTTCTGCTGCTCTGGGCCTCGCCAATTCTACTATTATCATTGGGCTATCCTATGTCGAGGACATAAAATCCACAAGTCCCTCTTCTCTGTTGACTGTTTATCTGCTTCTCTCGGTTCTATTCGATGCGACGCAGATTCGGACACTATGGCTTACAGATCGAGTCATCATTGCAGCTGTACAGAGTGCAATCCTTGCGACAAAACTCGCTATGCTCATATTGGAGACCCGAGAGAAAACATCTTATCTGAATCCCCCCTACAAAGAGTATCCGCCCGAGGCAACATGTGGAATTGTTAATCTGAGCTTCGTCTGGTGGCTGAACCGACTTTTTCTGACTGGTTGTCGGAAGATCATTGGGAACCAGGACCTTTTTGCTCTTGAGCCTGGCCTTACCTCCGGCAATACAGGCGAAAGGCTGAAAAGAGCGTGGGAGAAGCATGGTCTGGTATCTTCTCCGGAGTTGGATATATCATACGCTGACACGCGCCCAGGTAAAGCAGAGAACAACCTTTCCTTGCCTTGGGCCTTTGCCTGCTGTTTCTGGTGGGAATTCCTCACCGTGGCCTTTCCTCGAGTGTGTATGATTGGGTTCAACTTTGCCCAGCCATTCATGATCACAGCAGTTTTGGTCTACATAGAGGACCCGATCACACCAGAGAGCTGGAACCGTGGATATGGTCTCATCGGAGCCACATTTTTGATTTACATTGGGTTAGCGGTATGATCTGTACCTTCGGACTTTTGCTTTTTGTATTTCTTTCACCGCTAATCAAAACCCTAGTTGTCTAATGTCCACTACAGACATCGGTTCTCCAGAGTCAGCACTTTGTTCCGTGGCACAATGATCTCATTAATCCACGACAGGACCTTGACACTTCAGGACGACCTCTTTGCAGAAAGTGCAGCTCTCACGTTGATGAGTACAGGTGAGTGTGATGTGCGCTTTTGCTTGTCTGAGAACCATCAAAGGGAAAGCCCTTGCTAATTAGCCCCAAAAAGATATTGACGGCATAATTGAGCATCTGGAAAACTTCAATGACGTCTGGGCTCGCACGATTGAAGTGGCAATTGGCATATGGCTACTTGAAAGACAAGTGGGTGCAACTTGCGTGGTTCCATTGATTCTGACTCTAGGTAAGCAAAAAGCCTTGCAAAAAAGTGTGTTGCTTGCATACTTATCTTTTACCAGCATGCCTGGGTGGTCAAAAGCTTGTGGCGAAGACAATCGGAAAGAATCAGCAAAATTGGAACCTCGAAATCCAGAAGAGGATTCAGAATACATCCTCCGTACTGGGTTCTATCAAAGCCACTAAGATTTCAGGACTCTCTGGAAAACTATCCCAGGCCCTCCAGGGGCACCGCGAACGAGAACTCTTTGTATCTCGTGCTTTCTTCAAGGGGATCATGTTGTTAAACGGTCTAGGTCGGACAATTTGTCTTTTTACGTTGTTCCTCTGCTGATCCCAACCAGCAAGTCTGCCTCGGATATGGTCGCCTGTCGTTACCTTCATTATCTACGCTGTACAAGCACAAATTAGGGCCGACGACTCCCTTACTACCGTGAAAGCCTTCACCGCTCTGAGTATCATTACACTCGTCACTACGCCCGCGGAAAGACTGCTCGCTGTCTTACCACAGCTAGCGGCTGCCATGGGATGTTTCCAGCGGATTCACGGATACATGGTACCTGAACCAGTGAAAGATGGCCGAGTTGGCAAGAAAAAGCTTCCACTGTTTCCATCAGACAAGGACGGACCGGAGGTTGCCATTGCCTTGGATAGCGTTACTGTCTTACCTTCGCAGAAGGCTACAAGCACCTCCCTCAATGACGTGTCATTCAAAGTCGCTAGTGGCAGCCTGGTGATTGTTATTGGCCCTGTCGGCTCAGGTAAAACTACATTGCTAAAGACCATCTTAGGGGAGCTTGGTTGTCTCTCAGGTGTCGTGTCTATCAAATCGAGCAGAGTATCTTATTGTAGCCAGAATCCATGGTTGCTCAATACAACAATCAAGAAAAGCATAACTGGTATCTCGGACCACGAGGTCGACGAGAAGTGGTACAAAACTGTCATATATTCATGCTGCTTGGATGAGGACATTCGTCGTTGGCCTGACGGTGATCAAAGTGAGATTGGAAGTAAGGGTCTTGCCCTTTCGGGAGGTCAAAAACAGAGAGTGGTACGAAACAATTCCAGAACGTGTGTTACCTTAACAACTACTAACGCATTTTGTTAGGCACTGGCTCGTTCGGTGTACAGTCGCCACGATATAGCCTTGCTCGACGACGTCATGAGTGCGCTGGATGCGCAAACGCAAGAAATGATCATTCAACGACTTCTCTCTCGTGATGGAATATTTCGTCAGCTGGGCACAACTGTGATTTAGACCACTCATAATTGTATGCTGCCCTTGAGAAATCTTTGTGACTAGTGGGTGCTGACTCGTGATATTCTCCATCGTAGCCCGACTCCTTGGAATCGCAGATAGTGTGGTCTCGCTAGTCTCAGATGGTCGAGTTGACCTTCAAACAATAGGGAGTGAGGCCATTCTCAATACAAATTTCTGGCAGGATAGACAGTATTCGGATGCGCAAATGCAGGATGACCTCAACGACAAACCCAATGCTCATTCAAACAAAATGGCTTCGAACTCTGACCCTATTCGTGAGATCGAGAATATGGATCGAACTCGGCAAATTGGAGATCTATCAGTGTATTATTACTACGCGCGAACAGTCGGTCCAGTTCTTTGCGCCGTCTTCCTTGTTGGACATGTTCTCCTAGCATTCGCCGAGAGCTTCCCACAAGTGTGGTTGAGCAGATGGACTACGGCAGGGGGCGGACAGCTTCCTCTCTATTTATCTGTTTATGCTGTCTTAGCACTGGCAGAATCGCTTCTTACTATTTGGTGCATATGGGTCATCTTCCTTGAACTGATGCCGAAGTCGGCCATTCGTTTGCACTGGTTGCTTTTGGATACGACTATACGGGCGCCGCTGTCTTTCTTTGCCGCCACTGATAATGGTGTGACCCTGAATCGCTTTAGTCAAGATATGATCCTGGTGGACCTGGCCCTTCCTATTGCGTTGATGTCTTCCGCCGAGTCGTTTTTTGGATGTATTGCTACCGTTGGTCTGATCGCTATGGGGTCTCCTTTTATGGCGACAACAATACCGCTCACACTGATCGTGCTCTATTTCTTGCAAAAGATTTATCTGAAGACAAGTCGCCAACTGCGATACCTCGATCTGGAATCTAGAAGCCCGTTGTACTCTCACTTTGCCGAGGTCCTCGAAGGCCTGCCGACAATCCGGGCCTTTGGCTGGCAAGCCGCCTCATCAGAAATTCTAATTCGGCATCTTGATGAGTCCCAAAAGCCATACTATATGCTACTATGCGCACAGAGGTGGTTGAATCTGGTGTTGGACATCGTGGTGATGGCATTAGCAACTGTTGTAGTAACGCTAGCCGTCATGCTGCGTAGCAGCACAGATTCGAGCCTCCTCGGCGTCGCGCTCAACAATATCCTTGGATTCAACCAATTGCTGTCATACTTCATCACATCATGGACGACTCTGGAGACCTCACTCGGAGCGATAGCCCGTGTCAAGTCATTTGTTGAGACAACACCATCGGAAGACCAACCGGGTACATCCGCAGAACTGCCTACATCCTGGCCTGATAGAGGGGAGATTAGCATACAGGGTCTCTCTCTCCGCTATCCGGACGGGACTCTGGCTCTGGATAACATCTCTATGCACATATGCCCCGGCGAAAAGATCGGTGTCTGCGGCCGCACTGGCAGGTACGTTTGTTTCTCACCTAGCTTTCATTTATTTAACCAGGCTGCTGACCAACCCTCCCATATTTCAGCGGGAAAAGCTCCCTCACACTAGCCATGATGCGCCTTGTGGACTTCTCACATGGCAATATCACAATCGATCAGACTGACATTTCCAAGGTCACGCCCGCATCAATCCAAGAGAGGCTGATAGCTGTTCCGCAGGATTCGTTCACACTTTTGGGAACCATCCGCTATAATGCAGACATTATGGGACTCTCCAGTGACAGCGAGATTACATCTTTGCTGAAGCAGATCGGCGTGTGGGCAGCAATCGAAAGCCGCGGGGGCCTGGACGCACTCCTTGAGGACCATCCACTGTCACAAGGAGAGCAGCAACTCTTCTGTCTGGCACGGGCAATTCTTAAAAGACAAGCCAGTAAGGCTGGATGTCAGGTGCTAATTCTGGATGAAGCCACGAGTAGTCTTGATGTCCAAACAGACCGGCGCGTGCAGAGAGTGATGAGAGACGCTTTCCATGACTGTACTGTTTTCAGCGTCGCTCATAGAGTATGTTCCCAGTTCCATCTATCACCTAAGAACAAGCTAATTGTTGAACAGCTTGACACAATCGTAGAGTTTGATCGAATTGCAGTACTGGATGGTGGATTTCTTGTCGAGTTTGATACTCCACGAAATCTTCTTGCTAGAGAGGGTTTATTCAAGCAAATGTACTCTGGTACAGATAAATAAGAGTCTTAGGTCAATATATATCGTGTGTTCTAGTTGCATATGTATTCGTGAATATGCATGCGCCCCTTTCAAAGTGATCTACTACCTCTACACTTCTAGGTAGTCTATCAAAACCCACCATTTGGGTGAATGATCACTTTTGTGTACCCATCCTCCCTTTTGTCAAATTTGTCATAAGCAGTCTCAGCATCTGCAAGTGCAATCTCGTGCGAGATCACGAAGCTGGGCTTTGCTTTGCCAGCAATAATCATATCTCGAAGGTATCGGTTATAGGACTTGACGTTGCACTGTCCAGTACCAAGCGAAAGACCCTACAAAAAGGTTAGGTCTAATGGAACAGTAGTGGAGACATTTTGATACCTTTTCAAATAACTTTCCAAAGCTCAGGCTGATCATTCCGTTCGCGGTGGCAGCGTCAGCTGCACCAGGGTCACTAGTTATAGAACCGTTAGGTAAGTTGTCGTGAACAGAAGATTCTTGCCCATTCACATACCTAGGGACGTATAACCCAGGGATTCCCATCCCACCACAAGCCCGTGTCACTCGAATCATGTTCTCAAGAACGATATTGGCCTTTTCAGCAGAACCATTGGAGTCGACAGCCTGGTATCCAACAGCATCTACCGAGCGATCAACCATATCCCCGTTGTGACTGATTATCTGATCGACGGCATCTCCCTTTGTGAAGTCTATAGGAATAGCGCCAATATTTTTAGCGGCTTCCAGTCGCTCCGCGACGCGATCAACAACGTAAATGTTGGACGCTCCTCGTAGAGCAGCGGAGTACGCGGCCATCAGTCCGACAGGACCAGCACCGAATACTGCAATACTTTCGCCTGCTTGGAATCCGGAAATCTCCACACCGTGCCAGCCTATAGATATCATCAAAATCAGAGAATACGCTTCCAGCTTAAGGGAAGTAGGTTCAATCGTACCAGTTGGGAAGATATCTAACAAGTCCGAGTTAGTAAAGGGGATCGCGAAGAGAGACGAACGTCCAATAATCAAACTCACCAGCTAGAAGAACGAAGTCTGCTTCATGCTCTTTACCTGGGGGCAACTTAAGAGCATTGAAGTCGGCATATGGGACGCGAATGTACTGTGCCTGGCCTGCATTAACTGTTAGAGGTCTTGTATCAACATTTGAATCTTTCTCTGAAATCTTACCTCCGCGGTAGGGACCCATTGCGACGTATCCTAGGATTCGGTTAACCCAAAATAATTGGAACTGGAGCATTAGCTCATACCATAGGCACCGCCAGCAAAGCCAGGGTTGACACCGGTGCAGAATGCAGTTCTCCCCTCCTCACAGTTTCGACACCGACCATCGGCAACGTTGAAGGGCATCACGACACGATCTCCTTTTTTCAACAAGGTAACTCCCTCACCCAATTCCTCCACGATTCCCATGTTCTCGTGACCTGCACTTGGGTTAGCGCTTTGGATGACTGAGGGGTCTTTCAATCGAGAAAGTAATACCGAACGTAATCCCGGGCTCAGCGGCTGTTCTCCCTTCGTACATACTGTTCCCAGTCAGACTCCCAGAAAGAAGTGTTTCGGGGATGTTCGAAGAAAACTTACTGCAAGTCCGAACCGCAAATGGCAGCCTTGATAGCCAATTAGTTTGGTCTTTCATTATCAAGTTATCAGAGTCTTCACTTCACTCACCGTAGTCACCTTTACAATAATATCATCAGGATGTTCCATCCTTGGCTTTTCGACATCTTCAACCCGAACCTTGTAAGGTCCGAGATAGTTCAGCGCTTTCATAGTTGTTGTTGCCATTGTGATTCTGATTCGCCGCGGAGAATTCAATCGTGGGGGGTAGTCGATTGGGGCACTCGGCGGGGGGGTGTTTGAGTATTTGTAGTAAATCGACACAGCAGTAGCTCACGATTCAGCCAATGCATATCAAATGATTCAACGGGAGCTCTACTCATTATTTTGCAATAAACAGTGATATGAGGGGAAGCTACACTATCCCCGCACTGATTTGACGCGGGGAATGCTGCCCTTTCTGGAGTCGCCGACCATGTCATAAGCAGGTCTATGGGGGTCGGAATGCAATGTTCTAGGAGAACCAGCTGATGCCAACACGTTCGATCGGAATTTGTATCACGATCAGCATCATGAATATGTGGGCTAAAACTTCCATCCTGGAACTCATATCACGAGGCGATAATAGTAGCCTCCAGCATAGCTCTTTGTTCAGAAAAGTCTGTGTCTTTAACTTGCACTTATCTTCGTCTCGGTGTACTCAATAGACTTTCAAGATTTGAGCATGAAGGAATCTTGCTTCTTAAATCATTGTCCATTGGAGAGATACGAAATGTATACCGTGCTCCTTCCAGAGAGGAACTCCATCACGCAATCGACTTTTTAATTTTGATCTAACGTTGATCAAATGAAGATCAACACAATCCGCCGCATTGTCTGACATCACTGTACTCCGTACCGAGGGAGGGAATCTCATGCTTAAAATGGCATTTTTCCCCGCAAAGTGACCGATTTGGACCAATCAAGCCTTGGCAGTAAAGACAGTTTGCCGGAAGGAGCCAATCACAGCGTTGGCCCAAATGCCCAACCTTGGAACTATGACGGGGAACCTCACCTATTAGGTGTAGTGGGAACTTCCAATGAGGAGAAGTATACATTGAGCTTTCATGAGAACATAAATGAATTCGTTTCTCCAGTTCAATTGAATTTAATTGAAACTTCTCCAATACACGATTCACCTTCTACCCGACACTATGAAAATCGACCGTTTTCGATCTGTCTGGGGGATTGCTCCTGGTCCGAACATGGACAATTGGGCCCAATGGTTTCCAGAACTAAAGGCTCAAGGTTACAGTATGCTCACGGACCCCCACATTTTGAATACATATTGGGATGTGTTGGACTAATGTTACACTTTTTGGTAGGTGGTGTCGAAGTAGACATTCATCCGCTAAACCCAAGTAGGGACTTTCCACGCCTCAGGGAGCTATGCGACCAGACTGGCTTAGAGATTGGGTTAATGTCAGTGATTGAGCATGTTGACAGTAAAGGAAAAGAGTAACTTGCTGATTTGACTCCAAGGATACACTCGTCTTGGTTTATGTATCTCGGACCCCGCCCGGCTGGCACCAAAGCAGACCACCACTTGCAGAATTATCGAAGCCTGCTCGAATCGGTTCAGCAATTGAAACCATCGACTATAAACTTCCAATCAGGCGAGTAAGTGACAACCGTATGACCTGGTTATTGAGTATCCTATCTGACATTTGGTTAAAGAGATCTTTGGGACGTCGAGGAGTCAATTAAATTCTATAACGGAACTATCCAGATAGACAGCGCGCTTGGAATATCTGGCCGTGTCTACCATGAGACCCACAGAAACCGATCACTCTTCACGCCGTATGCCACACGGCGTATTTTGGAGGCTGTTCCCGAGTAGGAAAACCTTCCCTTTCGCCGACCAGTGCTTGGACAAAGTGCTGATATTACCCTAGGCTTCGGATTACGGCCGATTTCTCCCATTGGATGGTTGGATGTGAAAGAGCCCTGGACGTCAGCGAAGGCGACAAAGTCATGATGGACGCAATTATACCGCATGTAAGGAACACCGAACCACGTTTCAGGTTATATTATTTTTAATACCGGGCTAGGTTTACCATATTCACGCAAGAATCGGAACAACGCAGGCATCACAATGCCCCGAACCTACAAACCCCGTCTTCAGAGAAGAGAAAGAGTGCTTTGAGAGGATTTGGAAAAGTGTTATCCGTTCGCGGGTCAAGGATGGAGCAACCACCAGGATTGTTTTTGTTCCAGAATATGGGTTGGTCCTCTGTACTTTCTTACTACGGGCTCAATGCTTACTTCTCTCAGACCATTCCCCTATCACCCAATCGGAAGTGCCAAAACCCATAGTCAAGTTGCGGATGAAGAGGGTAAACGGCTGCAGGTGCTTTTCAATGACTTCGCTGCAACCTTGAACGATACTTGATCAGACTCTGTCATAATGTAGCTCAATATTTTAGATTAAAAACCAAATTGATACAGCTTGGAATTACTTGATAATGGAAAATGATATTTCCTATCTTGGTTGTGTAGATGCCTACGGCTTGAGGCATATTCATCACACTGGAACGTGGATTCCCATCACTCCGTGCTCGGAGTACCTTCGAGGTGTCGTGTCTATTTATTCGCTTTGATATACTCCGCGATATTTGGCCTCGCCTCGATAGCCTCCTGCAACTTCACAAGCGACTCGGGAAGGTTTGCCTAATATCCAGAATGAGCAGGTATTCTGCATAAGAATAGCAAGCCAAGTCACTTAATAAATCATAGAGATACTCACCGGCAGGGTCCCTGTTCTGCGCTCATTATCGATACTCTGATATACCGCAAAATCCGCGTATGTGATTTTATCGCCGAGCAGATACGGCCCCGGGTGATCAGTGTAGTACTGTCCGATCACGCTGTAATACTTGGGCGCAACCTTGTTCTTGTATTCATCTGTTGCGCCGCTTAGGCTGGCAGCCCATTGGGACTGTCGTGTTGTTTATTAGGTTGCAAGATCGCAAAGGGATGAGGTAACCGAATAGACAAACGGGCAGCTTACCCTCCAATCAACATAAAGATCAGCGACAGCATCCACAATATACTTCTCCTGGTTCGTCTCGCCGTCGTACGCGCCCAGTTCGCGGGCGAAGTAGCGTAGTGTCGGGATGTGCTGGATACACCTTGTCAGCTAGGCATTTATAGGTATATGAGGGGAAGCCGATTGAACAAACCTGCGTATAGACAGAACCCTTGTACTCGAGTGCGGGGAGCTGCCCGGTCCGCGTGATGCCCTGCTGGGTCAGTTTTTCGCTCGCGGCAGACCAGGTCTCGTCCCAGGGGTAGAGGATGTCTTTTTTGTCGATGCCGGCGTCCTTGAGGAAGAGGCTTTTTGGGTTAGTTATTTAATGGCTTGCGCATTGTGTCTTGACAGTGAGGGGTAGGTGGAAGCGCACTTGAGGACCTCGCCGCGGCCGAGGCGCCCGAGGGTGAGGTAGTGGTAGACTGGCTGGGACATGGTTGGAAGTTAACTAATAGCGGTAGCAGTGATTATTTCCGAGAGGTTGAGTTGTGTTGTTCTTGAAGAGTGTACGTCCGCGCGGGGTAGCTCTGCTCCGCTGCTTCATGCTTAGAAATCATGTATTATGTGAATGGTGTGTTATGCACCAAGGTCCCTGATTGGCCTCGATGTCTCATGGTTGTCGCCGAACAAAGGCCATATCAGAGGTACGTGGCACTCTCTCTGCACAACAATCAAAGTTGTATTTGGGTTCAATTTCTGCATGCAACCAGTCAAGTCAATATATCATTCAGAAAAGGACTATGGATCTAACTAACGCTAAACTTCTTCAAGCCTCGATCAGGTCCAAATAGCAAGCCTGGTTTACTGTTGCTTGCCTTGGTTGACCACCTGATCTTACAAATAGGCTGTAAGAAAATGACGTCAAGAGGACACTCAGTCTAGGCCCGGCCCCGGTGGGCTCTCACCTGCTGAGTCAACCTCTACTTCCAGTGGACCCGACTGCGCCCCAGGCCTGAGGTTGCATTTGTCAGCCCCTCTAGCTGCCCAGGTGCCCAGTTGAGGTCTTCTCTCAGCTCTCCCATATGAGTCCCTGCACGACCGTATATAATTGAACAATGATTTAAACTACCGTCCACCGTAGTATCTATACTCTACACGAATAAAAATAAAGCAGATAATCCGGGACTCCCCTCTTCCTCTCAACATCAGCGCCATTACTACGCAACCCACCTCAAACGTGGGAATACCGGCTACCTACTAAGTACTCTACTACCAGTAGTGTGCTCAATGCCAGGCTTTCCTAACCCAACGCCAACACCAATCCCAGGAATAAAAGGCTGGCACCCCGGTGAAACCGCCATCCAAACCAAGCTCGGCTTCTCGACCGCTGTCTCCTCAAAATGGACCGCCGTCGAGCCCCAGCTCCGGGAGCAGCACCGAATCTTCCACACTTCTAACCTCTCTTTCATTCCAATGACCGTTATTGATAAGGACGGCCGGCCGTGGGCAGGGATCGCGGCTGGGCGGGACGGGAGGGTTGGATTTGTACGCGGGCCGGATTTGAAGACGCTGGTCTTTGGGGTCAGGGTCTGGAAGGGGGAGCCGTTGGGGTGTGTGCTTAGGGACTTGACTAGTAGCACTACTAACTCGGGGAATGGGGTTGAGATGGAGAAGCGGGAGAGAGCGTTGACGGCGGGACTGGGAATCGAGTTTAGTACGCGGCGGAGGAATAAGTTTGCGGGGATTATTAGGGATGTGGTTCCTAACTCTGACGAGGCTGGAGGGAAGGAGGGGCTGGATTATGTGCTTGAGGTGGATGTTAATGAGGCTGTAGGGTGAGTACTAGTATTTTCTATCAAGCTATCTGGTCCAGAGTCTGATATTGACGGAAAAATTAGGAACTGCCCCAAGTACATCAACACCCGCCACCTCGATCCACACCCGCGAACAAACCCCCAGCTCGCATATCAAGTCCAGCTTATGGCCCCTGGCGAGCGCCTCCCCGACGACGTAGTCCAAATGATCACCACCGCTGATACGGTCTTCATCGGCTCAATTTACAAATCCACCCCTGCCACTGCCACAGAATTCCCGTCGCACGCCGGAATGAATGCGCGCGGGGGGCTCCCAGGCTTTATACGCGTGCGACCAAGCGACGGCCGCAGTGTCGTTATCCCAGACTACTCAGGGAATCGATTCATGTCGAGTCTAGGAAATATTGAGGCTAGTGGGCTAGCGGGCTTTACGATCGTTTCGTTCACGACGGGCGATGTTCTCTACCTCACTGGAAGAGCGAAGGTCCTTATTGGGCCCCCAGCGATGGAGATCATGAGTCGGCATGCTAGTATCACTGTTCTAGAGACCACAGGATATACGCTTGTCCGAGACGCACTTCCCGTCCGGCAACGGCCGGGGTCGGACGTTGGAAGGAGTCCGTATAGTCCGAAGGTGAAGTACCTGGTTGAAGAGGCTGAGGCGCAGTCAGGGTCTTCCAACAACCATAAGGCAGAGCTTGAGAGCGCAGTGCAGCTCTCGGACGACCTTGCCGTCTTCAAGTTCAAGGTCTTGTCCAAAGACAGTGGCAGTCCGTTGAGAATCCGACCTGGACAGGCTATCGTGTTGGACTTCATGGACTGGCTGGGTCCGCCTGAGTACCAGCATATGGCAGGCTCTGCACCGGGCTCAATCAACGATGACCGTGTCCGGACCTGGACTGTTTCGAGTGCGCACGAAAATCAAAACACGACGTGCTTTGAGCTGACGATGCGAGAGATGAAGGGTGGTGCGGTGACGGGTGCTTTGTTTGATATTTTAAGGAGAAAACCAGCTAGCGCTTGGGGAAGGCCAATTCCAATCAGCGACGCCGTTATATCGGATATTGTCGGTGTATCCGGGGACTTCTGTCTGACGGATGATAAAATCAACGTACTGTGGGTGGCCGGCGGCATTGGGATAACTCCTTTCTTAGCTATGCTGGATGCGTTGGCTGCCCGTGGACGGGGACATAGTGGGGATATTCAGTTTGCGCTCGCGACGAGAGAACCTGCTATAATGCTTGATTTAATGGGGAGATCTCTAAAGAACATTCCGACGACGATCCGAATCAACATTGATATATTCACGCGCTGTCAAATACACCTCGACACCGAAGAATTCAATACGGAGAGCACACGGATATCAATACACGAAGGCCGGATCGGGCCAGGGTACTGGAAGACTGTGTCGATGGATAAAGACGTCTTAATCTGTGGGCCAGACGGGTTTGGGAACTCAGCCGTGGAGAACCTGAGAGCTGTTGGCGTGCCGAATGAGAAAATTCATAGAGAAGGGTTTTATTAATGAGCAAGCGGTATCAGTTTCGATACCTAATAGCCCATCGTCTCATATGGATAACTAACTACATAGGTTAGTCACGAGATCCATCCTCCGACCACTCAGTCATGTAGGTAAAGCACGAATGGCTTTCCAAGGTTGACTCTGAAGAACACCGAATAAGTTAGTGACGATAAAATAATACAGCACTAAATATTTCGACTATGAAGCCTATTTCTAAGGCAAATTAAAGCTAAAGATATCTCGCGAGCCACAATTTAGAGTATAGGATACACCCTAGAAATTCCATCTTAATATAAAGCTAATAGAACTAACTAGCCCTAATAGAGAACTATTAGCTACTAATAATCAACGACGCCACTCGCTTAGTAGAAGGACCTATACTAAAAAGTAAGGGAGATAAATATCATCTACCCCCTCCGCGTAATGGCAACCCCCACCCGGAAATGCTTCAAAAACCTCCCCCAAACAACCCTTTCTTCAACCTCCCCAACAGCAATAGGCCACAAAACCCTCGCAGCACCATCGCCAAACCCAATCGGACACCCCTCCACAGTCCGGCACTCGGGCGCAGCACTCATATAGCCCGGATCAACAGAGTTCATGGCAACGCGCCGTCCCTTCCATGCAGCGTGTGCTTCTGTCTCTGTTATCATGTTGATCGCTGCTTTAGACATATTCGTGTGTACGTGGTGGCCGGCTTTGCTGCTTGATTGGGGCGTATCTTCTAGTATTCCTTCGCGGGATGAGACGTTTATTATGTACCCTGCTGCTGTGGATGGGGAGGAGGAGGAGGAGGAGGAGCCTGGAGTACCCATCACTGGGAGGAGTTCGCGGCAGAGGATTAGAGGCACGAAGGCGTTGACAGAGTGGGCGCTTATTAGATCCGAGTATGGGATTTCGTGGAGTGATTGGACCCAGGATGATTTTGAGGGTTCTTCATCTTCATTGTCGGTTGGTATCCGGGGGCCTTTCGTGGCTATTTGGTTTTTGGTTTCGGTGTTGCTTGCCTCTTCAATTTGAGACTGGGATTTGTTCGTAATGCGTGGGATCCAGGTTGCTTGCTGTCCTCCTCTTACGCGGGGTGTGTATCTGTCGTTCTCAGATTCTGCGAGTAGGGCCACAGCCTGTGGGTGGTTTTTTAGATATTTCTCTCTGGAAATGGCTTTCACCTCCCCTTTGACTGGATCAGTAAGGGTTTGCGCAGCGTTGTTGATAAGTATATCCAGAGATTGTGGTGTGTCAGGTGGAGTCTCGCCATCCCAAACAGAGAGCAATTGTTTGACAATATGTACTAGCCGGAAAGCATCATTTGCTGTTCTGAAGTCTGCGCCGACTACTTTCAGTCGTTTCTCCCATTGAGCGAAGTCTGGCTCGGTGGAATATCGAACTGCAGCATCTGCTGGATACCGAGAGGATACGATGACTTTGGCTCCACAGCGGAGGAGTCTCAACGCAGTGAAGTAACCCAGGTTTATTCTCCCGCCAGTAACGAGCGCAATTTTAGCAGTGAGGTTTAGCTTCTCTGGTAGGGAGAGAGCTGAGCAGCCAATATTAAACATGCCGCATTGGCGACATAGTGCTGGGTATAGTTCATGAGAATCAGTGGGCGTGAAGCGGTACCGACAGATGTAACATCTCTTCTTCACATATGATGTTCTAGGTGCGTCATTCCCCTGAAATTGTTCGTGTTGTGTGTATCGAGCATTGTCGTCCATGGAGAGTTGCGCTCGTACGGCTAGAATAACCTCAGATAGAGGGTCTGTTGGAGGAACCACTTTGTGCTTTTGAAGATAGTCTAGCACCTTGACTGTTGTTTCCAACTCGCCTGGTGTCGGGACATGCATACTATCCATGGACGTATGTTCCTCAGATTTGGTCATCGCTTCCAATTGGCCTAGGTAGGCTTTGATGCCTTTGATAATGCTGTTGCACCTAGTCGACCGCAATGCTTTCGAGACTTCGCTGTTTGGGGTGAGATGCCAGGCTATTTCATCAAAGATATCATCTGTAACAGAAGATAGTTGGATTGCTAGGTTGCTAGGCACTTTTCCCTCTCTGCAGGCTTGTTGGTCTTGTCGCAGGCGCTGTGCGATTGTGTCCGCGTCTGGCAGGTGTAATCCCGGGGACTCTTCCCTCATCTTGTTGCTTGACGATTCTTTTTCGGGGACAAAATGTCGAACAGAATAGAAGGACATAGATGGATATGTACATATGTAGGTACCTAGATATCTAAGACGCTTAACTAAGGTGACTCAACGGAAATGACTCAGCCTGTTTGTGTCTTTGGCCCCCACGAAGTAGCTTTATCGCGTGAGGCTCCGCAATATCCCTTTACACTCTTTTCTATATCTTTCCTTCGATTAAATTCCTTAAAACACGACAGACGCGACAAAATGGGCAACCAAAAAACACCACCCAGTTCCATAGTCTGCAATATCGCGGCTATGCCGACCGAACTCGCTCATCAAATCATCGATGACCTGCGGGTATGGGACATCCTCAAGCTGCTATGCTACGATAATGATCGAGTAGACGCGTGCATCATGTCCCATCCAATCTGTCGCAACATGTTGGGTGCCGACCCAAAGACTTTCGCAAAGTGGAAATTCGCTGCCCACCTCTATAAAGATATATTCACGGCAGTGGGAAAAGCATCTGTACCAGAAAACTGGGCTGGAACAGACTATCTTGGCGCAAATATCCACTGTGTCAAGCCTCAGAACTACGGAGAGATCTTGAACCGTATGAAGGACCGCATCGATGGCGAGCTCAATATCCATTGGTGCAAAACAGACCTGACTCGGTTCGGTGCTCCTAATTACTCCAACCGATTTGGATATCTCAAGAGAGACTATTCTTTCGAAGAGCTGAGGACATGCTGGCATGACATACAGAAAGCAAAGGCCAATTTATTCCAGTTGAGGGCCTCGGAGCTTCGCTGGACTGCTGATATGTTGGAAACAAATCCGGATATCCTAAAACGCACACTGGACCCGGCACAGGAATTTCGGCCAAATACTGCACACATAGTGTCGAGATTGCGGCATACCGCCGATGCCATCATACGAACCCCGGCCAAAAAATTCATCTTCTCAGAACACTTTAGTTATGACTTCTTGGCGATTATTCCGTTCGACTCGGCCTTGGACCAACTGTTGCATATGATGCAAAAACATGGTATCATAGAAGGTGATCAGGTTGCGGCGAGCAAAACGATCGTTTTAGCTGGTGCCGCTTCGCACCCATCTTCTATCATCAATTCTGTTCGAATTGTTATTGATGGAATGCCGAAATTCTATATCTCACCCCCGGAGGCGGCAGAGCAAAAAGCCGAATTTGCGTGGAGGAATGCAGCCAACAAAGATGGCGATCTTCTTCGAACGGCGAATACTCCGTGGTCTGAACCATGTGATGCAAATGAACGAGTTTCTTTAGAGGGACCCTATTTTACACCGTTCAAATATGGTGGTAACAAAAGTTACTGGCGGCCACCAGCCCTTCATTTAGATCTTCATCATGAGATGGAGAAAGAATGGCTCGTCAGTTTTGTCGAGGTCTATCGGTACTTGAAAAACTTGGATGGGTAGACTTCGTTCTTGATGGGGGCTGTTTTAGTACCTGTTAGCCTTTAACTAGGTCAGTAGAGTGCAAATATTGGCATGAAATCTTACAGTAGAACAGCGTTGAAGTCTATTTAATATTGCTTCGGGCATGGCTATCGAGCTACGGTAGTCTTGCGTCGAGCAAAACTGTTAATAGATAACCTAAGACATATACGGTGTCAGGCCCGTTACAGGTACCTCTATGTAGATGATTTTGGCTCCCAGTGAATCTTTGCAGAGATAATACTAGTAAATTTTCACAAGGTGACCTCTCACTGTCCAATTAGCTGCCACTCCTCCTTGAGAATCCCCAAATGCACTTCGTCCCACCATTTATCGTCCTTAAACAAGCACTCTCTTCTCTTTCCCTCCTCAAAGAAGCCAAGACTCTTATAAATCTTCTGTATGCCAGTGTTCCAACCAAACACATTGCACTCCACCCGGTGCAGATTAGCATTTCTAAATGCCCAGTTAAGCATCCATCTAATTGCCTCAAGACCATATTGGCTTTCACATTCCTTCTTTATTTCGATACCGCATTCTGAGCAACGGTGATCAGCCATATCTGGACTTGCAGACTTCAGTGCTGATACGCTCAAATTGCACTGGATTGACTGAATCATCGGTGGTTCTGTACATAACAACAAACAATAGCGAGTTCTCAATGAGGTGCTTTCTGATATCCTTGTTGAATCGGCGGTCCACGGGTCATGCAAGTGATGCACATGAGTTTGTGAAGGCAACGGGATCACTCTGGATGGCATGGAAGAAGTCGTCATCCTCAGGAGGGTTGAAACGATGGTATTGCAGACTCACGGAGCGAAATACAGTCATGATGCTGGATGCGGTGATGGTGTAATGGCCAAGAGAGGATAGAGGGATGAGAGACAAATATATGAGAAGGGTCTAGTGGGACTATTAAATATTAGGAACTAAGGTAAAATAAACGTATTCGGTGCGCGAGCTGCGCAGCCCAGAACATATAGTAAAAACGATACTGTATTTCAACAACCAACATTTTTTTTTAATTTCATTACTTGTTATAGCAATTGATAAGCATTTTTAGTATTGTATAGTTATCAATTTCAAATAAATCGAAAACTTGCATTGTTATGGTATCGAAAAATACATCGTTGGACTCTAGAAATAAGGTATATATCTCAGTCACTAATCTATCAAATTTTCCTAAACTCTAGCAGTGATTAGATATCATATGAAAAGCATTAGACTATAAGGAAAAGTTTATATAGACAACCGTTGCTGCAATATCACGCCGTAATTTATCGCTTCTACTATGGGTTCTGGGCTGCGCACCTCGCTTGCGTGCGCAGCTCGCTTACCGAATATTAATACTATAACCGTATAGGTGGTAGATTGAATAGTAAAACGAGTATAATTCGTTAAGATACGCTATTTAACCTACTATAGGCTTATAAAGTAGTGCTAAGAACCAAGCAAGTGCTGCCTTATGTGGCCACTATATAAGAAAGTAAATGTATAAATGACGGGACAGAACAGGTCCACGGGTCCTCCGGCTGACATAAGTGTACACTCGCACCTGGGCAGGTGCGCACGAGCGCGAGTGCGCCACAGATTCATACTATGTAGTCCTACGAAATGACTTGTATCCTGTTACCGTTCAATACCGTGGTAAAATCATAATTGTTTTTTGGAGCCAACTATAAGCTTCAAACCCTTGCTCTAGCTAGTTCTAGTTTCCATGTAGTTTTCAAGACAAACACGATCGTCACCAAACTGAAAAGCAGAGAAGTCAGAATAGTATACGAAATAAGAACCAAAGAAAAAACCGCCAAACCAGACGCAGCCACGGCAAATGGGCCCTCTTTTCCAAGCTTGGCAGTTGCCAGGCCGACCTGCATTGCAGCCAGTAGGATAGGTAGCCAAGAGGAAATGAGTTTGACTGGGTTGCATGGAAGCTTCTTATGCAAACAAGTGGCCACTGAGGAGCTAATCACCCTGTGCTGTCTGAGATAATTACTCAGTGAGCAGGAACCTGAGCGCTCTCATAAAGCGGCGGGACCCCGATCGCGAAATTCGCATCCGCGGCCTAAAATCCGGTACATACTGCTACATATGTAGGCTTCTAGCCAAGTCCGGAAAAACAGATAGATTAATCGTTCGACATTGCCAGTTGGATTCCGAAGCTTAACCAGACCCATGCAAAGTTCACTCCAGACAGGTCTGCTTTGGAGCAAGCATTAGTGCAGAATCCCGTCGATCAGGGGGGTCAGTGTCTATAGTTGTGGACTTGGCGGGATCAGTCCAGGTCCACGGGCGGTGCCCCGCGTTACGTCATCGAACCGAGAGCCCTCCAGTGAGGGAGCGAGGGCCTGGTCTATTTTCTATTTTTATGCGCCTAATCCTACTAGTAGGGGTTTGTCGTTTGGTTGGGACTTCCGCAAATGCAATTGGCCTCTTTTTCTCAGTTCAACGTACGAGGCAACTATCTGAGCAAAGTGCCCAAACTCGGTTCTATTTTAAGAGGAGCCATCGGAAGATCTACTGCAACCCGAATCACATCACATCGTATTCAGGAGCGGCTACAGCTTTGGTAAAGCTTAGCGAGCGTTGAGCCAAAGTATAAAGACAACCATAAAGTCCGGTATGGACTAAATTTACAGAAGAACCCCATTGCGACCATCCTTTCAGCAATAGTCGGCCAAATTAGCAGAATATCTTGCCATCCGGTTAACGTCCCTTCCAATGCCCTCTAACAAAGACCGGATATATGTTGCTCTCCATGCACGAGGAGGCAAGCCAACCATGCCAGACAAGGAAGACACGTGAGATCACCATGCATGATGTTGTTTAGCTTAAAGCAACCAGCAAGATTAATATGTATATCTTGACTAGGTACCATTGGTCCCTGATTGTAGGGCCCAAAATTGAGACAGAGAATAGCACTGGTTTCCGCTACCACGCGAACGAGAGTCCAAAGCTGGGAGGGGGCTCTGTGTGGCACTTTGAAGAGCTCGAGTGTCCACTTGCCGCTACTGGCATGTTACTTGTTCGTATCATGGTTGGGAAGGTATTGGATGGATATCATGTAGCCGAGATCATGCGCAATACGCCTGTCCGACAGGGTCGGCCAGGATGGAATTGTGTTGCGTGGGTAAAGGAGGCTTTGGAAACTCTCAAGGACGATAACAAGGCTTTAGGCACGAGCATGCTTGAGTGGAGCATAGTGCGCAATATAGCAATGGCTTACTGCCAACGGAAGAAAGATCAGCACCGTTTCGATGGTCAGGGAAATTTTGATATGAGAAAGCCTCCAACTTATGACTTGTTGGAGCAAAAGGAGACTGTCGCTTGAGTTATCGAGGCAGATTAAGTCCAATATAACAGAAGCGCAATTCACGCGGCCGCTCCATTAAGTGGTGTTGCTTTATAAGGAAGAGGTGGTTTCTGCTATATGCCCATGCCATAAGAATAACATATAATACGCTCCGTACAACGCTTTATATTATACTACAGCATGTATAAATTTACATGTGACAGCTTGAAGTACAATGTACCATCGTTTTCTTATTTCCACCAATTATATAGGTAGCCACTTCTAACTGTAGCTGTGATAGTAAATAGTCCAAAATAGGAAGTCAACAATCATCGTGACGTCAATGTAATGGAAACGGTCCAAAAAGCTTGCCTCGCGGTTTATATTATTTAAGTCCTAATGACAGTTTGTGTCGTTTGAAGACTCTATTAGCAAACGCTCATCACCAATTGGCGAATACAACCTTCGAACTCAACGCATATACGGCAAAATGTCGAACTCCGGAAAGAGCTGCTGCGGCGATGGGAATGAACTCCCAGGCGATCCACGGACAATGAAAAGTCGAGTCCTCGAGAGTGGAGCTTCGATGATCCAGGACTTCACGCCAGTAAAACAAATCTGCGCCCATCTCAATGCATTCCACTTCTACGCCAATGATCCAACGCGATGCGTCGAGGCTAATCACTATTGCACTCATTTAACAGAGGGTATGTAACAGCATGTTTATCAACAAAAACAACCGAATGAGCATGTACTAGACGTTAACACCTCATCCAGATATGCGCCAATGTCTGATCTACGACTCGTCAAAGGCAAACGCCCGCCTCATTGGCGTGGAATACATGGTCTCCCCGCGCATTTTCGCAACGCTTCCCACCGAAGAGCGTAAGCTCTGGCACACGCACGAGTTCGAGGTCAAGAGTGGTATGCTGATCATGCCAACACCGGCTGGTGTGCCCGATGCTTTATGGGAAGCTGCGGAGACGGCAGAGATGCGGGATGTCGTGCCTATCTATGGCAAGACGTATCATTTCTGGCAGGTTGATCGTGGAGACCCTGTGCCTCTAGGTCCGCCGCAGTTGATGGGCAGCTTTGTATCCAATGAGAGCGTGAAGTTGGCACATCCTGCGGGGTTAGATTCGTTGCTCGAGGATCGGAACAAGAGGTATGGGGTGGATCATCGGCAGAAGGCGAAGAAGAGGGAGGGTATTGAGGCGATTGTGAAGCATCCTGGTAGGTATTATGCTTGTTGATTTGCTTTGCTTGGACTTGGACTGACATGGTTGTTAGATGCTGATCAGTGGTGCAGCAAGTCCCCTTGATTGACGCATGGAGAAATCACATCGATATTGTCTATAGGCTACAAAAGAAATTGAGAGAGCATGAGAAATGGAAATGATAATAGATCGTCTAATTGAGATGTCTCCCCACCACGCATGCCTCAAGAACCCAGTCCCATAATGAAATGGGGTCAAAGTGAGGCATACTGGGGGATCAACCTATCAGATAGGCTGGTTGTGTTCATCTTGCTTCATTGTCCACACGTGCTCGTCCTGGTTATGTATTTCGGCGACGGCAAGCTCTAGCATTTGGAGAAGCGAACATCCCGAAAGGGATTGGGGGTAGGGGCAAGGGGTATTGGGAGTAGTATATGTAATATATCGACTGTTGAGCATCTCCAGTGTTGTAGGGATGCTCAGAATGATTTGAGTCATGAATTAAAATCCAGGTCTTTCTCAGCCAAGCACCCACGAGAAATTAATGGGCACCTGCTATAGCTGGAAGGCTCCTGGATATCGAACTTCAATGCGACGGCGACATTATAGCCTCGCGTCGCTGGTCACAGTACACATTGACTGATGATGGGAGAGAGAAAAAAGCGGAGCAAAAAAAATCGTACTTTAAAGGCTCCATATAGTCACATGACCGTTACGGACTAACCGCGGAACAGTTGATACAGCTCGATCTGAGAGATACCATGCTTCCAATTCACCACAGATGGAGCACTTAGTCCGGTCTGTACTAAAGGCTGCCAATATTCGTACCATTGGCCGGCTCGCGCTCAATGGCACCAGCACATTCTGCGCCTGCGCGCTGATCTGGGAGCATCTGATAACCGTCCAGCTCAGCGAGGGCCCGTCGATGTACCCTACCTTCGACGTGCGAGGTGACTGGCTTTTGATATCGCGCGTCCACCGCAACGGCAAAGGAATCGAGGTCGGAGATGTCGTGCGATATGGTCATCCGAACTTTCAAGGCGTGCATGTGGCCAAGCGGGTAGTGGGCATGCCTGGGGATTTTGTCTGTCAAGATAAGCCGCTTAGTACGGATATTGGCAAGGAGGGGAATATGATTCAGGTAGGTTATATGTCTTGCTTCCGGTTGGATTCAATTGCTGACTCGTGGTGTTTGTGCAGATTCCCGAAGGTCATGTCTTTCTCGCCGGCGACAATCTTCCCTGGTCTAGGGATTCGAGGAATTACGGTCCAGTGCCCATGGGTCTCATTAATGGGAAGATAATTGCCAGAGTATGGCCTCTGTCGAAGATGGAGTGGGTGACCAATCCGCTGAAACCGGCACAACTGGATGCCCAGAACATTTGAGGACTATACAGTGTGTACTATACCAGAGAGGTGGATTGCAGTTTGCCGATGCGTGGCACCCGGGTCCATTTTGTTTAAGCATACGCATGGAGTTTGGTTGGAAGGGATTAAATCAGTGTGCATATTCATACATATATCAAATTGTACAATACAAAGGCTTGAAGACAAACAAGATCAGCGGAACGAAGAGGGGTTACGTCTCTTATATGGCAGAGGCTCGACTCTCTTGCGGCGCAGCTCCACATTGGCGCCGTCGAATCCAATCTCCTTCATGACTTCCAGGGTCGTGTCGTCCCATTGGGTACGGAACAGGTGAGCACCGATGGCCTTGAGGTGGTAACGGGACTGGAGAGTGCGAAGGAGGGTGGTGTCACGGCTAGTCTCCTTAGCCTTGACGGCGGCAAAGTCGAGAGGCTGGGAATCCTTCTGCTCCATGATGAAGAGAGAGAGACGGTGGTAGGGACTTCCCATCTGGGCAACAGGTGGCAGCCACGGGAAAACCACCTGGGAATCTTCCAAAAGCTGCGCGAGATCGACCTTGGTGGAGGTGGCCGAGATGGGGACGTTGACGGCCAGGAAGTGTGTCTTATAATCGAAGTTGTCCTTTTCAACGTTCGGGACATCAGGGTCGACAACTGCAATGGTGACCAGCTTCTGACCACCCTCAAACATTTGCAAGTCGAGTTTAGGGGCGCTTGTGCTGAGTTTCGCTTCAACGAATTCACCGGCTTGGACTTGCCGCTTGCCAAAGTGCAACTTTGTTTCGACGACGGGGTCGCAGTGAGGCAGGACATCGGGAATGACCTTCATCTGGGTGATACGCTGGACCAGAATCTTGCGGCGGTATTCGCGCCATTTTCGGTCGGCCAAAAAGCGGTAGATGGGCTTGGACATGTCGCCTGAATTGGTAGAAAACGAACCATTAGCCTTAGTCAAATTTGACCAGCTGACCTAGAGATGATTACCTTGATTATCTTCAAATTTTCGCTTGACCAAGGGGTCGTTAATATCGGCCAGGACTTTGAGACGCTCCAGGTGTAATTGCATCGCAGTAACGCGGGACTTCTTCGCCTTGGCTCCTCCAGCCTCCTCGACGGACAAAGCCTCCTGTCTGGCAAGACGCTGCCTCATCGTCTCGATCTCCTTCAACTTCTCTTCGCGGTCCGCAAGCAAAATCTTCCGGGCTTCTTGGAAACATTGGTAGGGTAGTTGTTCGAAAGGAATGTTCTCTGAATCTTGGAGCGCGGCACGACGACGACGAGATCCAATGGGGGCAGTTCCCTGTCGCAGCAACCTTCTTTCCAGACGGGGACTCGTCACAAGAGAGGGATCGGGTGCTTTGTGGAAAGGTTGGCTAGGAGTTTCAGCTTCGGCCTCTCGAACGCTGGCGGTCGACTGGAAGGCTCGCGTTTGGAGCTGGACTCCAGCCACGCCCCTAGAGTAGGTTTTGCGAAGGCATTGGAGCAGAGGCTTCGAAGCCAGCTCGCAGTGGGCCATGATTTGAGGAATTGGGGGTTATGATGGGCTTGGCCTTGAGGATCCGATGTTGTTGTCTTCCGGGGAACTTTTTCTGTTCGGTACCTAACCCATCACGTGACCCTTCTAGTGCT
This sequence comes from Penicillium egyptiacum, assembly GCA_911456345.1. Classification (NCBI taxonomy): domain Eukaryota; kingdom Fungi; phylum Ascomycota; class Eurotiomycetes; order Eurotiales; family Aspergillaceae; genus Penicillium; species Penicillium egyptiacum. The sequence continues at coordinate 238,278 of CAJVRC010000898.1, forward strand.
CCTGGGATACACCATGTAGGACATTGCACAGCTCTGCTCAACATAGAAAGGTCCTCTGCACAGTTATAGTTTTATCGCCTTCGTACACATTTGAAAGACCTCTAAAATTAACTTTCGAAAAAAGAATCGCAAGGGTCGGCTAGTAGTTGAATCCATGTTGTATACTTTGTAGCGCCAAGGTTCTGCTGGCACCCACCGCCCGGGATCAACTTTTGCTCCATTCAAGACTCCGGACATCATCAACTTATACGTCGATCACGCAGTGACTTTCACGATGCCAGGTAACGATGTTATTCGGTCGTTGAGGCTGCTGTCGCGCAGCTCGGGCGGACTTGCGTCAGGCCCGAAGCAGGTGACGGTTAGTGCACTCCATGAATTCTTCTTGGTCCGGTTGTAGGACGCATTTACTGACAGCGCATCGAATTACAGCAACGATGCCTTACACGCTCAATGGCAACCGAAGCCACAACACAACTACCAGTAGCAACCAAGGATGCTGTCCAGGTTGAACAAGCACAACGACCAGGGGGCCAAACCCCTGTTCAAGTCATGACCTACCGGTGGCCTGACTTGCAACCCCAACGTCTGGTCCATTACTCCCGCAGGCTACTTCAGATGCCCACTCGTCACGATATTCTCCACCGCGCAGTTATCTACGAGGGCGACAGCACCCGACAAGGTTCAGCCAGCACCAAATGGAGGGACGATGTGCACGGTAGTCACAAGAAGCTCTACGCGCAGAAGGGCTCCGGTCGTGCGCGTGCGGGTGACAAGATGTCGCCAGTTCGACGAGGTGGTGGTGTCGCTTTCGGACCTCATCCTCGTGATTTCTCGACCGATCTGCCACGAAAGATCTACGACCAAGCCTGGCGCATTGCCCTCAGCCACCGACTTTCACGCGGCGAATTGATTGTTGTTGACAACACCATCGGTATTAGTGAAGCTGCGAGCCCGTTCTTCATCAGAAATCTCGTCAAGGCTCATGACTGGTATCATAAGGGCCGGTCTACATTCGTTACACTGGAGCCGAATGAGATGTTCTCTGATGCAGTGGAAAAGTTTGGCAACCACGCACGAACGATCAGCGTCGAGAATTTGGATGTGAAGAATGTCCTGGAGACAGCAAGATTGGTTATTGAGAAGAATGCACTGCACAAGATCTTGCTTTCGCATTCGACGGACTTGGCGAAGGTGGACACTCTCTTTTCGCCTTCAGCAAACGGAGAGAAGGTGTATCCCCTAAACTTTAGCCGGATGAAGGCTACATGGGAGAACGTTTAATTGTATCATCTTCTGTTTCTTTTTTTTTTTTGGCATCATCTAGCTGTGTACAAATAGATCATCTATACTTCAAACATTATCACTCTTCAGAGTCGCCTGGGGCTACCACATATGCAGTACTTGGCTAGCTTTCTGCTTTCATGTACTATTTGGGCCCATTTATACTATTTTCTAATAAATGACATCAATTGGGGTGATGCCAAAATGTACCTCCGAGCTCGTCGGTTATGGGCGGAGAGTTGGTCCTCGGAGCGGAAAGAAAATCCAGCGAAAACCTCCCGAGGTCAAGGAAAGCGGAGAAAACATCTGATTGTCACCACATAACCCCCTCCCCTGGTTCTCGTCATATTTCAGTTCTAATGCTACTTCGACAATTCAATCGCGTCTCCTCGCCGAGCTGGATCTCGCGCGTTCCTTCAGTAATGCCTCTACGCGCCAAGGTGACCAACCCTGCCTTTCGGGCAACAGCTATGGTACGCACCCTGTTCGGAGAGAAACCCGATCTCCAGTGCTTACTATTGTTAGATGTCGACTTCACCTGATATCCCCAAAGAGCTCCCCGGCGATGAGCGCGATGATGTTCTGTTCAACTCGATCTACGGCCTCCGCAGCGTTGAGCTCAACCGGCCCAAGAAGCTCAACTCTCTTAACGGCTCGATGGCTCGCAAGATTCTTCCTCGGTTGAAGGTTAGAATGGATATCCCGAACTTCAGAAACATACAATACTAAGCGTTGGATAAATAGGAGTGGGAGAAATCTCATCTTGCAAACATGATCCTCATCTCCGGAGCCGGCACCAAGGCTCTCTGCGCAGGAGGCGATGTCGCTGCCCTGGCGCTGCAGAACGAGAGTGGAGTGGAAGGACAAAAAGCATCGACAGAATTCTTCGGCCTCGAATACCGCCTCGACCACCTGATTGCTACATACTCCAAGCCTGTTATCTCATTTATGGATGGAATCACCATGGGCGGTGGTGTGGGCCTCAGCATGCACGCTCCCTTCCGAATTGCGACTGAGCGTACCGTTTTTGCTATGCCCGAGACCACCATTGGCTTCTTCCCCGACGTTGGCGGCTCGTTCTTCCTCCCGCGTCTGGACGGTGAGACTGGCACATACCTGGCTCTTACCTCGGAGCGCCTGAAGGGTGTCCAGGCTCTGTATGCAGGCATTGCCACACATTACTTGCACTCCAGTGTTCTGAGCAATGTGGCGCAGCGTCTTTCGGAGCTGACTTTCCCCGACCACGTCGAGCTTCCCGAGCGTTTGGAAATCGTGAACAAGACCATGACTGAGTTCTCCCTTGGCCTTCCCTCGCTTGAGGAGGAGCCTATGCTCATGGCTGGTAGCCTGCGCACTGCCATTGACCGCTGCTTCGGATTCAACACTATGGAGGAGATTATCCAGGCTTTGGAGAAGGAAACTGAGCACAAGGAGTGGGCACAAAAGACATTGGAGACTTTATCAGGCCGCTCCCCGACATCTCTGAAGGTGACCCTGCGCCAGCTGCGTCTTGGCAAGAAGTGGACCATCTCGGAGACCTTCCAGCGCGAGCACGAGATCGCTGCCAACTTCATGCGCCACCCTGATTTCGTCGAGGGTGTCAAGGCTCGTCTGATGTCCAAGCCTGCCCGCAAGCCTGAGTGGCAGCCCGCTACTCTCGATGAGGTCTCGGATAAAACCGTGGACAACTTCTTCGAGATCCCGGACGATTCCCGCCTATCGCTTCTGAGCCAGGGAGATTACAAATACTACCCTCATGCTCACTTTGCTCTTCCCTCTGAGAGTGAGATTGAGAAGGTTGTGCGCCAAGGGCACCCATCGCGAAGACCCGTTGTCGACTACTTCCTCCAGAAATACGCCCACCGCGAGGGTGTGCGCCGAAAGGTCGTCGAGGTGATTGCCCGACGGACGACAACATCATCTCCCGAAGGACTCAAGTGGTTGGATTAGAGAGAGATACCGTCTATAGCGTGTAATATTTATCGGGGGTATTAGAATTTATGGGAATTGGGCCCATATACCACACATACTATTTATTGGATTTCTTGAAGATCTGCAATTATCAATGATCATTTCTCTAGAACAGCACCGTAGTATTCAGCTGACTCAAGTATAAAAGCATTTATTATATGTAATATACCAATAGCACACTATTGCATCCTAACGCCGTTTTAAGTTTCCACGAAGGTCCTCAGCCCACCCGCGACATTACGGATCCGTCAACTTGATCTCAAATCCACAAATACATCCGACCAGTCCCTTGTACATATGCCGTAAATTGCACAGCGTCTCCAGATGGATCTCGAGAGCAGTTCCCCAGAGCCTAGCCGGCGCTCATCAGAAAGCGTCCCTAATCCCTCCAGCGCTCTGTTACCGACCTCGGCTGATAATGCTTCACGACCCCCAAATGATATCCCAGCACCAGAAGCCCGCTCAGTACTAACGCGCCTGTACGTCTCTCACACTCTCTCAACATGGAACTCACGCATGTTCGAATTTGGCGCCGTTCTCTTCTTAGCTTCGATCTTCCCGGGGACACTACTGTATGCTTCGATATACGCTCTAGTGCGAGCATTTTCAGCCGTCGCACTATCGTCCTGGCTGGGTGCGCAAGTTGATCGCTCAGACCGGCTCCTAGCTGTGAGATATTCTATTGGTAAGCTGGGGTCGTTTTAGATGTTTCAATATGCACGGAGTACCATTCAAGGCCAATTGCTAATCAATGGAGTAGTGTGGCAAAGAGTCCCTGTCGCGGCCTCGTGCTTGTGTTTCATAGCCACTCTGTCTATGGACTCTTCGACCCTTACGATTATCTTGTTCGCCGTGCAGGGCTTGCTGGCTTGTTTGGAGAAATTGGCCGCTACGGCTAATACGGTGGCTGTGGAACGGGACTGGGTATGTACGGTGGAATCGTATTTGGGTTGTCTGGTTTCTTCCATGGATCCAATTTTCTCCAGTCTAGGAAAGGACCTCGCTGATAACTTGACACTAGGCAATCGTGATCTCGGATTGTATCAATGTCCCTCGACAAGGTGAGAGATCCGAAACGACTTGAAGCTCTACAATCTCTAATTTTGATCGGACGGCAGACTTGAACGCCTCCATGAGACGAATTGATCTCTTCTGCAAGCTCCTAGCACCAGTATTTATCTCTTTGATCGACAGCATATCAACCCGATACGCAATCTGGACAGTATTCACCCTGAATACCGCATCTGTGCTGGTCGAATATATGGCCATTGCCCAAGTCTACCAATCAGTCCCAGCCTTGACCAAGACGCAAGCTCCTACAACACAAGCAGATGATCTAGATAGCGAGAGCGACGATGGCCACCATAATCCAACCCGCACGATACTCCGCTCCTTGTCAGAGTCACTAGCGCCTTGGAAAGAGTACATAGCCAGCCCAGTCTTCCTAGCATCCTTTGCTCTGAGCCTGCTCTACCTAACAGTTCTATCCTTCGGCGCAACAATGGTCACATACCTGCTGAGCACGGGCTTTACCTCGTTACAGGTCAGCTATATGCGCATCGGCTCCGTGATCGCCGAGCTATCCGGCACATGGACAGCACCGGTGATCATGAACCGGATCGGTCCGATTCGGTCCGGGCTGTGGTTCCTGAATTGGCAATTTGTCTGTGTAGCTGCTGCCGCCGTGGCCTTTGTCGCTTGGGACTCGAGCTCGCGGTTCGTGGCGGGTACGCTGATTGCGGGCGTTGCTTTGAGTCGGATTGGGCTTTGGGGATTCGATTTGTCGGTTCAGTTTCTCGTGCAGGAGGTAAGTAGGATCTCTAGATTATTGGTTTGTGGGGTACATGTGCTAAGCGAGTTGGGATTATGCAGAATATCCAGGAACATGCCCGTGCTCGCTTCTCTGCGACTGAAATGGCGCTACAGAATATTTTCGAGATGCTTTCTTTTGCCTCGACTATTGCTTTCCCGCTGCCGGCGCAGTTCGGGCATCCGGTGCTGATCAGTTCTGGGGCTGTGGCGGTCGCTGCTGTTTGTTTTGCGGCGTATGTGCGCAAGGAACGAGGTCATCTACTGCATCGATCACGCTGTATGGGTGGGGATAAAGTGTCATATCGAGCGATTGCGTCTGGGTCAGTTTGAACATTTGAAGTGGTTGTACATTCTTGTATCATATCATAATTCATTAGAAAATGTTTATATGAACGAGATCCTCACAAAATCAACCAAAGAGGCAAAGTCGCTGGTTATATCACAGCGCACCGCCAAGCTATTAAAGGTCATATATACAACTCGAGCCGAACATGAAGTTCAAATCATGACGAAAAAGTCCGAAAACAATTCCCGTCTCACACATTTCGAGTCTGCCCACGTGCGTGACACATCCTGCCGCCGAGTCATCTCCTCCACAAGCACGAGGACCCTATCAGCGGCCGGGTGGCGAGTGACCGAAGGTGCCGAGTCAGCTTCATGGGTAGCAGCCATACGCTGAATCTCGTGGATAATCCACTTGCGCTGGTCGTCCGTACCCTCAAGGCCAGCAACGAACAACGGCCATAGGAAGCTAACAGGCAGATTGTCCTTCCCGGTAGAGTCAACGGTAGCCAGTTGAATGATTTGATCGACAGCGCCGTTGACGCGGTCTGTGCGAGGATAGATTGCAAATGCAACGCGGTGCAAGTAGATAAAGTTTGCTAAGAAGTTGGCCACGTATTGTCGGAATGTGCGACAGATTTCCGATGCCACAGGCACACGCAGGATATCAGTTAGGGCTTCTGGTCGTCCGTAGACGTCTATTACTGAGGGACGTCGGTGCCAGAGTGTTTCGAGGTCTGCGCCGACTTTGTGGGCGAGCTGGAGTACTTCAAACTCGTCGGTTAGGGTTCCGCGGCTGCGGTGGTGGAGATCGATGCAGACTATACGTCGGACGACTTGTTGGGCTTGTACGAAGAATCGGAATGCTGGGCCTACGATTGATTCGTAGACGAGGTGGTTGGGACTGAGGAATGGGTCTTCGATGCTGTCTTCTTTGTAGTTGTCTGTTGCCGCTTTCGAATGGGGTGTTTGGGAATTTTGTGCATCTAGTGGTTTCAGTGGTATGCTATGTTCCGGGATGTTGCCGAGCTCAGTGAGAGGATCGCCATCTCGGCCTGCAATCAGGGACTTGACATCTAGCAGCGAGACCCATGACACAAGGAGATGACCGAGGCCAGTCCAATGTCGGGTACGATTATGGAATCGTTGGAGAATAAGGTATCCGGAGTGAATGTAAGAAGTTCCGGTACATATTTCGGGAGATGAGAGGATCTGGGACAATATGAGCCAAGCCCACTCGATCTCGAGACCAAGCAGAACCTACCTCGGATATCATTAAGAGAAAAACAGCACCAAAAACTTTGACGAGCGTGGATTCAGTCACCTCGCCATGGATACAAGCTTGGATCTCCGAACTGGACAGTCTATAAAAAGTCGGCGCCCAGCGCCAATTTTTCCCTTCCATCATCGCTTTATGGACATCTGCATAGCAGTATAAAGCATTCAAAAGCGGACTAGAATCTCGTGCATGAGCCAGCAGTGCTGGCCGCATATACTTCCACTCGATGTTTGCTGGCGCAAAAAGAGCAGCCGGTGGGTCAATAGTCAGAAAGTGCTGTAGCAACTGGTCCTCATACGACGTAGCGCCTGCGTCAGACAAGCCCCGCGTAGATGGCACTTCTGAGGCGCCATCAATCGAGGTTCCATCAATAAGTGAAGGTGAGGTATCTGGAGTAAGTGGAATTCTGCGCTCTGCTGAAAAGTACCCTTCATCCATGCCTGGTATGAGTGTCGCGGGTAGCGACTGCGACGCCGGGCTAGCGGTGAAAGCCATCGCGCGTCCGGATGTCAAGTCCAGGTGTTTCTGTTCCAGCTCAGAAGTAATCCCGCCCATAAATCCAAGCATGTCAAACTCGGAAAGATAAGAGTCCTGCTCTGTAGGGAGCTGCCGAAGTGTTGTTGTCGGCGTTGATATTCTGTGGTGGCCGTCTACACGGAGCACGGTACTAAAGTAGTTGATGCCGGGAGACCGGGATGCAGTTGCGGCTGCAGCGGAGGAGCCTGAACTCCCTGGGCCTTCTGTGATATTCGGCGATGCAGTTGTATTGTTGGATGGGCGAGTTGGTGATGACCCCGACCCCACACGAGGGCTGATAGGGGGTCTATAGAGACATTGTAGACGTAATCGATCGCAATTGGAGCAACTTGGTTTCCCTTCGTCGCACCGTACCTTACGGGCCCTGCATGTTAGGCACCCTGTCCGTCGACGCGGGCCCGACCTGCCAGCTCCCCGGGCTTTTGGTACCTGGGAAGAATTCATGTTAATCTCAGGAACAAGGCGAGGAATGTACAAATTACCTCCATGATGGATCAAGCCCCGGTTTAAACCCAAATCATACTAGATACAAAGTACATACCTATGTAGTCTGTAAAGAACTCGACGTGGTTGGGTTTCCCCGCAATAACGCCGATTCTCGGGGATTGCGATGACGAGCTCGTATGGTGATCAGTCGAATTTCAGAATATCTATAACATTGAAAATGATATTATTTCACATCTCGAGGTTCTAGCTAGCTAGTTAGGAGGTCATTTTGATATTATTAATATACGCAATTGCCATTGGAATGATGCATTAACTACGACCTCTCTTAGGTTTGACAATTTTAGAAATTAAATATCGAAGCGACCTACATAATTATGCATATGCTTGTACTTCATGCCTAGAAAGTGCCTGATTAGCTCAAAATGAGGTCAAAGACATCAAAATTGAGGCTAGTTCTCGCATGTTGACAACTTACTGTGTTCCTGAATATCCCTATTTCGGCCTTTATACAGTTCTGAGACATCTATAGACTGCAAGATGGAATATACTCATCTCTCAATAAAGACGGAATATACTCAGCTAATTAATATCATCCTAATATCCCACTAAGCCACCCTCCTCCTTCTCGGCCAACTTCCTCCGTACAAAGGCCTCCATCCCATCCCTCTCCTCAACAGTCAACAATTCAATCCGATCCTCCAAATTGCCCTCCCCGAAGAACCTCCGATCAATCCTCGCCCAGTAGATAATATCGAAAGCCCAACTTCTCCTCGCCGCATAACTAACCCAGAACCCCCCATTATCCCAGCTCTCCCGCATATGTCCAGAAAGCCGATTCTCCTCTCCAATAACCCCACGCCGAATATCAACATCCTCTCGCATGCGCAGCTCCTGTAAGAAAACCTCCAACCGGGTCTCATACACCCTCTCCCAGTCATCAATTCCATCCTCCCAGTACTCTGGCCTCTCAAGCAGCAGCCAGCACGGCGGACTATACACGAACTCCAACGGAGCAGCATAAGCAAACTCCCAATCAATAGCCCCGGATATCTTATACCCAAACTCCGAGTTGGCAAGTATATTTGCCGGCCGCAAATCATCACAGAACAGCTTAAACATCCCTTCCTCCGCAACCCAACAAAGCCGCGCCTCCCTCGCAAGCTTCCGGAACAGACACCGCGCAATATACTTCATCCTGCAGTCCTGCGCATCGTCAATAGCGTCATTCTGCTGCGACGAAAGATGCGTCATATGCAACTCCGCAAGAGCAAGTAAATAACCTGCCCCAGTATCAAACGTCTCCGTTATCCCCGGCAGATCCTCAGCCGCCACACCACCCACTTGCACAAGCTCATTCATATTGATACTCAACGGCCTGTGCATAACAACCCACTCGTCATCGAACTCGTCTTTCGCTGCATTAGATATACATCCAATACGAGGAAACGAGTGTTTCGCAACCTGCAACAACAGTCCCGCCATCTGATTATACACCGAGCGCAACCTGTTCTCGTCAATACTGGGATCGAGAACGGGCCGTTCTTCGTCCGGCAGTCCGGGCGTATTCAGCGCATCCACCAAATCCGCGTTATGGTCGATATACTCCATGATAATGAACGGGCCTAGGCCGTACGGACTTTCGTCGCTGCTGCCGTGATACAGGACGTGCGGGATGCGGATGCCTGTGTGTCGCTCGAGAAATCGCATGACGGATACTTCGTGGTGGAGCTTTTCGTCTGGGAAGACTGAGTAGCCTGGGATTGGGAAGCGGATTATGGCTGAGGCGCCGTCGATGAATCGTAGGCGGATTACCATGTTGAAGGAGCCCTTTTGAGGTGGGAAGAGTTGGCCTGCTACGCCATGGCGGTGGGTTTTGATTAATGTGGTTATCTTTTTCATGGATTCTTCGTTGAGGAGGGTTGCTTTCCAGGTTGCTAGTTGGCCGTCGCTTTTGTCCCAGGCTACTTCGTCGAAGAACATTAGTCTGCCTTTCATGGTTGGAATTTCGGGTATTCCTGGTATGGAGAGTGCTGGGTTCGAGGGGATGTATGTCTATTATAGACGGTCTACGCTGGTGAATTGCTTTACCCCGCGGTTACTCAGGAGTATCGGCAAGTCGCATGTTCTGAAACAAAGGGCTGACAACTACAAGCCATTTCTATTTATTTGATCTGATTGGAACGATTCAGGGGAGCTATAACAGTTCTACCTTTCCCTCAGAAAGGCTTGACAGTCCGCTGGAACCTCGGCGGTTGACGCGTAAACTTCTCCGGCTGGTCTCTAGCCCCATCTTTCCAATAATCAAACTCCATCCACGCATTCTCAGGCATCTGCGACTCAGTCGCCTCTAGAAATTCCCCAAGATCAGGGCAGAGCGGCACAACACCCGTCTCAAGCACATACTGATCCCAGAGCTTAAGCAACTGCTTCAACTTCTCCGGCTCGGCATCTGACAGATCGTGGATCTCCCCGGGATCTTGCTCGAGATTATACAACTGCCACTTCTCAGGGCCCTTAGGCTTGGGAATAAAAACGATCTTCCAGTCCGCACAACGCAACGCAGCCCGTCCACACGTCTCCCAGCCCTGAATAAACTCAGCCGGGTGGATCCGCTCCGCCTGACCCACCGCCCAGGGGTGGAAGCTTCGTCCGCGCATCTCGACGATCTCACGTCCCTGGTATGTGGGCGCCGGGTGCTTGATCCCCGCCATCTCCAGGATAGACGGGGCCAGGTCCATAACCGTGGCGAACTGATCCGTGATCCCGCCCTTACCGGCCGCAACATCTACAGGGTTGACATTGAAGTTCACAGGGAAGCGACATATGAATGGGACACGCACGCCGCCCTCGGTGGTGTACGCCTTATACAGACGCGACGGGGCAGTAGCAGCCTGCGCCCAGCGCGGACCGTACCAGATAAACGAGTTCCCATTCCCGAGGTTCTCCAAGCTGTTGTCGTAGTATTTCTGCAGATGGGGCATGACGCCGTTCTGGACCATCGGGTAGGCCTCGTAGGCGGCGCCTTCGGCACCATTATCCGACATGAAGCACACGAATGTGTTGTCTAGCTCGTCGATCGACCGGAGGTACTCGACTACCTTCCCGACATTCGAATCAATGCACTCGACCATCCCCGCAAACACCTCCATCGCCACCGCGGACTTCTTCTTCTCCTCCGTGCTGTACTCCGCCCACTCCTTGACTTCCTCCGCTTGCACCGGGTGCGGCTTGACATCGTCGCGCACCATCCCCAGCTCTTTCAGACGCTGTAGCCGCTTCTCGCGGAGCACGTCGGGTCCTTCGTCGTACACCCCGCGGTAGTGGTCGATGTACTCGCGCGGTGCTTGCAGCGGCCAATGCGGCGCTGTGAAAGGGAGATATGCGAAGAACGGACGGTCGCCCTGTCTGTCGGGGCCTTCGCTGCCGCCGCTCGCTTTCCATTCTTTCAGGTAATCCACCATCTTGTCGCCGTAGCCGTCGGACGAGTACCAGCCCTCTGGGAGGTGGCGCACGTACTCACCATCCTCCATGTGCAGGGCGATGTAACTTGCCTCGATGAAAGTCGGGCACTGGTCCTTGTCTTTTAGCTCTGGCTCATAGGCATAGTGATTTGAGCAGGCAGGCAAGTGCGCGAATGAGCGCTCGAACCCTCGCTTGTGTGGTGACCGCTCTGGAGTTAGACCTAGGTGCCACTTGCCCGACATTACTGTGTGATATCCCCCGTCGCGGAGGATCTCGGGCAGTGCCGCGACCCGCTCGTTGAGGTAGCCCTCGTACCCGGGCATGCCGCGCTGGGGCGCGGTACTCATGGATGATCCCTTGGGTCCGTTCTGGCCGGAGATGTTGGTCCATTCAATGAGGTTGCCTAGACCGGCAATGTGGTGGTCTGTGCCGGTCATGATCATGGCGCGTGTGGGACTGGGTATTGTGAGCTTGACTGAGAGCTAGTGGCCTGAACAGGGGAAACTTACGAGCATGCTGCTGCTGCGTGGAAGTCAGTAAATCGGAGTCCTTCTTTGGCGATCTGGTCGATGTTGGGCGTGTGAATCTCTCCGCCGAAACAACCTATATCGGAGAAACCTAGGTCGTCGGCGACTATGACGAGAAAGTTGGGGCGTTTAGCTGCCATTTTTGCAGAAAATTAGAGAAGGTGAAACGCTTGAAGGGGTGGTACGACAATGGTTATATCAGATCTAGCCCCTGCAACAAGACGTAAATGATCGCCAATCGGCCATCGGCCATCGGCTCGACATGCGGGGATTCAATCTCCACAGTTGATCAGCAGTGGACTAAGAAAGGAGAATGAGCCAATGAGATTAGAATCACGCAGTATCAGAAGTATACAACATACGAAGTACACAAAATATGGATGTCACGCAATCCCTAATGACATAATCCATCGCCGATCTGGGGTCTCCACGTCCAGAAACGGCTTCATCTCTCTCTAACCGACCCGACATTCCTTCTTTTTGACCTATGACAGGTTCGATTCAATAGTTTACATGTAGACATGTCCAATGTAATATATATCCCACTCTCTTCCCCACCTTCAGCTCCATATCCCCATTCTCTAAATGGTATAACACTCTGAATACCTGGTGGAACTCAACACCCACAATATCATACTCGAAGCTCCCCCAAGCACCGCAATTAGAGCCTCCAGACCCAGCTCCTACAATGGAGACAACTCGACCACCAAAGCCCCACTGGCGCATATACTGGTTCGCTCTCGTACTCTGCTGCGGCGGAGCCTTATTCGGTTATGACTCGGGGGTAATTGGTGAGTACCTCTCCAACCCAGCATTCCAATGCAATGCAATCCAGTCCATACCAAATCCATACTAACACCTCCCCCAGGCGGAGTCCTAACATTCCCCACCTTCACAGCGTCCTTCTCAATCCTCCCCACCGACAAAACCCGCACAAGCGCGATCGCCGTAGGAATCCAACAAGCGGGCGCATTCGCCGGCTGCTTCCTAATCTGGCCGATAACAAACCGCTACGGACGCCGTCTCGCAATGGGACTATGTTCCATAATCTTTAGCATCGGCGTAATCCTCGAAACGATTGACTCGCATTCTCTCTCTGTATTCTACGTCGGACGCGTGATCTGCGGACTAGGCATTGGCGGTTCCGCGACCGTCATCCCGATCTACATGTCCGAGATGAGTCCGAAAGAAATCCGCGGTCAGTTGGGGAGTTGTTATCAGCTAACGTACACGGTTGGGATCCTTGTTTCGTACTGGGTTGATTATGGAGTTAAGGGGATGGGAGAGGAGGCTGGGGCGCGGCAGTGGCAGATTCCTGTTGGATTGCAGCTTGTGCCTGGCGTTTTGATGGGGGTTGGTATGTTTGGTGTCGCTGAGAGTGTTAGGTGGTTACTTGGAGTTGGGAGGGAGGCGGAGGCGTGGGATTGTCTTGTTTGGATTCGGGGTGGGGATGGGGAGGGGGTTAGGGGGGAGTTTGAGGATATGAGACGGGGGTTGGAGGAGGAGAGGGATGCAAGGGATGGGTTTCAAGTTTGGGAGTTGGTTGAAAGGGGGAATTTGAAGAGGATGGGGATTGCTGCGGGCTTGTTTCTTGCGCAGCAGTCGACGGGCTCGACGGCGTTGGCGTATTTCGGGCCGCAGTTCTTTGAGTTGCTTGTTGGAGATGGGGATCGGACGCTTTTGTTGACGGGGATTTTTGGCGCGATTAAGGTCGTCGCTTGTTTGGTTTTTGTGGTGTTTTTGTCTGATCGTTTTGGGAGACGGCCCTTATTGGCCGGTGGTGCGGCGTTTATGGCGGTTTGTATGATTGCCACTGCGGCGGTTGTGAAGTCTTATCCCCAGCCTGGTGATGGGACGGTTACTTCTTCGGGAATTGCCACGGTCGCCCTGATATACCTCGATATCATCGCTTACAACTTCAGTTGGGGTCCGTTGCCGTGGCCGTGTGCGAGTGAGATCTTCCCTACGCGCATTCGGGAGCCCGGCGTTGCGTTCGGTGTTGGATCGCAGTGGTTGTTCAATTTTGTGTGGAGTTTCTCGACGCCATATATCCAGGAGAGCCTAGGATGGGGTACATTCTTGCTCTTTGGACTGCTGGATGTGGTGATTGTGGGCTTTACTTACTTCTGTCTGAAGGAGACGGCTGGGAAGTCCCTCGAGGAGATCAATGGGATGTTCGATGCTCATCCGGACGCCGAGCATGGGTGGAAAGATCCTTTGAATGATGATGCCACCGCATCACAGGTACCCGCTGAAAGGTATCAGGACGCACAGATCGATACCGTTGAATCGGTCTCCAAGCATAAGGCTGTGCATGTCGAGTCAACCGCCGGACGGTCTTGACTTTGGGCTGTATTCTCTTTGTTCTACCATATAAAAACATATTGATAGAAACAAATTCATTTCCATCTGCCATGTTATAGAAGATACATCCAAGGCAACCAGGCAATTGCCCACAGCAACAATCCACCCCCTAGCCAATGGCCCTCAAGGCAGCTAGAACTGAGAATCAAAAGTAGTACCGAATATCAAAGAAACAGCTTCCGCTTACTCAAGTCGGAATCAAGACGCCAGACACCCTCCAGTTCCCACACTGGATCGCAATTCAAAGGTTTCAAAAATCCACATTCAACGCCAGACAGACCTGCTGCCACCGATTACCTCCACATAAAAGGTCATTATCACATAACATCAACTCCTGTTCAACTCACACGTTGATCAAGTCATCAAAGGATGCATCCTCCGCCGAGAATGAATAAGACCCGCCTTCCGAGACCAGCGAAGCCTCCGACTCGCGACGCATCTGCTGCTCAAACGCCTCCGCCGCCGCCGCCGCAGCCGGCTCAAGCTGCAGAGCATCATCAAAGCCAAACGACATCGACGTCGGTGCCGCGGGGGCAGACACAGCCACGGCAGTCGTAACAGGAGCCGGGGTAGGATCGAGCGGAGAAACAGAGACGGAGGGGTTATCGGGGATCCTGCCAGGCGACTCCGGCAGCCCACCGGCAGACGGGGCACCATCTTTATCTGTAATTTTCTTGACCATCTGTGCGAGATGAAGTTTAATCGGCTCATCCCCACACTGAGCATGCTTCAACACCTCATTCTTCAGACCCAGGATCTCCGAGCGCAGGCGGGCAATCTCCGCAATCAACTGTGCCTTTTTCTCGGACTGTTCCTTGAAGCTGAACTCTAGATGCTGGGTGTGCTCTTTCTTTTTCTGGCGACACTTGCTTGCGGCGAGACGGTTGCGCTCGAGGAACTTTGCCCGCTTGGCGCGTTCGTGTGGGGCGTCGTCGAGATCTGGGCTGAGGCTTGCGGCGGCGGTCTTGTATTCGCGCACGCGCCGTCGTTTGCTCGCGCTTTCCATCATGTCTAGCGAAAGATCACGGCCTTGGTCATCGTATGGGGGCGGGGTTGGTTGGCCATTGCGGACCTGTGCATTTTTTAGGTCCCGCTCGAGTGCGGAATTGGCAAAGGCCGCCGAGTCGGCCTTGTCCCAACCTGCCATTGGTGAGACCGGGCTCAGACCCCAGAGTTGGTCGTCGTCTGGAATGGGAAGGCCTAGAAAATCGCCTGAGAAGGAACTTGTGAATGGTGATGGATCGATGATATTTGTTGCAAGGCCAGGTAACCCTGATGATAGGCCCGGCACAGATTTGAGGTTGGTAGACATGTCAAAGGGAGGAAGCTTTAGAGAAACTTTTGTTCCTTCTAAAACATGGAAGAGAAAGAAAGCAAGAGAAAGGAAGCTAAGACAGACTCTCTTGCCCTAATAACCCTAACCAAAATTAAATAAAGAACCTTGGGAAGGTCTCACTGTCTCTGATTCACTGATTCACTGATTCGCTGTGGAAAATGGTAAGTTGGTTTGGTCGGTGCCTGAAAAAGCGTAGAGTCCAGGTGCGGTCGACCTTGGAGCCACGGTCGGACAAGACTTCCTGCGGTCCAGAAGATCCGGGCGAATGGCACAGGTTGAATGATGTTTTTAGTGTCACCATAAAGGAAGAGAGGTAAGTAAAAAAGAAGAATGGTAAAAGGGTTCGATTTTTATCCTTCAAACCCTTCAAGACCTAGAACCCTCTGAACCCAGACCCTGTCCACTATAAAAAAGCAATAAAGACAATAAAGGTAAGAGATAGAAACAAAAAGAATGGTATCCAACAGGATTCAAAGCCGTCAAGGGAAAAACAGGGTTGGGCTGGTGGGGAATATCCCGCTCAACAGGGAAGTATAACAACTTCTTCTATACAATCCAATCAGAGAATCCCCCTCTGGTTTTTCATATGAAACAACCCAAAGTGACAAAACTTGATTATTCCCTGCCCACCACGTACCGTCCACGGGTCCAGTGTTGCAACTGTCGATGTATGAAATGCCAATTATTGAGCAATAACCCCGCCACACGTTGATCTTCAACGTCCTTTTGCACCTCTCTTAAGATCCCTTCTCGGTTCTCTTGCTCTCGGTTCTGTTGCCCCCTGGGCCCGAGGAGCAGCGGTCCAAACACCCGCACCAAGTCCTGGAAGTTCGGACTCGCCACTGGATCACGGAGCTCCATCCCGGGTTGGTCTTGGACGTTGGTCTTTGCATTCACCAGCATGGACAGTAGCCCAAATACTGCACAGATAAGATCGCGCTGCATCTCAGGAGCGAGAGCAATGAGCGCAAGGCACATAAGCTGCACTCGGATGGCAGTCGTTGGGCTCGCCTCAGAGATGCAGTCTGGCACACGGAGGAGATGTGATTGTTCTGGAACCGAATGGTAGTACATTTGGCTCAAAACTCGGTAGAGCCGGACACTCCCGAGGATCCCGTCTGGAAGCCCCGCCAGCACGGCCTTTAAGGCCCAGGCCACACTCAGCACGGGCGCCGCGTCTTCACGGAGCTGGGGCATGGCAACCACACGCATGGTAAGGGAAATGTTAGACTCATCTTTCTCGGCGTCGATCACCTGGCTAGCAAAGTGGTCGTACAGACGAATGGCGACTTTCAGATCGCCGGGCTGGATGAAGATCTCGGGAGTGTCAAGACCTGCAGGAACCCGGGTCAGTCAAGTCATGACGTAGAAGACGCCGCCACCAACCATATTTATGCAGAAACAGCAGCGTTGCCACAATGTATGCCGGCAACTGGACGGGACAGGGGGCTAGGTCCGTCAGCATCAGATAGCCATGTCCTCCAAGACGGGCCAAAGTCTCGATCGATTTTCCTTGTAACGAAGTCATCGGATTGGGACGGCGCATATTCGCGAATGTTTTCATTCGTCGCAGCTTAGGAGCTGGTGCCAAAGGGGTTGTGTCGGCATCCAAACTGGATCGCACCTTGCGAACTTTGCCCAACAATCCAAATCCACGACGACTCGTGCCCTGTTCCTCGGTGTCAGGATTGCGCTCTGCTGCTAGAGTCTAGTCAGTGGCAATCCATGCACAAGTAAAGACAGACGTACGTGGACTTGGGGTATCTTCACCGGGAATGGCAATCGGGATATTGAACTGAGATGCCATATGGTTGAAGGCCGAGATTGCCTTGGGTGAGTCAAGTGTGCTACTCCAGCTTGCTTCACTGTTCGCCGAAATTGCCCTCTGACAGTCCGCACGTTCTGACTCGGGTTCGACGACTGGTTCGATTGTGTCCAAATCAGTCTCGGCGATAGGCTCCAGCGTCCCTTCAGAAGCCCTGGATGATTCCTCTCGGCTCGTGCCGGCACTATGTCTCGAGGAACCCGACCTTCCTTGTCGGACGTCAGCGGCCTTCTCATCCGAGAACGGGTCCGAACCCTCGAGGGTATGAGTGTTGGCATTGCTACTACTGTCAGGGTAATACATCATCAGTCCCGGCAATCCCCAATCCATAGGTTCCTGAATAGGCATCGCAATGTGTCGGGCAGGGTCCCAACACACAGTATCCTCAGTCTGGCTGGACTCCTGAGAATGAGTTGTCTGAGCGCTAACCTTCCGCCCCTCTTGCGGGTCATCGAACCTGACAGACTTGCCTGTGGTTGTGGATGGTTCCCCGGCAGTATCTGGATCAATGGGATTGGAAGCCAAAGGTTTGGACCTCAACCTTTCTTTGCGGGTACCCTCCTGCGCAGCTTGAGGCTGTGTCTCCGTGATGGGATCATCTTCCTGGGATAGGCTGCCTCGCAAGCGAGCAACCATTCTCTTCAGACGTTTGGTGCCATTCTTAGATCGAGGAAGCTGGCGAAATTCTTGGGTATGTTGGGCATTCGGCCCAGTTTCCCCATTGTCAACGGGGGCTACTGTGGCAGAGCCAGGTGGTTTGTTCGCAGCGCTGGGTCCCGCTTCAGTTGTAGGCTCATCGCGTTGTAGTTCATTGCAGGCGGATTCTGGCTGAGGCTTCAATGGGTCTCCCTCAGAAGCTGGACGCCGTCGTGGCCGGCCAGCACGAGATGCAGCAGGGTCAGGTGTCTCAGATTTGGGCCGGAACACAGTTTTGAGACGCCGCATGATTATGTTTGGATAATGTATACGAGAGGAAGAGATGGTGATGAAGTAAGAACTAGCATGGGGGCCCGGGATGTGACTTGGCCAAGGTTTCCTGGAGGAAGGAGCTAAGATACACTGAGGAAGCTACGCCTTGACAGCGACCTTCTATAGCCAACCTTGGAAAAACAGCAATTAAGACAATGCTTCAAATGACATTCAAATCTTCCAAGTCTATTTCCGTGCCAGCGCTGCTCGACAATAAAAAAACAAAAGAGAACACCGGTTTGGAAACCATGTCATTACCTCTGTACATTCGTAAAGTCCAAAATCAAAATAATAGCCCAGAACAGTCATGGAGTCATAGCCTCGCCGGGCCCATGTGCTCCCCAGGCAATTCATATGTTATCATCGTCTGGGGTTTCCCAGACCAGGGCAGGTCAAAACGCCGGAACCATGCAAAACTGAATATGTATGGGAAAATCACGTATTTTGAAGCAAATCATGCTTCCTCATTCTCCCCCTCGAGAAGAATGTAGTGCAGGATATCACTCAGAGTTAGAACGCCCTTGAGCTTAAAGTGCTCATCCACGACAACAAGACGGTGCACTCGCGATTTGCGGATAGTATCAAAGATCGTATCAAGTCCATCATTCAATGAACATGTGTAGATACCTGGGAAACCCTGCGCAAAAGGTAAGTATCAAACTAATATCACTAGCAACGCAAGTCGCATACCGGAGAACGTTTCTTCAATGCTTCCCCGACTGTGAGACTCAAGTCATCGTAGAAACCACCCTTGATCAAAGTAATAACATCAACCGACTCGAATACGTTATACACCACGCCTTCCGAGTTCACAATCGGCACGCTGGATATGCTGCGCTCGACCAAAATATGGATGACATCAATGACCGGGGTATCCATCGAAGCTGTAGCAACGTTGTCATACGATCCAAGTAAGAGCTCACCCAGTGGACGACGCAGCTGCTGCGTATCAGGGACATTGACGGCGACGAATTTCAAGATACGGTATTGCGTAATGACGCTGAGGACGTGAGGCCGTTCGGTCTGGCTATCGCTGGTGACGAGGGGGATACGGCGGGCGCGCGATTCCAGCATGCGCCGACAAGCATCGTAGAGAGGGCGCTCCGGGTCGATGGAGACGGTCTCCGGCGGCGCCACGCCTAGCGCCTTTTCAACTTCTGTATATTCCCGTTAGCCGCGGGGTGTACCTGCAGGAATGCGGGCTACACGGGGGCCCAACGCACCTCGCAAACTGTCCAGGCGGAATTGATCGATCTGGTCCAGCGCCGCAGGGTTTTGGAAATAGTATTGGATGACATTGATGTAGTCGGACGTGGTCAGCAGACCTGCGAATTTGGACGCTTTGGAGTCCCACAACGGAGCTGAAACGATGCCTGTACCTCCCGATTCCCGGGTTCACAGTTAGCTGAAGTTCGGCAATTTCGTACAAAAGGAGGAAATCGCGAAAGACCCGTACCGTTTTGAATCAGAATGTTCAGACTCTCCTTGACGGAAAGCGACGTATCGAAGATGATGAGTCGGAAGCTGAGCGGCAGGACATCGTAGGAGTTTCGGGCCTTGAGGAAATCGCGAATGGCACGCTACTTGCGTGTTAGTCAAGATCTGGATATGCCCAGGTGATCTGGTGACAGGTGAACCCATGCCGAAACATGTTCACAATGTCCGATCCCCATAGTGTCCAACGTCAGGTATAAAGAGGAGTTGGTTTCCCCTCTTTGGAAAAGCAAAAGGGGCAAGACTTACAAGGCCCTGTCGCTCTTCGCGATCGATCGTTCGCTCGGAGGCCATTGGGGGGCGTAGGTACGAGGATGGGCTGCACGAAAGCCGCGTGACCAGAGTCGAAGGTCCCGAGTCGAGGATCTTCCGCCTTTCGATATGTGGGGGTGGGAGGGATCCTACGCAACCAGATTGAAATTAATACATATATAGGGATTAAAGGAGATTAAATGGAATAATTTACATGTACTATGTTTTTTCTCATTTCAGATCAGATTATTACATTCAATTAATTATTTTTTGCGAATGAGGGGCTGCAAGTACGCGGACTATACGGGAACATTCAGATGATCCTTGTCCAACGATGGTGGGAGCTCCCAGATATACCGCCCTGTCTACCGCCTGCCTTTTAATATACTGCCCCTACACGGTCACGTCACTACACGCTAACCACATGTGCACCTACCGAAGCAGGTATATCCTGCGTTATGTACATACGTTACCCCTCACTTTTCCACCTTTCCATCTCTTACTGTACTTTTCAAGATGGCCGATTAATATTCCCAACCTGTGTCTAACCCAGCCTGCCCTACTTACTCCCTTTGTCCTACAACCTGCGCAAAGAACATAACAACTCAAAGATCAACATCTGTCTCCTTATTCTACCATCTTCAGAATACACCAAATATTCGATTCTGTTACAAATCTGAGAACAGCAGAAAGATATCAAAAAGACATCCAAAAACGACATGATAAGGTCGCGTCTAGGAAAATCTTCCATCTGAACTGGGAGTTGGGGCAGCCACCGACTTCCGGATATAGAGCACAATATCCGAGAACATTTCCTTATCAGGGCCAAACTCATGCAGCTCATAACCCTCCATCATTGCTCTGCTCCGCGAAGAGTCAGGATCGGTTCTGATGAGGATATTAGCAGACTGAACAGGAGAGGGCAGAAGATGATATGATGCTCACAACCCCGTATCAAGTCCATCGTGGAACTCCACTCGATACCAAATGACAACCGCAGGCCGAGCAATGTCCGTAATGATCTCCTTGGCAGGCACATTCGGTGATATCGAGACTACGATCGAGTGCTCGTCCACCTCAAGCCAACCACGCGGATCTTCAATCACCTCAATGCCGGCCTCCTTCAGAATCTTCTCGTCCACCTCAGTGTAAGCTGGGTCCTGTGAGTAACATAAGACTTTCTGTTTATCATCTCTTTCTTTTAGCCATTCTACGATGGTAACGAGGAGCGCATGCTGAGATCCAGATCGCCACCCATCTTCCGTACGTAGACTGCCATCCTCAATGAAATATTGGCTAGACATCGTGCCAAGAGCAAACCCGACCACCTTGTCAATTTCATGATTCTTTGCAGAAGATGACAGAATTCTCTTGAGCTTTTCGCACGCTGGGCTCTCGTTCCATTCTTGGGCCTTGTCTTGGAAGGTTCTTGCGACCACTTCACGGTCCATGGGGCCAGGCCACGGGATGTTTTTCTCAGTCTTGCTATCCCATTCCTGTACCCGATGCATGAGCTTGATTGAGCAGGGCTCCCAATGCTGTGACGGGTAATATCTCCGTATAACATCGCTTCTGAGACATGCTCGGCACTGATAAGAGAGGACCAGTTCCTTGCTGAATGATATCAGTTCTCTCCATAGCATAGATGTAGCTATTAACGGCAATGTACTCACAGCACATATTCCATCTCCGTACCATCCACCCGCCATGGCCTAACCCTTCCCGTCTCCACCTCGAATTCAGCAACCGCGCCGGTTATGTCTTTCGTAAGTATTTTGTCGCCTGGGGCTGGGTCTCGCTTGATCTGATCCCACATGTCTTGGATTAACGCCTTCGTGAAAAAGGGCACTCCAGATTCGTAGAGTTTGTCGATGATTTTCCTCGCTTCCTCCAGAGTTGGTACCTCCCCAGGTTCAGCCAAGCGACAACGTGCGTAGCTGTAGCCAAGCCTCAACCGCGAGACTCTTTCTGCCACGGGCTCTAAATTGGTTATGTCGCCCATGTTCGTGATGTGACTGTAAGCGCTTTGGGTGGCTTTTTGGACTTTCAAGGTAGGAAAAGAAGTTGTATTTATTTTTGGGAGTACTTGTAAAATAGCTATTGCGGCTGACGCTTAAGCCAGCGCATCCATCACACTCGCACCTACATATCACATTTGCGGGGCACATCCACTTGAACAACGGTAATTAATACCTATTGCTCGGGTCTTTTGTGTAGTTCATAAGATACTATTACTGGTAGCCGCTGATTGGAGAGAAAGCGCTTAAAGAAAAGCAAAGACATGTTTCGATACACCCAACTATCTATAGAAAGACACGTCTAAATATCCAGAGGGCACCTAGGCAGCCTAATAAGCACCCTCACGCCTTACCTTGGAAAGGCGGCTCATCCTTAGTCCTCCTGATATAGATCGCAGCATCGCGGAACTGCGTTCCGTCAGGTTTGAATTCACGCTTGTCGTACCCCTTCATCATTTCCCTAACCCGGTCCGAATTAGGATCAAGCCTAGCGAGCATGCATGTTAGCTTTGGAGCCAAACCCCATAGGGCACATTAAAACGTCTAAGGAAACACTCACATGAGAGTATCCATTTCTTCAACGACAAACCAGATCACAATAGCAGGTCTAGCGATATCAGCGATGATGAGCTTCGTAGGTACGTTAGCTGCTATGGATAGCACAATCGACTGTCCATCAACCTTGAGAAAGCCCTCTGGGTCGTCAACCACTTGGAAACCGACGTCGCGGAAAATTCGCCTATCGACGTCGGTGTATTCCGGATCCTGCATATAGCAGGAGAGCTCATCCAGCCCGTTTGTTTGCAACCAGTTCTTTGCGGTGACCAGCAACACATGCTGGAAGGCAGATTTAGATCTGCCTGGTCGAGACAGGCTACCACAGGCAAGCCCGACGATGTTGTTGATCTTATGGTCTTTGGCTTTTGACAGAGTCACCTCGAATTTCTTGCGGGTCTCGCTTTCTTCCCAGGCCACTTTCTCCTGTTCGAAAGCATCGCGGGTGAATTCGGAGTCCCAGACTTCTTCCTCTTCGCCGACTGGGTATACCTCGTTTGTCACTCGCAGTGGGGCGAGATCCGAAACTGGAGTGTAGCCTTGAAGGTCATTGATACCTCCTTTTATGTTGAATTTGAGTATCTTTGGATGAGTGTATTCCATGGCAAGGTGCTCGCTAGATGGTATTAGCTCTCATTGTAACAGATCTGCCAGTAGGTAAATCAAGCATGAGGTGGATAACTTACTAGGTACATTCCCGTTCGATACCCTAGATTTCTTTGGGGAAACAGTGCTCCAATTCCACTGCACCTTCGAAGATAGCGCCGGTGAGGGACTTCACAGTGATTATATCTCCCTTGGTACGCTTGGTCTTCAGCTGCTCTCGGAGCTCTCGGAGCGCCTCTTTGGTGAAGAATGGCTTGCCGGATTTACAACATTGGACGATAAGGTCTATTGCCTCTTTCGTCATCAGCAGATAATCGGGATTTACCAAGTCGGTCGAAGTCTTCGTCAACCCTGTATCCGACTGGGGTTTCCAACCCGACTGGTGTTTCCAACCCAGGCCACGAGCTCACTACAGTCGTGATGATAATGGTTGAACTAAGTCTTGAAGAGGTCGGAATCTGGTTAATAGTCAATAATCTTCTGAGGATCTAGTCCCATCTTTATACACTTCGGGGGCACATTGTTCAGAAACCCCATGCCGTTAACATCTAGCAGTAGTAGTACATCACATCCTTTATCACATCTGCGTGGCAAGTTTGTGTCCACTCGGTCAGCAGTCCATACCCAACTGTTTCAGTTACTGCTGTTCCCGGTGTTGGTTGGATGATAACTTACGAGATATGACTTGGTAACAAATGGGCGGATGGAAGAAAGCGCGTAGACTGAGCACCTACAAGAAAACAGAAGTAAGACATGACTCGAAGTTACCAATCATCTGAATATCCCCCGTGGTAGCCTGGCAGACAACACACTTGGTACTAGAAGTATTAGAGAACCGTGAGACTCAGGAGTCGTGTACCCATCATGCGCCACGCGCCCACGGGTATAGTACAAGAGATATAGAAAACTGTGATGCTGAAGGAATCCGCGGATGTGAATGGAGAACGTGGGAAGGAGCGACCTCGATGAGTTGGCAAGAGCCATCTGTTGCTCTCTTGCCTCGCATTAATCGAAGCCATATATAGATCCATGGATGGCGATTCACGCAAGGTCAACAGGAACGAACCGGCAACTGGTTGACATGCATTGGACTGTGGAGCTCAATGGGCCTTTTCAATTGTTGGACCACGCACTGGAGTGTCATTGAATGAGGTCGTCTATGACGAATATGAAACTTAGCAAGGCATGAGGTCGTGAAGCATGAGTACCTATAGAAACTAGTGACCACCTACTATTTATAGGTCCCTAAGGATACGAACCCTGAAGTAACAGGCTAACAAGGCAGGGCAGAAACAGGGCTGTCGAGATGTGGTGGTGAATCCAGGTCAACCAACTCACGACGGTATATTATATCGGAAAGAGGAACTCCCTAGAGGCTAGTAATCTCGAGGCCTTGCGTACCCATTGTGCCCCGGTCCGCTTACACAATGTACGAGGACAAGAGAACCACCTGGGCAGATCCGAATGAAATCCGCTTTCATATGATATGGCTCTAAAAGATAAATATCGAGAGGCAAAAAAGAACTAACCCAAAAAGAAACCATGTAACGCCGCCGCAGCCATGCAAGGTATCATCGCAAAGCACATTTTGTCCAAATTCTAGACCAGCCAGAACCTGATCCCTTGGGAGGTAAATACATGAGAGAGTTGTAAGAGACGAATCGAAGATCAACGAGGACCGAATATCTGTAGCCGGACCTAGAGGTGCCCGTGTAACTTGAATCGGTAGATGCAGGTGTGGTCGGCACCCCAATTTGAAGTCACTCGGAAGACAACCTTGTCCACACGGATGGTTGACACGTCGACGATGGTGTTGAGCTTGAATACCTGCGCGTAGTCCGGGTTGTGGAGGTCGTATTCGACTTTCCCGATGCGATAGAAATTGGGGCCGAGAATTGGGTCGTCTGAGTAAGCGCTTGGAGGCTCGAATGGGTTGCTCCGACGCAACAGATCCATCACCAACCCGTGAAGTGTACCGATTCCAGGGATTAGGAATCCTCCAAGTCCTGTTTCGCGGGATGAAGGGGCCTGCGTTGACGGTGGTTCTTGTGATACTGTCGCATCCCCGAAGAGTTTCATGAAGCCGGCCCGGCCAGGTCTAGCCTCAGGTGTTGGTTTGGCTTTGACTGGTGTTTTGTGGGGGTTCACTTTGAAGCGAGCCCACACTTCGATTGTTCGAGGGGCCGCCTCTGGCTCGAGAGAAGCGCCCACGGGAATGTGCTCAACTATGAACTCTTCTGCCACAATGTCGCGGCCGAGAAGTACAGATAGTTGAGTTGTTCCATTGCGAGGGGCACTGCACCAGCAGTCGCCTACCTCTTCCCACGTGGTAAGGGCAGACATGGGAGACTGCGGTGCTCGAATGGCACGCCTGGACACAAACGAACTCGCCCAGAGGAGCGCTCGGAGAGAAGCGCTCTGTTTGGGACCCAAAGTCGGTGAAGTTTTCGCCGGGTCAATCATTGCCCCCAATGCCACCGAAAGGAAATTTACCTTATAGCCCGGTTTCCGATGGAGGCTTGCGTCTGTGGGCATCGAATCGTGAATGTTGGAAAGCGACTGTTCTGATCTAACAGAACTTATCTCACTCGACAAGGATGACAGCTGAGCGTCGATTTTTGATACCTGGCTCCGAAGGCTATGGAAAACTTCCGGCTTAGATATGGTTATGTTCGAAGAAGAATCCCAATCCAGAGCACCATGATCTGGATAATCGCGAAGCTTTGTGGCGATCAGGGGCACGAAAATAAAGCTCAGAAACAAAAGCAAATAGAACGCAGCCCGAATCCAGTTTTGGTACGGGCCCTCCATTACTGCTCCGAACGTCTGCATCCTGCTTTTTCGGCGTACCCCGCTGGGGACTTCACTGCGGCTCTGTGGCTCCCGATGTCGGGGCCGCACTGCTCCTAACCATCGACGCAAAAAGCTTTCCTTGGGAACATCGGGCTGGTAATCGTGATATATTGCCGATTCAAACTTGACATCTTCTTCTTCATCATCCTCCTCGAGAACATTAGCCAAGCCAGAAATTCGTCGAGGGGGCGCTGTGATATTGCGTCCATGTTTGCTTGGTCGCGTTCTTTGAAGGTCATCTTCGTTAATGTCACGTTCCAGATTCCATGACGCCACAGAGGCATTATCAACAGAGCTGTGGCGGAATGGCGAGCTGCTACCCAGAGGACTATGGATGCGAGGAGATCCCATCCGTTGAAGCGGCGATGGATAAAGCGGAGAGTTTGACAAGTGACGCTGCAATGGGGGATGAGCGTCCGGACTAGAGTCCGTAGATACCGAATGTGGAATAGGAGGGGAAGGGGTTTTGTCGGAGTGTCCGTCTGCTGCATTATGCAGCGACTGCTGAAGCTGTGTTTGGTCGGGTGTTGGCTCACGCTTTCCCTGGTGTTCTTGGGGGCCTTGTTTCCTCTTTGTGGCGGCTGTTCGCCTCCGAGAAGCCTCAAGACGGGCATCGACTGCCCCAGCCATCTGATCAATCCCAATGTTGGGCCGCATCGACATGCGCTGAGGTAATCCTGTCGTAGTAGCAGCGCCATAGTTGAAGGATGCTTGGACTGGAACACTGGGCAAAACAGGCCCTTGCACACGGTCGAGTATGGCCTCAAATTCGGGCTCCTGATGTGGTCGTTGAGGAGTCGCGCCAGCCCGACGTGTAGCACGTCTGGGCGGCATCTGTACTTTTAACCTCTAGAATTGATTCCAAAGATAATACCTTGTTCTTGTTTTGTGTCTAGTTGAGATATCAGCTTTGGACTGGAAGGTTAAAGCAAAACAACCCAGACAATGGGACATGGTCAATGTAATCGGTTGAGACCTTGGAGACACCAAACAATTGAAACAGAACATCCACACATTCATGTATCAAGACATAATGCGACTGAACTGGGAATGGTGCCACGAGAATAGAACATGTGCAAGTATAGCGGGCCAGGGCCAATGCCACAAGTATTGAGTAGGAAAAAAGAGAGCGACAATAATTTCAGACTTACCACAGAACAGATTAAAAATGCAGACTCCGAAAGGCCGTGTGTAGATAGATGTCCGCCTGTGGATCGCGACGCTGGAGAGACGCGCAGACGCGACGGAACGTGACTTGCACCTACCAGCACCCACCTGGGCAGCTTCCGATGGTGATGTAGCTGAGAGGTCGAGGGGTTGTTCTCGCTTTGTTCTAAGAAGAGCGACAATTTATGTCTGAATTGCCAGGAATCCGGGCGAGAACTCAGGAGGTTGAAGTGAGAAAAAGTAGATGGGGAAAAAGGGTGGCGTGAAGATCACTGAAGAATCTCAACTCTCGACTTTTTGAGCTGTTATGTACATCGGACTCTGGAATTTCATGTTCTTTATGTTTCTGCAGTCTTCAAAGACTGTATAGTCTCACTTCCATAGTCTTTGTTGTTAGGTCTCTTTGTCAACAATTCCGCCTCGGACTGCCACGATCTTGCTATTTTTGTTTCAGTCTTACCCTGAGTGAAGGACTTTGTTCATGTATACAGAATAACCAACGTGGTCCTGCTCCTGATTCGTCCGGTCGCTACTAAGACGTAGATTGAATACTATACAACGGTCGCAAAAAGGCTGAGGTGAAAGCAAGATGTGAACCCCCCCCCCCCCCCCCCCCC
>CAJVRC010000898.1:266053-282144 GCA_911456345.1 Penicillium egyptiacum
AACCCGCTCAACGGTCGCAGGGGATGACTCGTCGTCGTCAAGCCCAACACCTGGGCCACAGTCCCAGTGGTTGCCATCGGCCTTGTCGTAGACCTTGACCACACTCTCTCCGGCAGCGGCCACGATTCGTTTGGAATCGAACATCATGTCGGTGATTGGCTTGTCGTAGGCATAAGCGTCATAAATAGACCCCATACGTAGATCCCAAATCTATGACCAATTAGAAACAATACCTAAGGGAGAAAGAAAAACTGGAGTGCTTACCCGAATGCTGCGATCGAGACTACCGGTGACCAGGTGCACATCGTCAAATTGGAGACATGTGACCGGCCCCGTGTGCCCTACAAGGCTCCGGTGGACATGACCACTGCGCAAATCCCAGAGACGGACCATGCCATCTGCTGTCCCGCATGCCAGCGCAGCGTCAAAGCACTGCACTGCGCCAATAAAGTCGGCCGAACCATCGGGCATGCGACCCGATGGTCGCCAGTCAGAGTCACCCATCATTGACGACGATGCCTGGGCGGACGCCCATAAAACATCCAAAGTTTGGACACAGCGTCCTTTGACTAAATCCCATTGTCTGAGCGTCTTGTCTGCAGACCCTGAGATGAGGGTGTCACCCTTAAAATGAAGCGCTGTCACCTCGTCGACGTGTGCCTCTAGCGAGAATACATTGCAGTCTTCGAGGTTAGAGGACGGCGGTACTGGGAACTTGTGCTCAGGAGCTCCATCCTCTTGGTCACGCTCGTGCTTGTTAAGGCGCCCGTCCCGGGTCGCGGGCCGAGCACGACTCAGGTCCCACAGCCTGACTGAGGCGTCCATAGAACCCGTGGCCACGATGTTATCCTCCACTTGCAGGCAGCGAACAGAGGCATTGTGTCCCTCCAAGAAACCAGAGCATCGGCCGACATTCATGTCCCAAACTCTCACAGTATCATCTAATGCAGCGCTAACCATAGTACCAAACGGATAGTCAAAGTCAATGGCTGTAACCATGTCGGTGTGCGCTTCTATTTCCTTGATCAAAGACCCCGGGGCGAAGTGTTCATGTAGAATTGGCATCGACCGTTTCCCTAAATTTGCTGTTAGTTATGATTCGCGTACCAGATCGAAGGATACCATACGATTAGATCGATGCCGTAGGCTTTTCGGTGAGGGGGAAGGGATTTTCTCATAGATCGATTCTGACATGAACGAAGCGTCCATCGCTGGGTCTCCCGACGATGCGATAGAACCATCCAGGCCGTCTGACCGCGGCGTCGCAACTGGTGTGTCCTGTGATTCCTCTTCTGGGAAATCTTCCAACTTATTATCAAGATCCGTCACTGTTCCATCTTAGTCAGTTTTCACTCATGGCCCCGTTTGTCTCGATGTGTTGACCCACGTTCTTGCTCTAATCCCGCTTCGTCCATTTCCAAGCCGGCCAATCGATCGAGAACGATCTTGCGCATTTTGTGCAAGTTGGCGACCTTGTTATCGATTTCATGAATCTCCGCGCTACACATGTTCTTCCGGATTCCCATCAACTCCAATTTGCGGCTCAGCGATTTCCGCTGGTCCTTTAACCCGGCCGGCCCGGCAGTCAAGCTGCCACCTCTCTCGACGTCCTTGAGAAGCTTCCCCTTGGAGTTGCGCCTTCGGTGTCGCTTCTTTTCGTATTCATCTTCGGGGACGGAGGCCTGGAAGCCTTGGAAAAGGGAGTAAGAGCTGCTGTCTTCAGGGATGTTGGCGAGAAGATCATCCGGGAGGGACGAGAGGGCACGGGACTGGATCTCGGCAGTCGAAAGCTTTGAACGGACAAGGTCGGTTGGTGTTGTTTGTGTGAGGGAGAACACCTTGCGCTGCGTGGCCGGCCGCCGCAGCTCGCGGTGGATGTCGGTCATAGCATTGTGCAAGTGGGTGGTATTCTGTTCGCCCGGTCCCATCAAGTGTCCTGCGGTCGTTGTGACTTTTCGTCCGAATGCCTCGAGGTGACGAGTCTGAAATCACCGCAGACGAAATCCGATCAGCCTGCAGTTTGGTTGGGGGACGTATTCGGAGAGTGGGAAAAAGCCTACCGTTAAGCCGGTGCCCAGAAGGCCATCGCCCTCGACGATGTCTGACAGACCCGACGGCGAGTCGTCGCGGCGCTGGTTCTCCATGAGACGGAGGGTGTCTTGGGCTCAACCAAAACCCATGCGGTACGAGGAGAGGAAAGTTGGAAGCTTGCGGTAGGTTGAAGTAGGAGACTTGGTGTCCACGCGAGTCTACCGCGTTCCCCGGGTACTGCCGTATGGTACTTTTACGGGCTGAAACCAGCCCAGGTGCTTTCGCTTTCGACTGTCCGAATTGGGTGACTTGAATCAATATTTGATCAAAATGCAAGGATGTTCAAGTGTGTTGGTTTTAGCTCGAATGTGGTGCTCCTGCAAGTGCCTCGGTCGCATATGGTCCAAAGTACAAAATGCGAAGATCATCGTAACGCTTATAGTGCTTGTTCACCGGTCTTTCGTAATTATTGAACTCTGCATATGAGAATGAGGTAGAGCTTTCTGACACAGCACATTTCCTTTCTTGCCCCCCCTCTTCTACGATGTATAAATGGGGAGACGAGCGGAGTGGACTTCAGGTATCCGAAAACAACTTCGCACCCACAGCCTCTCTCCATCTACACATCACCACATATCAAGCATGGATAGCGCCATTGACCTCTCCGATGCCACCAAGGCATTGGACCTTGCTAATATTCGTTTCCAGTTGATGTGAGCTCTCACCTTCCCTCCAGCTAAAGACTCCCAAGTCTTTCCCCCGCCCCCGCCATGGCCTTCAATACACAATATCCCGAAACACGACATTTCTATTGAACCCCCAGATCCCACCACAATGAGAGCTGCTAGCTGATATTCCAGGCCCTCAGTCGACTAGAAGACACAATTACCTTCCATCTGATCGAACGGGTTCAATTCCCGCTGAACAAGACCGTCTACGCCCCCGGCGGCGTTAAGATCCCCAACAGCGAGCTCAGTCTGCTAGACTATCTGCTCCGCGAACAAGAGCGCATACAATCCCGAGTACGCCGCTACCAATCACCCGACGAGTACCCCTTCTTCCCTGACGTGCTCGAAGAGCCGATCCTGCAGCCGCTGGAATACCCGCGCATCCTGCATGAGAACGATGTCTGCGTCAACGACGTGATCAAGGAACGGTACATCAGCGAGGTCCTGCCGGCAGTGTGCCCCAAGTTTGGACGGGAAGACCGTGGCGAGACACAGGAGAACTACGGTTCCGCGGCGACCTGCGACGTTGCTTGTCTGCAGGCACTGTCGCGCCGCATTCATTTCGGGAAGTTCGTTGCTGAGTCAAAGTTCCAGAAGGACCCTGAAACCTTTGTGCGTCTGATTAAGGCCGAGGATCGGGCCGGGATCGATGCTGCTATTACCAATTCTGCTGTTGAGCTGAAGGTTCTTGAGCGTTTGGGCCTCAAGGCGAAGACTTATGGCACTGATCCTGCTTTTCCTGATGAGAATGGTCCCAAGATTAACATTGATGCTGTTGTTGCTATGTACAAGGTGCGAACAGATATCTGGAGTTTTGCTTTCGAGTGTATAATTGCTGACTTTCGTCCTACTTTCATAGGAATGTGTCATCCCCTTGACCAAGATTGTTGAGGTCGAGTACCTCATGCAGAGACTCAAGGGCACACAATGGGAATAGAGAGCACCTTAACATAGGTAAGGTTATGATATGATCAATCCACCGAAACTCAGCATTTATGACAATTATGTGAATTATGTGTCCCGGGGATATACAGAAAACGAAATCAAAAAGCAATATAAGCTAGAACTGAATAGATTTTGTCGTAACTGGACATGAAAAATGCGTCAGACTACAAAGCCATAAAATTCTACGACATATATTGCGTAAGAGCCTTAACCATGGGCTCGAACTTAGCCGCCTCAATCAAAATCAAGCTACCTTTCGTCCGGATACCCAGCTCCTGGAATGCACGCTTTGAATCTGAGTGCCCTTCATCGGACTTATGGGTGTAATCAATAGAGCCAGCACATAGCGCATGGCGCTCCACAACCTCGTCTTCGGGGTGGAAGAAGAAGCGCTCGGCCTCCTCACCACCCTTCTTCTTTTTCTTCTGAGGCCGCGACTCTTCCTGGTCGAGCTTCGACTCAACTTCCTCATAGTTCTTCGAGAGCACCAGGTAGTGCGAGAAGGTGTAGGGCTCCTTGTCCTCAACAGCCCAGGCAATCTCTTCCTGGAGCATGTTGTACATGGGAGGAACAATCTCGGACGGCATGTTGATCAGGCGCTCGGTCAGAATGAGACCGATGGGAGGGATTGGTGTTTGGGAAAGGAGGTCGGAAGCGGCAGAGAGGGACGGGTTGGAGGCGGCTTTGGTCTTGAGGTAGTTGATCAGGTCCTGGACGACGGGTTTGTCCTAGGAGTAGATTGTTAGTACAACGAGGAGACAAAGATCGGGAATGACGAACCTTGTGTTCCTGCAAATTGAGAACTGTCAGGAACGCATAGGGATCCGACTCATGTCCATCAACCTTCACTGTCGATCCCAGTGTTGGCTGAGAGAGAATCAAATCGGCCAGCGCGGACATGTCGAAGATCTGAGCATCGTTGTCGAATAGCTGGCGCAAGAGGTTCTTCAGACCGTGGAAATCGATAGGCTGAGGGTCGAACCATTCAAATTCTACATTGACCATGTCCATGTCCTGTGGTCGTCATGATTGTTAGCAATCCGACGGCACACATTCCGGGGTGCAAGTCTAACCTCGTCGGAGTCAGAGTTCTCTGGCTTGGTGCCGCCCATGGTGACATCACCAAGATCTTTTCGCTTAACCATATTGCGCTAATTGAGGTATGTTTGTCTGAGATTGATAGAATTGAAAGCCCAAAAGTTGATCTTGGCCCCGCGCTCGGCCGCTTTCGAACTTTTTTCCCTTATCGGTTGTTATCGCCGACGTAGGTTATTGTTGGCTGCTGCCCGCCCAGGTGGCCCCGATTGATTTCAGTGTTCCATAGTAAACTGCACATATTATGTTAATGTCTTAAGAATATCCGGGGGAACACTTGTTATATAAGGTGTAGGGTGTCATTGACAAGCTGTCCAAGGGTGTATTGGTAAGATATATACAGACAAATGAACAATAACACAAAAAGATCTGGAATATCAGAGCCTCTGAAGTTTCGTAGTAATATCTATGCGTATACTATGTAATTATAAAATGTCAGACCCCGAAAACCACTGCTTTTTGGAGCCAAGACTAAACATCATACTCAACTGCTTCAACAGTCGGCACTTTATGAAGCTTAATATCAAAGAACTGAGCGACAAGCTGCACACAATCCCAAATAACCTGAACCTCCTCCCGAGGAACACCAATGCGTCTGGTACCACGAATATGCCAATGGGTCTCTTTAGGCAGATTCTGACTCATGATACCAGGCAGCACAACAAGCTGGGTATCAAGGTCATCCAGGACCTGACGATCCGACAGAAACAACCCGTAAGTAATCTCCTTGGAAAGCCAAGAGAAGTCCTTATGCGCACTGAATAAATTCAGCGTGCCAGTCGTGTTGCGCGCGTACAGCTTCTGCAGCCACCCGGTGCCGCGCTCGTGGTTGGCCTCGTCGCATTGCCAGCCCTCGCGGGTGAAGGTGAAATCCTTATCCTCGTCGCGCTCGACCTCGCTAATGGCCAGAATTGCCTCAATGGGCTTGCATACTCCAACTATAGGCACGGATTTGACGAGCGCCTCGCGCAGCCGGCGAATCAGGGCTTGTCGGGCCGTTGAGGTCGCATAGTCTGATTGCTGGGTGAGGTGGAGGTAAAGCTGGTCTGCTCGCTCTGGGTCTGGGCTGGCGGCTAGTGTGGAAATGGCTAGGATGTACCATTTGTCGCTGCCCAGACTAGTGGTTTTGAAGCGGTTCTCCAGCTCGGTGAAAAGTTGGCGGTAGCGGGGCTGGACTTCCGCTGTTGTGGTGGAAAAGCTCATGGTTGTTCTTGACGGTTGGTATGGTAGAAGAATTGAAACAATTTCGGGCTTCACCTGCAGCTTGCTAGCTCGTATTGGTAATCGAGAGAACATGGCGTATATTGTACAATTACAGCGCTCAATACAACGTAAAGTTGTGATCTCTCCATCAATCAGTGCACTCCGACGGCTGAAGTGGGTCGCTGCATGTTCAAAGCATTTTGTATGATATTCTAATATGGAACTTCGACTTTTTCGATTTTTCCTTCCTAGAGAAGTAGATTCCTCTGCTTCAAAGGGGAATATCACAAGAGGATACTAAATACTATCTTATATTTGCGATTGCCCCTACATCAGAAAGATCCATGAATATATGTACTTAAGATATATCAGCCGATTGTGGAAAGATAGATCACACATCGACGAACACAATATCCAAAACTAAGTCATCAGGTACAAAGACACCTACACTAAATCATATTAATTAATAACAAAGATATTCCCCTAAAGGATATGTATGATGACAAGTTACAATGCTCTACTTGAACAAATACAAAGTGGGGCGGACACTACTGGTAACTGGAACTCTAGAGCCGAGCATCAACAATGTCATCAAGCGATACTCTGCCTTGATTACAACGCTTCTTCCAAATCATCAGAACTCTAAAGCCGGGCCCAGAGCATATACAACAGGAATGAACAAGGTCCTTTGCCATTGCCCTCAAACTGGGCTACGCCCCATTATGATTTCAGTGACTCCAGCATGACATCACAACCAGCATACCAAGTATAAGACCGAGCTCTTCCAATCGTATAAAGAAATCAATCAAGCTCCTCTTCCATTCACAAAGACTTATCTTACAACCATTCTCAACCTCTCAACGAACCCAAAATCCACTCTAAATCTACACAACATGTCCGTATCAGGCGCAGGTCAACCCGGCAGGGGAACCCGCCAGAACATGGCCGTGTCAGGCTCAAGTCAATCCAACGTCGGAAACCGCAGTATGTACGAGTCAGGCGATCAGCGCAACCTCCCCGTGTCCGAACTCAAAGAGCGCGCCCGTTACGCCGAGGGCTTGCCCACCAGCCACCATAACATTGATTCCAAGCACGGCCGCTCCATTGCCGACAAACTTGCCTCCCAGGAGAACAAGCCCGACTCCTCACACCCTCGCAAGAACGAGTACGATGCCGAGGCTGAGATGGTCAAGCAAAATCCGATGAAGCCTGTAAGTTGCATACAGCCTCGTCTCACGTGAAAGCCTCAAGGCACATTTGCTAATTGGTTTCGATACAGGCTGACCAGCACGGCAATGCTCCATCCAAGGGTGCTAGGATCGATGCCAGGCTCAAAGCTGATGATGAGCAGCGTCTACGGGAGAAGGGCATTAAGCAATAAATTTGTTAATGTTGTTTTTAGATGGAACAAAATACCTACTCATGTCTTCTGATTGGAATTGAATATTCATCAGCCAGGGATGGAGGGTGGGTGCTGGAACATGGTGTACGATAATAATGATATCTGGTCTAACGTTCTCTTGGATGAGCAACGAGGCCTTCGGATAAATACTACATTGAGGATAAAACAAAGGTTTCATGCCACTTCCACTTTCCAAGGATACACAAAGTGTCATATCACCCTTCCCCATGTAGAAGTGAGAACCGGTACAGTAACGGTCTACATGAACTGGTAAGATGCGGTCCAAATCCAGGTATGTCATCGTAAAATATAGGGATAAATAGAACATATGCCGTGAGATCGCTTTCTAAACGCAAATGTACGATATGTACAAGACCCAAGATTTCAAGGGCCGAAATATTATACAAGTATCGACGGGCCATAAAAGGAAAAGTAACACGCATCAGATACCTGCAGCTGTTCCAATAGGTCGACTGGCCTTTTTAGCCAGAAGAAAATGGCTTGGGTGGTTGAAGACCCCCACGGCCAAGCAAGGCAGTGCTTATCACCGCAGATACCGAGGCAATGGGAGGCATATATCCGGAGTGCAGTTGGATTTAAGCCAAACACCGGAATCCTGTTCGGGAGGCGAATTGGAGGGGAGGGAGGCTGGGCAAGCCGAGGAGCGCCCCAAGGCACAGAGTGTGCCGGTGAGACCTGAGATCAGCCATCCAGGGGAAACTTTGGGTCATCGTCATGTGGCTCAGCAAAGACATGGCTCCAGTACTCCTCGACTTTCTTGCACAGGTCCACTTTGTTCTCCCACGTTTTGAACGCCGTTTCGAGCTGGCAGCTCACCCATTTGATTTCCTCCCAGTAAGCCTTTTCGACATCGTATCCAAATCGCTTGATCGTCTGTGGTGGTGCCGTCCAGGCGCGTCCATCTGTGCCGTCCTCCTTCAACGTAGGTGTCGTTTCCCATCCCATGCCAAAGATCCTGTCACCGGGGTTGAACTTGGGATAATTTGCGTGGATGAAGAAAATGTGCGGTGCGGAGGCAACGGACTCGTCTTTTACACGCCACTTATTCTGCTGGGTTAAGGCAAAGTCCTCGCGTGGATCTGATTGTGCCATAGCTGATCCAGACAGCCCATCCGCATTCGCGTGTCCGATGGCTTGCACCCTCTCACTGACAGTGTAGAAAGGCGCACCTACGGCCGAGGCAGCTTGGATAAAGGTTTCCTTGTCTCCCTCGCCCGGTCCTCCCTGACTTAACAAGCGGAAATAATGCGAGGGGCCGTAGAAGTTATAATACGCCGCCAGCAAGAGAGCTAGGGAATGGGTTTTCTTAGAGACTAAAAATACCCCTGTTTCTGACGATTGTCTGACAGCCATGGATGGTGCCTGTTGGCGGGAAATTCTGTAGTACAACGGAGATGCAGAGGAAGCCCAGAAGTCGGGCCATGTGACGAGACCATTTGTTTTAAATGGTTCCGAGTCGAGCAGTTCTTCAGGTTTGCCGAGAGGGAAGCAGTCGGCATCCATCCAGACAATCTCTTCGAAGGATGAGAAAAGAACAGCGAAGATCTTGAGTTGATAGTGTTCAATGATATCTTTACCCACCACGTCTGCCAGCACCAAGCACCGCGCATCGAGTTTGGGAAGCACCTCGTTACAAAGATGTTTCTCGTGTTCGGTGGCATCCTTCATGTAGAGTTCAACCGGCAACTTCGACCCCGCGCGGCGGAGCATGCGCAGTGATGAGACAAAAACGGGAAGGTATGTAGAGCCAGCTGTAGATACCAGCCCTCGCTTGCCTGGGGTATGAATCGGCTTCAACTCCTTGCCCGAGTTCTTGACATCCTCGATGAAGGCCGCATGGGCTTCTTCCATTTTGTGTACATCTCCCTCGGTCAGGCCCGTCAGATCGGGCCGGGGCAAGTCTTTTGTGGGATCAAAGTGCTGAGCTGCGGCGTCGCCTCGCTTTTCCGGGGAAGGACAACTCGGTTTGTGGCGTTCAATTATGGGTCGAAGGACTTTCCAGAAGTCTTTCTGGCGTTCCGTGAGGGGAACCTCGAATGCTGTGTTTGGGACTAGGGGGACGGTGGAGGATGCGGTGATCGGAGATCGGTAAAAGTGAACGGTGCATACTAGAATCAGAGCGAGCGTCGCCAGTACGAGCGCTTTCGCTCTCCCAGGTCGCAAAGCACTCATGATTGCTAGATAGTTCGGGTAACTGCGCTTGGATCCAGGGATTCAGGGAGCGGCGCACGGCCACGCCGATCGACCTTTATTCACCAAGTCCTAAGGATGTAAAAAGGCTCATATATATTGATCGATTCACAGAGCGCGATGACCTGGGGGCAGAGTTGTGGCGTATTGTTCCAGGGAGGCGGGCGGAAAGAAGATTAGCCTGGGCTTGGCAAGTCTACGCGTAGGTAAATATTTTACATCGTACACAACTTGGACCAGCATTGTCTACATATACTGTTATATCGATATAATTGACGTCGGATCCATTGAAAGATTTAATTTCGGACATGAGGTAGATCGTGAAATACACCGATTTCATACTTTGAAAGCTGAGGCCTGTTAACTAACTAGTTACAGTTATTTGTATGTCATAAGGCCAACATCAAGGCAAAATTATGGAACAAGATCGAAGAAGAACACATGTGAGACACTGAGGGATTATATTCCAATGATATTAATGAATTTCATCGTGGAACTATTTGCCTTTTCGAAAAGGCGCCCCAATCCACTTGGCCAGTTCTCCCTAAACGACTAAAATGCGGATCAGCCTCCACCGGGGAAGATCGCATATCCACCCCCCAATCTTTCTCCGTCATATTATTCCCTCTTTTTCACTCTGCAGAACAAGAGAGTCTATTGTTTTTTACTCCGTGTTTAAATACGTCTTTCCCCGAACCCCCTGTTCGAATCCGTCGATCTTGTGCTATTCGATATTTCCGCCCCCATTACAAATCTTCACCGGAACCTTGTAATCTACGCCCGTGAACGCCTATTACCTCAATCGCACTGTCTTTCACGGTCTAACCGGATGGACTCCGTGCGGGCATTGCCCACGCCCGTCCAAGATGGCCTCCGATAATGCAAATCGTCCCTCGCGAGACCCCGCGCCTAAGGGAAAATCCCGCAAGACCGACCCGAACGCTCCGGTCCGCAAACGCCGCAAGAGAACCGTGGTCAGCGGAGCCCCCGACGACTGCTTTGCCTGCTCCAAACGAGGAGCACGGTGTGACCGGCGCCGACCTTATTGCTCCCAGTGCCTCGACCTTGGCCGCGAATGTTCCGGATACAAGACGACGTTGACATGGGGTGTTGGAGTCGCAAGTCGAGGGAAACTCCGGGGCCAGAAGCTTCCGGTGATGCAATCGGAAGGACAGTCGTCGGAAACTTCCGCGAAATTACAACCGGACGCCTCAAGCAGCAGCGGCCCGTCTTCTTCACGGGTTCCTGGCAATGCTTCAGGCCCGATGCCTCCGTCAACCGGGCCCGAGAGATCGTTTGGTACAAGCATGCCGGGTGTGAAACAGGAAGGTAGCCCACCTATGATGCCAGCTGCCTTTGACATGTCTTCAAACATGGCTTGGACAATGGACATGCCAGATCCACAAACGTGGTCGAGCACGATTGCTCCGCCTGCGATTTCAGGGCTTCCTTTGCCCAGTCGGCCGATGATTCCAAACAATACGAGCCAAGATATCGCCCCGGAGACGCCATTGCTATATGCCCCCATTCAAAGCCCGATGGCTAATTCTGGCTCTCTGGTTTGGCCGACTGCAGCTCCATCCTCATCCCAGGCTGCTACTCCCCCAGCGTCACAAGACACGGATGAGGAGGATGTCAAATACGATAATAATTATCATGTGCTTTGGAACGCCGCCCATTCTCCATCACTTTCTCAGCTCCTCTTAGCACGATCTGTTGGACGGACCCCGCGTATTCGTTATCTCATCAGTTACTACGCCGAAGTTATTACCCCCATGATTGTTGCCTTCGATACCCCGACAAATCCGTTCCGAACTCACATTATACGCTTGGCTATGGAGAGCGAGGCTCTGCAGGAGGCGATTGCGACGTTGGCTACGAGCAACTTGCGCCAGAGGCGAGAGCACAATCACCTCTCCACGGAACGAACTCTGCCGGCACGTATGTCATCAATGGCTCACCGCGCCCTCACCGATGAAGATTTCCAAGATAGATATGGCATCTCAATGGTCGAAGGCTATATGAGAGAAGAAAATCACCATCGAGGAATGGCCGTCAAGGCTTTAAATGCGGATTTGGCCGACCCTCATCGTAGATTGTCAGACTCCGTACTGGCGACTTTGTTAATGCTCTGCCTTTTCCACGGCTGCGATACTGGCGTTGCCGGATTCCGTGCACAATTTGCTGGAGTAACAAGACTACTTGCGATCCGAATGCGCCATTCCCGTGTCATACCAGATGTCCTCAAATGGTTCATCCGCATGTTCTCGTGGTTTGATACATTGACAGCAACCACAAACGACCGTGATGTCCAACTCCGCGGAACATGTTTGGAGATCAGCTCCAAAACCGATGGAGAATGGGGTCTGGAGAACCTGGCCGGCTGTGATGGTCGTCTGTTCAAGCTAATTTCTCAGCTGGGACGTTTGAATCTTCTCAGTCAGGATCAGGAGCCCAACCTATCTCGCCCAAAGGATGCTGGTATCCCCACTACATCCCTCCCTCCTAATATGCTGTTCCCGGGATGGGAAACAGTCGTGCCCAATCCAGGAATGGGCTCCGTACCGGAATACGGATTTTCTCTTCCCACGCCACCGCAAAGCAGCGACTCATCCCGCCGTCCTGCCTCTCCAGAATTCTGGACAGAGTGGTATTCGCTCAGGCAGCGACTCGAATCCTGGCGATTCGACCCACCTGCTCAGGCCCCTCAGGCCTCTTTCCCCTCTCCGCCCTTGTCTGCGTCTACAATGACCTGGAACGCCACTACCTATGTGACGCCACAGACTTCCTCATCAGCATACCAAGTGGCACCCGAGAATCTTCAGGACGTCTACCAGATCTCGGAGTGCTTCCGTCATGCTGCCCTTCTCTACTGCGAACGTCTAGCCGAGCCGACCCTTCCATCGTCTCATGGCCGTATCCAGCACCTTGTCCAGCTTGCCATGCACTGTATCATTACCGTGCAATCCGACGTATATCTTCTCTGGCCACTGTTCATTGTCGGCTCAGAATGTGTCCAGGACGATCACCGCTCGATAATCCGCGATCGCTGCAAGGATATCTCCAAGGACTCTGGCTTTATCAACAACCTTTCCTGCCTAGAGCTTCTGGAACAGATCTGGGCTGAGCATTCTGATGAATCTTCATTCCCAATTTATCCTAGCGGGTTCGGTCCCCCGCCTCCGCTGGCTGGTGGCAGGGCACCAGCTTCATCGCAGGCCTTCCGGTGGTCCCGTGTTATGCAGGCCAAGCGGGGTGACGGCGAATACATGGTTGCATAGATGGTTTTCCTTTTTATCTCTTTTTTAATCTTTGCCCGAGCTATATGCTTGCGGTTTCCAGCTTTACAGCATTCTGGTGGGACGGACTCATTGGATTTTTCTTTGTTCGAGGATCAGCGACTCGCGTGTTGTGTTTTTGACAAACATGATAGATACCATTCATTCTATATGCAGCAATATTGCCTGCAGCCAACACTATCCACATATGTACATTGTACATACTGGCTCTTCTTGTCCGAGTTTGCTAGGACCTTCAATAGCATTTCATGCATGCCAGTCTATATACCTAGACAGACAGGATAACCTTTTAAACATAGGCTATATCATAATCTTATCCATGGAATGGACTCATGGGTCAACGCGTTCACCGACCGCGCATTATTGGCAAGCAATTCCCAATCATCTGCTCCGCCTGAACAGAAGTCCTTCGTAATAGGTCGTACGGAAAAAGTCCATGCTCTACACCAACAAGGCCCAAAGGCCAAATAGGGGCTGGCCCAAGCCACTCGGAGATAACGACCTCGGGAGAGAACCAAGCCGAGTCATGCCCAGCTATTATGCGCAAAAGGACCGCCCTTCCTATCACACATCCCACGGCGCAACGACAAAAGTACTAACACCTGGCCTAAACACAGCTAGACCTATAGACGCTTACGGAGCACGTTGTAGGGCACAGGGCAAGGGCAGCTATGCAAACCCTATATGATCAGCACGCACAATGAAAACCTGAACAGGTCAATACACAAGCCCAATATCAATATACACGTACTATTACCCTCGAGGATCTCCCCGACCGCTAGTATTCCAACCGGGCCTAGAAGACCAATAACAAACACTAAAATGGGCCCAAGGTTTTGTTTTGATTCTCCTGCGGCAAAGCCGACGTCTGCTCGTGCAAGGGGTGGCAGATAGATAGGATTCAACTGTAAACCATACTATTCATGTGATATGGACCTTGTCTAGAGCGTGCGTGCATGCGTGCATGCGTGCATGTTTAATTAGATGGCTAGGGGGCGAGGAGGTGCTTGCAAGTGTAGGTGAAGGCTGTTATCATTACCACTCCCTGTGCTTCTGGACTTGGCGGGCTTGATATCAAAAGCAAATTTACCAATCAATCCAGATTGAAATCCGGAGTCGATCAGTATTCGGTAATCCACACGGAGTATGGAGTACCCACACGGCATCTAGGCATC
Organism: Penicillium egyptiacum; assembly: GCA_911456345.1. NCBI lineage: Eukaryota > Fungi > Ascomycota > Eurotiomycetes > Eurotiales > Aspergillaceae > Penicillium > Penicillium egyptiacum. Next base: position 280,143 of record CAJVRC010000898.1, read on the forward strand.
CAACCCCTATATCCAAAACCTGATTGTCTCGCAATGATGTTGAGCCGTTAGACCGCAAGCTCTGAGCATATGAATATGCATGATATACTAGGTGTAGGCTATACTAAGCTTACCTCCTGTGCGAGTCGCACGAGAAGCACGGGGTATAAATTAAACAGAGCCAATTGTTTCGCTCAGGGGACGGTGTACAAAGATTTGTGTGTGTGGCCGGCCCCGTGCGCAGTTCAAGGCCATGCTCCTCCAGCCGAGGGAATATTATGCGCCCAGCCCGTTGGCCCCCTGCAGCCTTGTTAGCGGGCTCGTTGTGGGTTTTGGGCTTTAAGCCTTGTTCCAGAAATTCCATGACTTTTAGGCGAGTTGGCGTTACTCACTAAACAAATGACGCATTATAGGTATCAACTTATTTCTTTTATTTTTGTTTGTCCCTGGCTGAAATCAGCTTGGTTGGGGTGGCGAAGGAAGCGAAAGTAGGGGGCGTTGTCGAGTAAGATCTGTTAGACACCGGATTATCTATGGTGGGCAGATAGATATGTCAACGTGTATTTTGTTTTCTGCTGCCTGCATGTGAGATCCATCTTGCAGATACAATCCAAAAAAAATACGTTGGGTGATTTAATTAATTCTTTTTTGAAAAATAAATAGAAATAAGCCATGTGCAACCCTAGATGATCGGCAGTGCAGGACGGGTTTTTGCCTTCTGTTTGGCTGGTTGGCTAAGACAAGGGGGAGATTCTCGAAGGGTTGACTCATTTAAGAAAAAACAAAACTCTCGAATCAGGGGTGAACCTGGGATTCTTTTGTGTGGGCAGCAAGGACGTGCTGGAAATTCCGTCTTTCATTCCTTGACTCGGTGCGTGAGCGTAAAACTATGTCGGTATTTGTGGTATTTGTGGCGGCGCGAAGTTGCGGTGGTCCTGTTTTTTACGTTGAACATACAGAGACATGTGCCCTGTTCTAGAGAATAGTTGTAGATGTTGTTGTAATATTAGTGCATAGTCTATATAGCACTGTCGGCCATGACGCACATTGCGCATCTGATAGCGTTGGTTGTCAGATCAGTCCCGAAAAGGCAGACTAGGGCTTGAAGTTGAATGCGATCGCAACGATAGCGAGTCGCCTATTGTTGATCGCCCCACACTGAAACAATGAACCCTGGACAGCCAATATGAAAAATGGATATATAGCAGTTCGGTGATTCCGAAGTGACTCCATTTTGCTCATGGTTGGAGGACACACTGCCCCCCATTATGCGGGTTCGATCCTAACGCGTTGTACACAGCCGCTGCGCATGCCTCGATTTCATACTTGATAATAACTATTTTTACTACTAGGCGGAAGTCTTTTCAGCCCACTAAAAGATATTGATGGTCAGACCCAAGGAGCAAGTTGCGGTCTGCGAATTCTCTATATTTTTGCCCAAAATGGCGGTTGCTGCCCAGCGACACAGCGGTAAAGCCTATGCATGGCCCGTGATGTCGCCCAAGATGGCAGTGCGAAGTGGATGTGTGTGTAAAAGAGATACTGATGGGGCTCGCTAGTCGTTTTCTCTTGCCATGGCAACGTGTTCGTATACTTTGTATGTTACAGATACCTAGGTAGTAATAATGTCCGATTGTCTGGGGGTTTAGTGGAGTCTGAACCACTGGACGAGACGGGATGGGCCGTCGTGAAATCTGGGATGCCGTTGGTCCAACCATGGAACCGGCTTTAGTTTGCTTGATCGAGCACTGCATACATCGAGCGCTGCCTCTAGTAAGTAAGTACTTGCATCGGTAATCACTACTAGTAGAGGGTGTTGTCTTATATGATCGATATAAAGGACCATTTTGTCGTATACAGTATTGTCCGTGTTGCTGCAACTAATAATGATGGCGTTCGTGCAGATAAACTGTACCAGGTATGGAAAATGTAGCCTAGTTCTGGAAGTCGAGCACATGGCTTTGCGCTCATCCAACCCAACCATGACACGCCAACTGACGGGGGGGGGGGGGGGGGGCACAAA
>CAJVRC010000898.1:282300-370888 GCA_911456345.1 Penicillium egyptiacum
CCCTCAGTCAGTCCACCAAGTGACGGTCAAAAAGTTTCGTTAAGCAAACCAAAAGACACCGAGGAAAATGCAGTTGTCCGCTGCCCGATTCAAATGAGGGGCTATCAGCCAAGCGGTTTGCATATCGCGTCCAATGGAAGCGTCTCCATCTGGACTAGCTTGAGGGGTAGCGACATCGAGACTTGATGGTACTTTGGTTATGGCAGATCCACGAGTGAGAGAAAGTACTAGTTTCTACGAGAGTGGTGACTCGATTGTATTTCCAAGGTTGCCACCTAATGTTGAGTCATAAAATGTAATAGCAGCTCGAGCGCAAGATATAAGAGAGACGGACTATCTTCCAGATGGAAGAAAACTATACTTAAATAAAATATAACTGAATTTCAGATGAAATGAATAGGATACCTTGAAATTCGTGAAATTCAATACACGTAAAAAAAGGAAAGAATCCAAACGCCACAGCCCACAACGCCAACTCACACGCCCCAACCACTAGCGGATGCACTGATTGGCCTGCGCCAATATCACCAGCGCTGAGATTAAGGATCCATCTTTCCTTTTCCCTTTCATCGGGTTGAAATTTTTCACTCTCCACCTCTCTCCACTGAATTCAAAGCCATTATATCTTTTGGAGCGGAGAGTCTCTCTGCTCTTTGTTTTCCTCAAGAGTCTCCTTTTATCAATAGGAGATCTTTGGATCCTAGGATCCCCTAAACGCACTCTCTCTTTTCCTCGGATTGACCGAAGAACGTTCAAATGCTCTCTCAGCACATTCAGTTTCAACCCTCCTCTCTTCGATCGGAAACCGTACCACGGTGACGGTCCTACTATCCAAAAAACCCTATCTGACCTGCAGTCTTAAAGTCGGCGTCGATTTCTGTTTGGGTGCACGATACCCTGTATAATATACTTGGTGTTCTTTTTTTTCTGCTGATTTTAACTGCCTTTGGATTGTTTGCATCTCCGGCTTGTCGCCTCTCATTTACATTATCTGATCGACTGGCGCTCCATATGCTCGTGCGATAATGTATCATTACTCCAGTCCACCGCCCGGGTGGTCAACCTACGACTACACTCAATCACCTCCCACGTCACCTCAATACGCCTACTACGCCTCTCAGTTCGCCAACTCCTACGCTTCACCCCGGGGCACCTCGCGACGGCACAACCGCAAGGCCAGTTACACGGCCACCAAAGAAACACCATGGTATTCGTCGGGCTACACACAAGGCTACTATGAAGCAAACCCAGACTATGGCATTCCATCGCGAAAGCACGATCATGTAAGTGCTTCTTTTGCGGGAAAGCCCAAACACCACCGATACTCCTCGACCGGTCATGCTACGGGGGGTGGCCTCGGCAACGGTTACCACCCGTCGCAATCGCAGACTCGACCCATCTTCGTAGATGTTGTCGACGAAGCATTCGATGTCCCGCGCACCAACGCCCGCGAGCCCCGTACCGGTCGCCCAGGCCGTCCCCCGGCCTCGAACCCCACTCGAGATGGCCCTGGCCAACATCGTCGCACCACCTCGACCTCTTATCGCAAATCAAATCCAGCTGATTCTCACTTTTACTTCACTCAGGCTCCTAACAACGAGGATATCGATGCTGCCAGACGCTCCCGCACAAGGCGCCAATCCACATCAACTCGCACTCCCAACAAACCCAAACCACCACCTGCTACTGCCAAACCGCCACCCACCGCCACCGAAGATGACGCCGAGGCCGCAGGGATCCCAGCAGGCTATTCGATCAAAAACTGGGACCCCACCGAAGCGCCGATCATCTTGCTCGGGAGTGTGTTTGATGCGAACTCCCTCGGCAAGTGGATCTACGACTGGACCGTCTTTCATCATGGGGCGTCGACGCCCATGGCCGACGTCGCGGGCGACTTGTGGCTATTGTTGATCAAGCTGGCGGGCAAAGTAAAGAGGGCCGACGAATGTCTCCCTCGCATCCAACGCGTGGAGGCGCAAGAAGTCGTCGAAGACTTCCTGGAAAGCGGCGAGCGCCTCTGGTCCCGATTCAAGAAGCTCCTCAAGGGCTGCGAACTTTACATGTGGAAGGCCGCCAAACGAGAAGGTGGCAAAGGGCCCGTATCAATGGGCCGCAATGCAGGTTGCGAATTTGTCGAATCGATTTTCGGTCGCGACCGTGAGCTTGAAAATACCGAGAAGCTCATGAATAGTATTCGTCTCTGGAATATGCGATTCGACGCCAACTGCGAAGACATTCTGCGCCGACCGACGGCTGCATAGGGTGTTTTATCGTACGTTTTCTTTTTTAACTACCGACTGCCGAGGGAGCGATACCACCCAGAAGAGACAGAGACTTTCCTATCGCTTTTCTTATCTACACTTGGAGCATTTGTCATTTGTTGAGTCGCATTTGGAGCGTGTTGCCTTGGCTTCGGCTGGCTTTGCTCGTTGCATTTACTGTCCGTTTTTCGATCCATGGGCAGATGTTGCCCAGAGGTTCGACACAAAAGATCGTCGTTATTGTTTTTGCTGTTCTGGTGCCGGCGCCCTGCTTTTGATCTCGTTTCTGTCATAGGACGGCGCCCTCTTGATCTATTCTATTCCATTTCTGGCGTCCATGTTTAATTCTTTTCATTTCTGGCCGTCAAGTCCGTTCTGTCTTGCCGTTGAAGTCCGTGTCACTCTGCTTCGATGATACCATCTTGCGATTTCTTATATACGTGCTTGTCTGTTTTTCTTTTTTTTTGTGTTTTATTTCCTTTGTCTTTCGCATTACAGCTGTTACCCTGCTATTTTTCCTGTCCTTTAAGCTTGATTTGATGTTGGGTCGGAGGAACCGGGTTGTACATAGAACCAAGACGACCCATACGTCCGATAGACCAACCCTGACACTCGTTAATACTTTCTCATTCTATACATGTATCTCCCGAGACCAAAATTATCCAGCTGTAAAGTCAAAATTATTTCCACATAGTCTAGATCCCCCCAAAACAGGTAGGATGTGATGTGATACCCCTCACCCCAGCGCTTCCTGCGCAATGCAAGTACCTACATGGTACAGTGTGGATCACTACCCCGCCCTGTAGATAGAAAGCGCCTAGAATCGCCCCGCCGTCGGTCAGTTTCTGTAGCGATTTGATCGTTCACTGGCTGTACGCCCTCCAACAGTTAGGTACATAGGTATTATCACTCCAACGGCTGATGTCACATTTCATATAAGTGTAGGTCCCAGCGTCGGATCAATTTGTGTTTGCTCATGCAGGTGCTCGCAGCTGCTATTGGCTTATGGTTCGAAATTCAAATGCTGCATGCACGTTGGTTGGGGGAACCCGAGGGTGTGGCGACCCTATCACAGGGGAGGCACAGGGGTGTGGGTTGCGTGCATGACTTTCTAGCTTTGTCCTGGGTTGCATGGTGATGCTGCGTCTGGGGCATTATTTATAAAGGATCGTGACAGCTATTAAATATTGTAATGATGGTTGATATTCAAGGTGTTTGATTTTAGTATGGATTGAAGGTTTGGGGAAGTGATATCTTAATTTCGTTGGGTGTGTGCTCGAATATGTGCTATAGGTCAGGTACAGCTTTATGGATATTGGCTCAGACTTCCAAGCTTGCTTCATGAATCTCTTTCTTGATTTGGAGTCATACCGAGCTTGTGAGATGTTGGCTCCGAAGGTTGGAGAAAAGAGCCGGCCATATGTTAATGTCGTGGATACTCTTGGGAACTAACATGAGATGAAAATCAGGACTGTCTGAAACTTATATAAAAGCATAAGCCTATGGAATTGATAAGTTTACTACTTACCTACGCTATCGCCGGGGTTAGCCCTGAACGTGGACTGCAAGTCCATGGAGCCATACAACCTTATTTGCCCTGTCAGGCCTATTTCTGGAGCTGATTGGGGCATATTCTGCCAAACGTGGTCAAAGTTCTCGTATTCAACAACTTCTAGAGTCCAAATGTTCTGTTGTTAACTTTCGAAGAATAATGATGACGCACGTGGGGCGGTCACGGGACCGCCAACTCAGCGTTGATCGGCGACATCATTTGATATCTGATGCTAGTTATCAAGTGCCTGGACCCTCGAATTCAGTGGGTTAGCTGAGATATTAGTCTTATTCGGAGACTTGCTTAGGAGTCAACAATAAACAACTACCAAAGCTCGTACCCGTCTTCTCTACTGTCCTGATGCAATCTCATCCTACCAAGGACAGACGAGGATGTTTGAGGTTCCCCTTGACTCAAATCTAGTTCCTGGAAAGTGACCTGGTGCTTTAAGGTCTTTAAAAGGCTTAGCCTCAGACCTACAAGGCTCATTCAACTGCGACTGCCCCCGATCTGGGCATTAGGTCATACTAGATGAACGATGCGTCATGGATCTACAACGGAAGGGGGGCCCACAGATGACAAGTCTGATAGGCTATCCCCATGGGAATGGATCCGGAGTCAATTTCACATGAGACCACCTGAAGATGATGAGCCACAGTCGTGGTGGATTGCGTCCACGGCCATCCCGCTTGTTGCTGCTACAACGGGACCACTCGCCAATGTCATGTCAATCGTTGCACTGGTTGTGCCATGGCGAAGCAAAATCCTCTCATATGAAGATAGCGCTGCTGGAAACCTCATCCAGGAAGGATATCCAGACCCTCGTTGGTGAGTACGGAGCAAGAGGGTACCCTGAATCAAGTTCTCTAACACCACGAATAGGACCACTTCCCTAAATGTCGTCTCGCTTTGTTGCGGGATTGTGGGCAATATGTTTTTACTGTTCAATTTCACCCAGATCGTACGCTATATTATAGCTTTGCCTGTGACGATCATTTTGTGGTTCATAGCCGCCGGAATCGTAAGTAATGTTTCTCTGTCTCTCTGGTGCTCTAGACCTAACGCTTGCTTCTAGCTCTGCGGAATTACCATAGCTACAGATATCTATAATCCCCCGGTAGGCATTGATAGGGTCTACTCGCAGGCTTATTGGAGTGCCGTCATTGCGGCAATCCTCTACTTTATCTTGAGCTTTGTCTTGATGGTGAACATGCTTGGCTATTTCTTGGGCAAATACCCGCAACATTTCTCGCTAACAGGCGAGCAACGAACCTTGATCCTGCAAATGACTGCATTGATGGTTTGGCTGTTGATTGGCGCGACTATTTTCCAGCGAGTGCTCGGCATCTCTTTCGCCGATGCATTGTACTTCTCCGATGTCACCGTTCTCACATTAGGATATGGCGACATAACTCCCATCGACTCCGTCAGTCGAGGTCTTATTTGGCCATACGCAGTCATTGGTATTATCATCCTGGGACTGGTCGTGGAAAGCATATTTAGATTTGCTCGCGAAGTTCACTACGACAATGTCATCCAGAAACACATTGAACAGAAACGGCAATACACTTTGGAGCAGGCAATCGGCTATGACGAGCTCGAATCTTCTCAAGGGAAACGCCCGACCAGTGGAGAAGTTATCACCCCCGCGGCTCTCACTCGCCACAAATCTAAGACTCATCGGCGTCATCGACCAATTCGCAATACCATCAACGCCATTACCACGGCTCGACGACCCAGGATCCTTGTCATGCGTGAAGAAAAAGATCGGTTTGATGCTATGCGCCGTATCCAGTCTGATACCATGCGCTTCCGTCGCTGGAACAACTTGGTCATCAGCATGGTTACATTCGGAATTGTGTGGTGCTGCGGAGCAGTGGTGTTCTGGAAATTAGAATCCATTACCTACTTCGAATCACTCTACTTTTGCTTCGTCTCCCTGCTAACCATCGGCTATGGTGATTTCACACCGCAGTCCAATCCAGGAAGACCTTTCTTTGTGGTATGGTCTCTAATCGCCATCCCAACCATGACCATGCTCATTTCCGAGATGAGCGACACAGTCGTCGCCAGCTTCAAGCGCGCCACCGAAGTAGTTGCCAGCTACTTCGTGCTTCCTCAATCCCGTGTTTACAAGACATTCTTGGGTCGGATTCCCGGCGTTGCCCAATTCATAGTGGCCCGCCAAGAGAAAAAGCGGCGAGAGCGCGGTTTCCCGCTTGAGGGGGCTGATGAATCCGACACTCGGGAAAGAACGGAACCCGAGGAGGCTGGTCAATCTAATACTCAAAGCGAGGATTTAGCCGAGTCTCATCCGCAGCTGTCCCTCGAGGAACTCGCCCGCGATCCGACCCCACTCGAGCTTGCCCAGCAACTTGCCTTTGCTATTCGCCGCGCCTCGAAACAGGCTCGGGAAGGCAAGCGAACGCGATACTCCTATGAAGAATGGGTCGAGTTCACCCGGCTCATTCAGTTCACCGACCCGCGGGCTCGGCCACCACCATCACAGAGAAATCAGCCGGCAAGTGAGGGAGGTCTTTCGACTGAAGACGAATATGGACTTGTTAATTGGGATTGGATTGGTGAGAACAGCCCCTTGCTAGCAAAACAGACGGAGCCCGAGTGGGTTCTAGATCGGTTATGTGAAAGCTTGATTCGGTACGTGTCGACTCAAGAGGAGAGTCGGCCTGGGGGAGGTGATACCGATTTGACGGAGGAACCAACGCTTAGAAAAGAGAGTGATATTGGGTTAGATGAATGAGTCTTTGTTTGTCCATGGGTACATGCATGTAGCTTGGATGAACTACCCATATTCTTCCGAAAGAGGAAGGTGGATCCACGTCACACGTTGGTGCCTGAATATTTATTTCTGCCTGCAGAGCATGGCCACACTGAAGTTAGGACAACGTGTGTCACTATGTAGTATGACAAGATGTGCTTTCTCCTCTTCCGAATTTCTGTTCCCGCAACCCTCGCTGAGAAAATCATGAAAAACCAGGTCCCCACTGTGGCCTCTCCTGTCCCCTTGAAGCAGCCTGCCTTGAGCGCTCCTCCGGGACTAGTGCCAAAGAACCATTTCGGGAAATCCCATATCATAGCATAGCTATAAGAGGTACCTAGGTAAGTATGTCGGACATATACGTAATCAGTAGCTTCCCCTAGATTACACCCAGTAAATGGTAGGTTCATCCTACATTCCCTCATTTCCATCTGTCCCCAGCAGGCAAAGTCACAGTCATCATCAGGCTTAGTCGAGTCCCCACATACGTGGGGCTGTGTACATATGTAGATATGTAGCTGGATGTACCGGATTTTAGGCCGCGGATGCGCATTTCCTGATCGCGGTGCCGCCGCTTTATGAGGGCGCTCAAGGTCCTGCTCACTGAGTATTTCACAGCAGAGGGTGATCACTCAGTGTACTCAAGTGTATGCTTAGTAATGTCAAAATAATGCTCAGGTTATGCTCGGTAAGCACTCAGGTCGTGCTCAGTGAACGCCCAGGGTCTGCTCAGTGGACGCTCAGGGTATGCTCATTAAGTTCTCAGACTGCGCTAAGTGAGCGCACAGTAGTTAGTTAATGGATTGCACGGTTGTTGGGTGCCTGGTTAGTCAGGCATCCAGGTGACAGACCCCGTTTGCATGTAGATAGCTAGATAGCTCTCTCCCCCCTCTCTCTTTCTTCTCCTCTCCGTCCACTTCACTCCCATCGGAATCGACTACATTGTTTCTCCATACAGATCTCCATTGTAGCACGATCCCTAGAACGGTAGTTCTTTTTGGCCCAAGAGAAGGGCCAGCGGGACATATTCGTAGCAGATGTAGTTGAGTGGACTACTTGGGTCTCGGACTTTGGTGAGGTTGTGACTGTTGGTATCGATGAAGGCATCTTGACCGAATAGCGCTAATGTAATTAGAGCAAGGGGGCCCTTGGAAACTACAAATTCGAGATAGAAGGTCCCGTTGTATGTTCCATTAGGAACGTCTCTGGAAACACATCTCGTTTGGACCTATGTAAAGGAAATGTAAATGTTAGCTGGAAGTGATCGTTTGAAAGGGGATATCCTTCCGACCTAGAAAGCGTATAGACCCATCGGATGCGTACTATACGAGATCACCTATCTCATAGACTCGATTATGAGGTGATAAGGCTAGCATGTCACGTAGAAAATCAGGAGTATCAACAAACGCAGCTGCCGTCTTTTTGGGGTCATTCACGATTGGTCCTTCCTATAGTAATTCACTTAAGCCCTCAGCTTTACCTTCATCTTAACCTGTAAACCTGTATACCTGTCATAAATTCACAAAATACTGCTACAAGCATCATGGCTTTTCCAAGTTACCAAATTTTCATTTTCATCTTCTCCGTCAGCATCGGCGCGGTTGTTGTTGCCGCGAGCTGGCTTTGTGGCTCGCTGTTCGTTCGTCCGCTGTGGGCTTGTGTGGTCGGTCGCTCCCCCTGGGAGCGGATTCCATATCTCCTTGTCTGGGTATTGTCCGCTGTTGCTGTTGCTGTTGCTGTTGCTGTTGCTGTTGCTGTTGCTGTTGCTGTTGCTGTTGCTCTCCTCGTTGGCTTACTCGTGAGTGAGACCTGTTTCCTAAATTCCAAGGCAATATGCGCAATGTACGGGCTGACGTATGTGCGTTTGGTGTACATAGTTTCTTCTCCGTGAACTTTCCCCCTCGTTCCTTGGCTGCCCTCCTTGTGGAGAAGTGCATGGTATGCTATAAGGCTGAACCCGGGATACACTGGAGGCGCATAGTAATAATGGAATCTTAGTCTTGAACAAACGGGGCGACACTTCTCCCCCGGCATCTACATCTGATTCGCATTGGACCACCATCTTCTTTGGAATCAGTGACATAATTTGGGGCTTTAACAGCGCAGTGATGCAGCACTGCACCTTTTGGCACAACTTGTCGAATAAAGAAAACTATGTGACCAAAGACGCCTACCGGTCCCTACAGAAGAGGGTAACCGCTCTTGAAAAGAAATTGGCTAAGAAGAAGAAGAAAAAGAAGAAGGAGGAGGAGGAGACGGAAGAGGAGGAGAAGAAGGAGGACAAGTAAGCTGGAGGGCGAAGTTACTAACCTCCAGCAGTGTTATCTCATAGGGTGGTAGTGATGAGGATAAGGATGACCGTATTACTTAATGGAATAGTCCTCTTATATTGTAGGTTGAGTAGATGCTAACCTTTGCTCTTTTTTGATAGGAAGCATACATCACCTATCAGATGGCTCATATTGTCTTTGTTAGGAAGATTGACACCTGTGCATTAGTAGATCCAGTAGTCATGTAGTAAAAAATGACAGATATAATATGAGGAAGTATACCAGACGGATGATAAAGTGCAAGACCTCTGGATTCAGAACTATAGAATACAGAGGAATTATATAAGACAATCTGGATGCAAGATACAGGCAATTTTAGGGGGAACTAGGATCATAGCGGTCAGCGGCGATTCTGTTGAAAGGTATAGTAGAGAAACTAGAACAAAGCATGTATGGGATAAAGATATCTTGCAAAGATGATACTGATACTCGAAGTATAGTACCAAAGATAAAATTGTAAACTGTCTACCATCTCAATGCCTGGTAAGAACCCCATATTTATAGGCTCCATACCCTTGTAGATATCGATGATAAACCCCTCATATGCTAGATATAATTTGTAATGGAAACAGGAGTGGAATCATAGAGAAAAGGAGAGAGCAACGGATTCCACCAGAGGAAGCAGGTTGAAGCAGTTTGAACGCAGTCGGTATTGAAATCCCATCCTTCGATACAACCTGGATGCAGGTTATATGCAGGAATGGGTGACGAAGCTGTCAAACTGCATCAAAGCAATCTCGATTCCGTGGGAGTTTAAGATCCTTGACATGCAAGAATACCTTGGCATAATGAATGAGATTCAGCGTTAAACCGTCCTAAAGCATGTTAATTACTATGAATTAACTGGGATTCTTAACAGATTCGGGCTGTAGCCTGCATTTCAGGCTAGTTCATTAGAATTATAGGTATAGGTGCTGTAATATATTGCGCATACATAGCGGGATCCTACATCTTAGCACACACCCTAGTTTTCGAGGACCTCGGAACCGATGCTTGTTTTCTTTTCCACGAAGGGTTCTAAAATCCGATTAATTTATACATGTTCCCCGATTGGATCTCTCGACTTCTCGCCAAGTTCAACCCAAAATGAACAGCGGTCAATACTAAAAAAGAGTCTCATCGCATTCCTAGCATCGAGTAAATAATTTTATGATATAGATAACCAAATGGAAGATTTACGATGTTATAAATAACAATGCATCTTTCAACTGTAAAATGGCCGTATTTTGATCACTTGTTGTATGGACATAGCAATTCATCTATCCCCTCAAGCCTTGTAAGCTCTAAGGCGGAATGGACCTACTATGCCTCATCGGGCAAAACGACGTGAGCTACCTACATGTAGTTTTAGGGTTTCAATTATTATGAGAACTTCCTATACAATCACCGGACATTCAAACTATCATTTCCTCAATTTCCACCTTCATCGAACTACCATCACTCTCGTTACTCACAACTACCCGGCTATCACTCCACCTTCATTTTCCACTTGTTCAGTCAACTCAGACTTCGCCTCCATCTGCGTGAGCTAAACATCTCCTCCAACATGCAGTCGGTCCTCGATATTTGCTCTTCAGTGGTATCTCGATCATGGGAAGGCGTACTCCACCTTCTGAGATTCCCAAGTTGAATACGCTAGCCGGTCTCCCTGTCGAGCTATTGTCATCAATAACTGACTTCCTCCCTCTGAATGATCGTATTTGCATTTCACTCTGCAGTCGCCGGCTCTTTGCCATATTCAACCATCGAACCAATCCCGCTCGGCCATTAGGAAAAGACAAACTGCCTGTTTTACGCCGACTGGAACGAGATCTACCGAAATACTTCGTTTGCTATATATGCCATATTCTTCATAAGTATGACGGTTCGGAGTACTTCGGTCTATCTGGCTCGGTATACGACCAGGAAAAATGTCCTCTTCGATGCCTCCCAAAATGGAAAGAAGATGGCTTTGATTTAGAATTGAGAGATCAAGCACCGATCTGGTTCCATGTCTACCGCATATTCTACTTTCTCCATCTTCAGCTTGCTATGAGGAGATTCTACTATGGTGAAAAGTTTGGAATTAGCACTGAAGCGTTATCTTACACCCAAGTACGCACCCACCCCGGACCATCATCGTGCCCTGAAATCACCTCTCTCTTTTCGACCGATGCACAGATCTGTCCAAAGACACCGGGACTTTGTTTAAGAATCCAGCATGTGATGTTCGTTCACGGTAGGAAATCGGAACTACTCCTTTCTCGGCAGGATATTGAATCTGCGGGGGAACCTCCACAAGTTATGTTTATTTGCATACACGTCTCGCGTCGGAGACATGCCATATTACTTAATACCGTGGTGAAAGCCTATATCAGTGGAGAGAAAGCTCCCAGTTCCACTCATACTTGCGACATATGCGCCGCAGATTCCCGTATCGAAGTTTGTGAATATGGATCTGATTTGGCTCTGGTTCTTACAACATGGATTAATCTTGGCCCTGGTTTGACCCCAGATGACCCTCGATGGTTAGTCCATTGCTGTAGTTGGGAGCTTAATAGAGTGACACTCGATCCAAATCATCGGAAAGACAGCCCACGGGTCTGTTTTGAAAATGTGTCGCCTCGGTCGTTAGAGGCCTTGCGGTCATGCAACCTTTCCTACCTTAAGGACCAGCGATATAAGCGGGTTATGCATCAAGTCTATTGGGAGAGAGGCGTCTGGGATCTACCAACTAAAAGTTCTTGGGGAAGTTACTGGTTTATGTCCTAAGGGTTAGCTGTCGAGGCGCAGGCTACCCGAATCTGCTCCCCTCGCTCTTGCTTAGTTTCAATTCAAGACCTTCCCACAGAACGCCTTCCCATAGAAATTCTGTTGTGGTGGCCTTAGGCTGCAGTTGATGCTTCAGGCATCAACACCTCGTTTAACGTATTCGGTAAGCGAGCTGGCCACCCCCAAAACACATAGTAAATGAGATAGATTACAACTTGATATCTCGACAACGGTGGTCTATATAGAGATTTCCTTATGATCTACTCCTTTTTAGGTAATATCTAGCCGCTCTAGGGAGTTTGGGAAATATATATATGACTTAGGGATTATGGTATATATATTTCAGGCTTTTAGGAGCGTAATTTTCGATACCATGACAATGCACCTTTTCGATTCTCTTAAGATTGATGTATAGTATCAAACGTTCTTACCAATAGCTATCGGCAAGTAATGAAACCAAATAAAGACGTGGTTGTTGAGATATCAAGTTGAATTTATCGCATTTACTATGTGTTTTGGGGGTGGCCAGCTCGCTTACCAAATACGTTACTTGCTAGCTAGATAGATAGTTTGAAGCTCGCTTCTTCCCTTAGGAATCAACTCTCTCCCTCCTCTCCTTTGGTCCCTACATAGTGTAGATGCCCAAGAAATTCACCTCGGCTCTCAGCTTTACCTTCATCTTAACCTGCAAATCTCGAATGAATGACATGGTCGTAGGGTCGCAGGGTAAAGCCCGCAGAGTAGATGGAACTAGTTTATACTAGTATTTACTATGATCATACTGGTTTATTACGTAGTAATACTTGATAGTTCTGCCTTACTATTTACCAATTCTTTGCTGATCTGGCACTCGTTCTTCAGCATACGCCGCCTCGATATGTTTCAGGATCAAGGCTAATAACCAGTCGTCGTACAAGGCATCGTGCAGTGTGATAACAAATGAGCAGGACTTTATAGGTCCAAATCCTGAATGAAATACACTCGTGCGAGCGGTGCCCCCAATAGCATCTCCTTCTGGCAGTTCTCTGTGAGATATTCTTGAAATTATTGCTATTCTGGCACCCGACGCCCTGGCGACAGACAACTTGCGCCACGCCCCTTAAGCCGAGCTGCACGACTCTCGTGCGCATAATTATATGAGCTTTGACAGTGGCATCTCGCGTAGCGCGGAACTGCTCGAAAGAGATACCGTCCTTCAAACGATACACGTACAGCGCCACATACATACGTGGTTTCAACAGATAATGCTACCAGGGCCTCCTACACTACCGTGCAAGGGTAATCGTCCTCGATATCATCTGCAATGGTACCGTATAATTTGGCGACTTTGGGCAGGATATCTTTTGAGCCGTCGCTTCCAGTTAGCAGAGAGAAGGGAGGACTGGTAGGTTCCTATTGGGCCAAGATACCACTTTAGGTAGTCTGGTTGAGATAATCTGAGTTGGATGAAGAACCTCCGCACTTCTAATTCTTGTTGATATCATACTCAGTGAGCAAAGAGTGGCGAGGGGTAAGCACTAAAACGGAAAGGGAAAGCCACGTCGCGCGGCCTAAAATCCAGTGTATATGCTGAAGGCTTGAGGCTCCGTCTATTTAACTATAACCTGCTGCCTACAAGTTTATGAAACATACAATATTTCCCCCTAATCAACAAACCCCAAGCAAAGATGACGAATAACATCCCCGAAATCCTCCTACTCTGCATGGACATCGACTTCATAACAGCCTTCAACGATGCCCTCAAAACAACCTGGCCAGACCACAACCCAGAAAAACTAAAGATAACCCCAATAAATGAGCGCCTCAATTCCCTCCCAGAAGACGCAACCTTTGGCCTGATTGTCTCACCAGCAAACTCCTACGCCCGTCTCGACGGAGCCTTCGACCACGCCATCTCAATGACCTTCAGCCCACGACAGGACTACCACGCTCTGACACGCGCAGCGCAAACAGTCCTGTATGAGAAATGGCGCGGTTTTGCGCCTCCAGGCTCATGCACGCTTGTCGAGTTCCCGGATGACCTAAAGCAGAATAAATACGGCTGCAGATGGGTGGCTATTTGTCCGACAATCCGTGAGCCTGGGGATGTCCGGTGGGACCGGGAGATCGTTTATGAGTGTGTTTGGAGCTTGTTGTGTCAGGTTGAGGGGCATAATCGTGCTACGGGAGGGGAGGGGAAGATTGGCAGGATCCTTATGACGCCGGTGGCTGTTGGGGTTGGGAAGGTTAGTAAAGAGCGCTGGGCGGTGCAGACGGTGCTCGCACTGAGGCAGTTTGTTGATGCTGTTGAGAGGCCTGCGAGGTGGGGAAATTTGGGGTGGAAGGAGATCGATGAGGATAGCCTTGAGATTGAGAGGACTTGGGCGTTGTGAGTGAGTTTTGTAATTTGTTTACGCGTCCACTTATATGGCGACTAGTGAACATCTATTATAGGCATACTTATGTAATATTATTCAAGAGAAACTATAGTTATACGCTTGTCATTAGACATTTATTTCCCTATTCCTTCACAGAATGAAGTGTACTCCAACTCTCTTCAAGGGCTGGTTGACCCCAGCCTTTCATCCATTCCGAGTGCAATATCTGTTGTGCAGTCGCTCTTTCCCCGGGCCGGAAGGTCAGCATTGGGCGAAGCATCGCCTCAAATGCCCTCCTCTCCCTCCCCGTCACGATCTCCAGGCCCGCCTCGGCCCGAGGCTTCTGTATGCTGTAGTCGAACCTCATGTCCCAGGTCCTGCGCACGCTATCATGGCCCCTAGATGTCCCATCAAGTTCTCCCTCTTCGCTAAACCATTCGAGCCTTTTATGCCAATTCTTCCACCACTCGGCAGGTAAGATGCCAAGGACTTCGACTTGCTCCGCGGTGACACGATCAGCGGTTGCCCAGAAAGCAACAAAGGTCGCTGGCCAAAAATCTCCCAAATAGTACAGGCAAGTGTCCAAATGTCCGAGGCAAAGGAGAGGGGCTCATCAGAGAATCGGGCCTCGGGTGGCTGAAGGAGAGGAAGAGTCTTCGAAGAAGACCTAGGCGTTTTATAAGGGTTGAAAGATTCCCCAAAGTCGCTAAGGACGATCCTTTCCTTTCCAAGAGCAACATCATCGCTGCGAACGCCAAACCAGCCCGGAATAAAGACATGTGCAGGTATTCCATTTGATAATGGCATGCCATCGAGACGAACGACGGCCTCTGACTCTGGCTCTCCAAATTTCTCATATAGTTCGGACGTGGAATAACGATCGATGGATTCAGGAAACTGGGCAAGAATGTTGCCTAGATGAAGATCTTGGAACAAGGCATCCAATTATTTACCCGCCAAAATGAGGTTCTAGCGAGAATTCCAACTACTCGACATAACTATACATAATAGCCCATTCTTTATCAATCATTGATCGACTCAGGCAAAACAGCCACGGAGCGGGGCGAACCCACACTTGGAATGTGGCAACCAGGCAAGAAAATCTTATACGCCATGGTTTGCCCTTCATGGGACGGAATATGCAACAGAAAGATCTGATATATTTCAGAGTTCGGGTACTCGTGGGCCGGGGAATTGGCAGCATTTCCCATGTGAGGATCCCTTCCTGACAGGATATACAATGGCTGATCTTGAAGAAATCAGATAGAATGTCGAGTCAGCACGGTCCTCAAATAAACACCGATGTCTCCTACCTATTTAGTGTGTGCAGATCAAAGTTCGGGACATACTTCGGGATTTCTGCCTTATGCGCTGGAAGCGCCCGTTTTCCACTCTTATAGGAGTTACATTCCGTGGACCTCACTTATATCTCATATTTAATACCGGAAGTCCATCAGTCACAAATATGGAGAAAACACGCACGCAGTTCAGAAACCAAAGAGTTGACCTCGCCTCAAAGACCCTCAGGCTGTACCTAGGCCAACGGCATACACACATATACACATAAGATGACAATCCAATTCCCAATCTTATCATTTGACTATTTCCAGCAAAGCCCAGCCAAGAAGTTTATCTCTCTCACCAAAGACCCTCGGGCGACTAGCGGCAAAATCGACACCGTTTTTGACGGGCTCAAGCCCCTTCAGCCAGACGACTTGATCGGCGAATGGAACGGATATATCCTTGCCACCGGTCACCCATTTGAAGAAAAGCTGGACACGCTCAATTGGTTCGGCAATACATTTTATTCCACCGACGATGTAGTGCCGCTGGTTGTTGCGCAGAACGGGGAGCGGGTGCCATTTGAGGATTGGGGGCGTGCATCTGTAAGTCCCTTTCCTTTATTCTGTGGCACATCTCCAGTGCATAGCTATGCATAGAACATACACACGTAGTTGTGGTTTTGAAAGGAACTTTCTGCGTATTTTGGCTCGGGATATAATGCCTGACATTTCTTTTGACAGCTACGTGAAATCAAATATCATGGGGTTGTTTCTGCGGCTTTAGTCTACGATGAGCGACCAATGATGGTCTATTATCGAGCTGTGCAACATAACATGGTGGCCGGGTGTATTGAGAGTAAAGAGTGGCAGGGGAAGGTCTATTTCTATTTGACGAGATGAGGAGATCTATTTAGTATACAGTGTGGAGAATTCGCTTGAGTGAACCAAAGTGTTGCGTCAAACGAACAATGAGGTAGCTGGATGCCTATAGGGGTTTCTCTCGTACTCGAAATCTCCATTGAAACCACATAGTCTCAAATCACGTGCGTAATCGAGGTGTTAAAGTATAGTTATGATATTTTTTTCTCTCGTTACTGAGGTCCGCTCAGGTTAAACTAAGTAGGAAGCACAGCAGGTCAGAGATAATTGAGGAGTAAATGAACAATAACTGAGGTGAGCATGAAGTAAAACGAGAAATCAAAGAGAGCGATCCATGCATATGCTTGTTAACCAGTTCGAAATACATGGGACCCAGATAATCACCATGGGATGTTAAGTGACTTAAGACAGCCTTTATAGCCCATGAATGTAGGGGTCAGATGATATACATTCGATTGATTTTGGGCTGTAGGCCTAGGGTTGCTGTAGAGGCATATCAGTGCAGACGACATGTTCTCTAGGCGAGATTTTGAGACCGGCTAACTGAATTACCGGTGGATAAGTAGAATGATGTATATTGCTATGATGGCTTTCCTGGTCAAATCTTCGAAGGAATGATAAACTGGCCTCGGAGGTCGTGAAGAGGGTCTTTCGCATTAAGAGATTGGACTCACTCCCTAGCAAGGGTGCTTAGACTCTCCCTTATAGGAAGGTAGGTAACGATACTCCTATAGTGTTGTGGCGACTGCTATTTAATGATTTTCTCCCGGCAACGACTACGAGATTTCAAACGGGGGGAGGTAGAGCGATCGAAATATGTGGCTATAAAAGAGGGAAAGACAGGCCTACGATCTTAGTTGAGGCTCCTCTTTATAAATGATAGATTATATCGTAGAGGCCTATTAATATCCGCCTTCAATAGCCGGCGTGCCGCCCGATACCGACTCCAATTAACACGATCTATAATGTGAAGAAGATGTTTTACATTTCCGATTGTAGAGTAACAAGTGAAGACTGTAAGAATAGAAAGCAAAAAGCAATAAGATAGTCCACCCGCCCATCATTCCTCCAGTTCAACGGTCAACCGATCCGCGCCAGATTCGGCGAAGCATTCGAAGTACTCCTGTTGTTCTAGGGTGTTCATTTCCCAAGGCAGTATCAACTTTCTTCCCCCGATGGTGATGAAATCATTGAGCTCCTCACGGCTGAGCTTCTGGCGAAGCTCCAAAATATGGTAAACATCGAACTGGAATTTCTCCGCGAGCTGATCGCTGACAGTCTGCGCTGTTGGACCATCCTGCGACATAAAAACTCCACACCAAAGATATCGTTGTTAGAAGCTCGCTTGGCTTTTAACTTCTTCGGGGCGCAACAAACGCCGATCTTCTAATCTCACAGCACCCACGCGCGCTGCTCCTCCCATTGGCCGAGGCGGTGGATACGCCCGATGGGTTGGAACAGGGAGTTATGATTCAGTGCTGATTCCATGAGAATGATCCGACTGCACTGCGAGTGCATATTGAGACCGGTCGCACCGCAATTGAAAGGGGTTGTTATTACTCCTTCAGTAGATGTCGCCTCTAATCCGAAGAAGTTGTCAAGAGATGACTGTGGATAGGTTGGAGACTCTCGGGCCGTACGACATGGTAATTCGTGAGATTACCATGTCGTACGACTGCTGATCGTTGACCTTGAGGGTGACGTATCCTGCCAACGTTCCTGCGTCGTGATCGCCAGCAATTCCAATCGTCTCTGCCCGTGGTTTCTGCGATTCTTTTGAATTTTATGCCTGTGAAAGCCACAAAGCCCGGCTACCCCGATGGGGAGCATCCCTAAGCCTTGCTCCGAGTTATCCTAGACAGTGTGCAATATTCACGCCTACAAATGGGCCAAGCCAAAGATGGGTCATTAACCTTGGAAAGCCGGCGATCGCAGCGTCATCTGTTTCTCAGTGGACGAGAATCGGGTCATAGATGGGGACTTCTTCGGGGTACTTGGGACATCTGCAGCGGGAGGTCCTTTAGTTGGGGTGGGCTCAGAGAGAGAGAGAGAGAGGGGGGGCGGGGGAGGAAGAGAGGAAGGAAGATCAACCCTGGTGAGGAGCAGAGGTCCTATCCCCTTTAGGCAGGAACCTGCCCCAACACTGGTAGATAACGGTTAAAAGAAAATACGCTCAGGTACACATAATGATAGCGAAGAAAAACTCCATTGACCGGACGAAAGGAGAATTGCCTCCATGCCGAGGAATGTGTACTCCGTAGGTACTTCACTATAACGCCTCGAGATGATAGGTGAGAAGGCGCAGGCCAGATCTCCTCAGTTTCACAGAAGATAACAAAAACGTGCGCAAATCCGGAATACTCGCCTTTGCCAAGGTGACTGGCACTTTGTAGACTGCATCTCGATTTCTCACCTGCAACTCGTTTTAGCTTACGGTGAGATCTTAGCGGCTTGGTATCCCGCTTCAGATTATGCTGGGGATGACCCTACCTATATATTCACAGCAGAGCCGAGGAAGATCGAGCTATCATTAGTTGTAGGTACATATGTAATTTCCGGGTAGGAGCCCATTTTATATCTCAATGAATCGGGTACTGAGATAGAGGTTGAAGAGGGCAAAAGACGCAGCTGTTTCTTGGCTAAAACAGTGGCTGCATTAGATGCAAGAAACCTACTGGGATTATGCATATTTCAGCTGATTGTCAGGTAAAAGTGAGATTCCCCTCATGAAAACCAAGGCCATGCGCCACTTTATATTGCAAGCACAGTTAGCAGGGATAGTGGTTAGGGCTTACATTTCGCCGGTGATCTCACAGTTTTTGCAACCCTCTTCTGCACCATGTCGCGTAGCGTCGGCCTTGAACCCGTTCTTGTCATCGCTTCCGTGCCGTAGATCGACTCTTGCATACTGGCAAATGCAATTGACCTCCAATGAGGGTGGTATATGCCGGATATGAGTCGGGTGCATTTTCCGCTAGTTCTTGGCGAGGTCCAACGTCGTCTTTAATCGGGCTGGGTGACATATTGGAGAATATATTGTGACACTGATCTCAGGTGTAACCAGTAATATTTAGGATGCATATGCCATACTTACCTCGTACCTACATACGTACAACTTTCACGGGTAAATAGAGAGGATGTGGTTGGCTGTCTTTAATTCAGCCCTATCCGAGAGACTACGCTGGGGCTCTCCACTATTGCGTGCTTAGCTTCCAGGCAGCAGAATTCGAAAGGGTTTTAATTGTAAGATTTGCAATATTATACAGTCCTGAAGAAGTCCTGAAGAAGTCTGCTTTTGTCCACGGGTCTACTCCGTGCATGCAGGTAAGAACCGCAATCGGACGAAGTCGCCGAGAAATTGACTTTCTCCTCGGAAGTCGCCTCGTGCCGTCCAACGCTAAAATTCTGTGACTCAGGCTTTTACCGATCTACTTATTACCTTGGACTCTGTACTCCGTACTCCGAGTACTCACACATTCAGAGTCAAAATGGAGAAAGAAGTTGGCCCGGCCGCCCCCGATCTCGAAGCCTCAGACGTCCCTGCCAAAGAATCTAGCGTCACCCAACGATGGAAGCAAAACCTGACGCCCACACACGCAGACTTGATCTGTCTACTCCTCACTTTCCTGACTGGTCTATGCGATAGCAGCGCCTACAATGCGTGGTCCTGCTTCCTCGGAATGCAAACCGGTACGAATCATAACCGTCGCTCTCCCGCAAGGGGGGCGCAAAGCCAAAAGCAAAAAAGTTCCCCGGCATACAATGTTAACAAAACTAACAACCCCTCCTCAAAACAGGAAACACTATCTTCCTCGGCCTCGGGGCCTCCGCGCAACCCAATAACAAGCCATGGGGTTGGCTCAAGTCCCTCGTCTCGATCGCAGCCTTCTTCGTCGGCGCAATGATCTTCTCGATCGTCATGCGCAGCGTCGGCGCCGTCCGTCGCGGAACCCTCTTCGTCTCATTCCTCGTGCAGACCCTGCTCATCGTCATCGCCGTCGCGTTAATCGAAGCCGATCTCATCCCCCACACCACCGCTGATGCCACCCTAACCGGTGGCCCGCTTTTCCTCGAGTTGATTCCGATCGCCCTGCTGGCTTTCCAGTCCGCTGGTGGAATGACGTGCAGTCGTGCACTGGGCTACAATGAGATCCCGACCGTGGTCTTGACGAGTGTCTACTTTGATATTGCGTCGGATCCGAAGATCACCGATAAGCCGACTACAAATGTCAAGCGCAACCGTCGTATCGGTGGCGTTGTCTGTCTTCTTATCGGTGCTATCGTCGGTGGCTGGCTGAGTCGTAGCAGTGGTGGTATGCAGTCTGCGTTGTGGATGGCTGCTGGCTTGAAGTTCGTTGCTGCCATTGCGTGGTTATTCTGGAAGGCTGCGCCGGCGAAATAGATTTGTGCGGCTATTTAGCAGTGTGGGTTACCTTGCCCTGGTGTTGTAGATATTGAGTTAGAGTTAGTATATAAAGTTACATATGTAGATGTGCATAGAACATTGTTAATAGCTTCAGGTTCAGGTATTCCTTGGGTTGGTTTTTGAGTCTACAAAGATGACTTCATACGAAGCATCTAAAGAAGCAAAGGTGCTAAGATTATGGTTGAGTTGCAAGAAGATATACATTGTCTAATTCTTGTAACATAGATGACTAGGTAGTCTGATAGAGTCTTAAGAAGGCTCCTTGGCCTTTCTCATCCAGATCTTGTCTTTGATGATTAGTTAGGAACTGATCAACTTGGTGAGTATATGTCTCACACTTTGGTCTATTCGGTTCATCTTAAACACTAATTCGGGGTCCTGTTCAGTATGGTGATTGGCGTGATAAGCGTCCGGACTCACCATCCGCAGAGCTTAGTATTCGAATGGGAATTCGCCATCGAGTTTTAAAGACATTAGTGACCTTTCAGGCTGCTCAGTCCTGTGTTGGGAACAGTTATCCATGTAACAGGACCGGTATAGGTACCTGGTCTCTTGCTCTCTTTCTGACTCTCTCCACCCTCTTCTTCTTCCTCTCTCCCTCCGCCTGCTTTTAGCTCCTTCACATTTGTTACAGTGTCTGCTTGTAGAGAGATCCTTTCTCCCGAAGCCAGCTGATACTATGGCCTCGACGGCCCGGGCAGTTTGTCTGAGTGTGGATGATGCCGCATTCGGGCCTCGCGTCCATCTCGCCTGTCGAAAATTTGATTTCACGGTCTACTTCGAAGATTTGCTTGCCTGCCAACTGCATTGTTCTTATTAGGTCTCCCTGCCTCCCTGTGGCTGCTGTGGGACGAGCCCCGTCGTATCAAACGGTCTAGGTGACTGCTCTGTAAGCTAGTAGGTCTCGATAAGGCTAAACAGGGATTGCTTCCTGTGATACCTAGGTACCGCACCACTTTCCCAAAGGGGAATCCCGGAGATACCTAGGTAACCTGGGGCCAGAAATGCCGAGCCGACTCTTGGTCTAGAAGTACCGAATCCGCTAAACTATATCGATCAACTCTGAAATATCTTGGAACAATGTCCGCTTCACCCCCCACGATTCTTCTTATCGGCGCTTCGCGTGGCCTTGGCTACGCCATGGCGGCAGAATTCCTAGAAAAGGGATGGAACGTTGTCGGAACAGTCCGCGATAGAGGCTTGCGAACATTACTCCACGAGCTAGCAGACAAGTACACCGGCCGGGTTGACATTAAGACCTTGGACATTTGCCAACCTGATCAAATCAAAGCGCTCGACAAGCGCTTGTCGGGCAAGATATTTGACGTCCTCTTCGTGAACGCCGGAACAACGAATCGCGACCCAACCCAAACAATTGGAGACGTCTCAACCGAGGATTTTGTACATGTCATGGTCACAAATTCGCTCAGCCCTATGCGTGTCGTTGAGAGTCTGGCACATCATGTGGCTCCGACGGGTCTGATCGGTGTGATGTCATCTGGACAGGGAAGCATCAGCAACAATGAAACAGGTCTGCGAGAGGTATATCGTGGCACTAAGGCTGCGCTGAACATGTTCATGCGAAGCTTTGCAGCTCGTCAGGACCCATCGCGTCCAATGGTGGTGATGGCTCCAGGGTGGGTCAAAACCGAATTGGGAGGTCCGGATGCTCGGCTTACCATCGAAGAAAGCATCCCTAACTTGGTGAATGTACTTATTTCAAAGAAAGAACGACCCGGGCTTGAATACCTCGATTACCTTGGTCGAACTGTGCCTTGGTGAAAGATGGAATCCATGGATCGAATTCATCGTTCGTCAATCCACATATGTATCAAAGGAAGCCGCTATCCACACATGCTTTCCAGCACTCTCTGTCTTTCCTGTTTTCCCTGGGAGTCTGTTAGCGACAGGAGGGGAGTTTCCAATGTTGCCACGGCTCCCCAGCCTACCGCTCAGGGGTTTGCCAGAGATCCCAATATCATTGGGCCCCGCAAACACTACACCGACATAGTACATATGTACATACAAGCCTAACAAAGTTCTCTAGTCAACACTTTTACAATGATCCTCACGCTAGGATCGTTCCCTATTTATGTAGGTATCGATGATCTAGATCGTAAACAAGTCGTATCTCGGCGCCATGTAGCTCGCTTTCACCTGCGCATAACCGGGTAGTTGGCCTGTGAAACCTGAACCAGGGTAGTTACTAGGCCAACACAATCAATATGCTTCGATTGCCACCCGGATGGTTAAAGAAGGTACTATCCGTGGGGTACCAAAAATAATAACAAAACAGAGCTCTGTGGCAAAAAAGCTATGATGGCATATCCAAATGTCCAGCATCCATGAACTACCTCAGAACAACCACGGTCCACAACAAGCATCAATTGACTGGCTCACACTAAAGATCCCAGAACACAATAGAATCAGTGGCACAACTAGATTGATCTGAATGGCGAGTGCGGAGAAGGACCCAAGGTGGTGGTAAACCTCATCGTCATGATAAAATCATTGCCGCCACCTCCAAGCGCATAAATATGGACGGTTTTCCCCAGATTTCAGACAATAGTCAAGCAAGCTGAACGAAATCTACATATAGTCACAAACGACTCTTGGTATGGATCCCAATCTAACCCCTTGTACCTCATGAGAAGAGCATCGAGAGTTGACGGTGGGGGATGCGATGCTCTATAAGAATTCTTGCTAACACTATCAAGATATGCCTAAAGACAAAGGCCAAAACAAGGGCGTGGAAGCTCCCAACGCCAGAGCCAGGAATCACGCTACGCAAAAGGCCGCACATAGCGAAGCGGGCCCTTCTGAACTTTTGAGTGAACACATGGACTCTGTTGGCAACCCA
The DNA here is from genome assembly GCA_911456345.1 of Penicillium egyptiacum. Classification (NCBI taxonomy): domain Eukaryota; kingdom Fungi; phylum Ascomycota; class Eurotiomycetes; order Eurotiales; family Aspergillaceae; genus Penicillium; species Penicillium egyptiacum. The sequence goes on from CAJVRC010000898.1 coordinate 305,779, forward strand.
GTACCTGATCCAAATTGGGGCCCTACAAAGAAGCAGCCTAATGAGGAATCGGACGTGGTTGACGCTTACAACGCGGACACTTCGGAGTTTAAGAGGGAGTGAACAATTTGAGAAGGGGGATTTGAGCAAAACTTAAGTACATATATAATTATCCATATCCGGTATATTTTAAAAGAATTGAACTACATTTGAAAGCTATCTACAGGTCTCAATATGTAATAGGTTTCAGTAGAAGCACATATACTCCGTCTATATAGTGGAGCTAGCGGGTCATCATTGCTATGGCAACAGGTCTTGTAGACGACACTTTGATGTAGATTAGGAAATCGCCTTGCTATTATTCTCTTACACTTTCAATTCCAATTTCGTTCTTTCTTTTTCTGATATTATATTACATATTCTTTCCACAAATTATGCCCCAGACTCACCAAGTGTTTACAATGAACTGAACTTCCCCGAGGAAACAACGCGCAACAGTAACCCCCCCCTTTCACTCATTCCAGTCTACATATTCCCCTTCCAATCTATCTCTTATTTTCCCTTTCGTCAATCCCATTGCATGTAACCAATCTTGCATGTACCACTCTCTCCTTGATCGACGACGCGACGCCGTCACCGCTTGTGTGCAGCTATTAAGCGACAGCAGTAGGGACATGGCGCTAGATCCGCGCTTCTATCACCACATCGGCCATCCGGGCCCAGGCTCGATATCTTCAGCCGCTTCATCCGACATATCGGCCGCCACAGGAATCACCTCACCCAGCATTATCTCCACCTCCGCTTCCGCCGCCACCCTCCGATCCACAGCCTCAAGTCCTTCCTTCCGCGCGCGAGAGGGGTTCGCGATACCCCATACCAGAGATGGGATGGCTAGCCCAACTCCAGGGGGAAATGTGCGCGTCGTCGTGCGAGTGCGGAAGTTCTTACCACGAGGTAGGTGTTGTTTGGGACGGATGCGGGGAGGCGCGATGCCCCCGAAAGTCGAGGGCATATTCTGACCTCATCTTGCAGAGATCGATCGCAAGGCAGAATGTTTGATTTCGATGGACCCGCGCACACAAATGACCTGCCTTCAAGCACCGAAACCGAAACCCGGCGATCAAGGAAAACCCAAGTCACAAGCCCGCGGCAAGACCTTGGAAGATAAATCTTTTACATTCGATAACTCCTTCTGGTCCCATAATGAGGAGGATGAGCATTACGCACACCAGGAAGATGTGTACAACTCTCTGGGTGAAGAGTTCCTGGATCACAACTTCGAAGGATACCACACGTGCATCTTCGCATACGGACAGACAGGTTCGGGAAAGAGTTACACCATGATGGGAACCCCAGATAGGCCCGGCTTGATTCCTCGAACGTGCGAAGATCTGTTCCAGCGCATTGAGAACTCGCCTTCTCCCGATATCAGCTACAACGTCCGAGTGTCTTATTTCGAAGTATACAACGAGCATGTTCGCGATCTCTTGGTCCCAAGAACAGATCCCCCGCACTATCTCCGCATTCGTGAATCGCCTTCAGAGGGTCCATACGTCAAGGATTTGACAGAGGTTACCGCGAGGAACTACACTGAATTGATGAAATTTATGCGAAAGGGCGACGTCTCACGAACTACGGCCAGCACAAAGATGAACGACACTTCGTCTCGATCTCACGCAGTCTTTACCATTACTTTAAAACAGATCCACCATGACTTGTCAACGGATGAAACGACTGAGCGCACTGCTCGGATTCGATTGGTCGATCTGGCAGGTTCGGAGCGTGCCAAATCTACCGAAGCGACTGGCGCTAGACTTCGTGAGGGTGCAAATATCAACAAGTCTTTGACTACCTTAGGACGTGTCATTGCAGCGCTTGCAGATCCTAAGAAACTCCGCGGCCCGCGAAAGGGCAAAGAGCTGGTACCATACCGCGACTCGATCCTGACATGGCTATTGAAGGACAGTCTAGGTGGCAACTCCAAGACTGCGATGATTGCCTGTATCGCGCCTGCCGACTATGAAGAGACACTTTCGACGCTCCGTTATGCGGATCAGGCCAAGAATATTCGGACACGAGCACGGGTCAACCAAGATCAAATGTCGGCAGCTGAGCGTGATCAACAGATTGCAGAAATGACAGAGACAATTCGCACCCTTCAACTCAGCGTGAGCCAAGCAGCAGTCAACCAGCGCGCAAGCGAGGCCTCCGACGAGAAGCTCGAAGAGTATCAGCAGAAAGTCGAGAAAATGCAACGCCTCATGGAAGAGAACAAAATGGTCAGTGAATGCAAGATTCGACAACTGCAAACAGAAAACGACGCTTTGCGCATGCATCTGAAGCTAGCGGTTGAGAGTCTCAAGAACCCAATCCCACCCATTACCTTCGAGCAGCGAAAGCCTAGCATTACGTCTCTGGAGGATGAGAATCAACCGCCCAGCCATGATCCAGAAGACCGCGAAGGCTCTCCTTTGGTATCAGACGCTGAATCTGACATGGACGTCTGGGAAGATGATGATACTATTACTGATGATGTCACCGAGCATGAGGCCCAACTAATGCAAAATCACATGCATGAGCTTCTTGGTGACCTGAGTGTCTTCAAGAGGAAGCTGGCCACAGACCATGAGCGGTTCCGTCCGATCGAGGAGCCTACGACTCGGAAACGGCGTGCCTTGGGAACCATTGTCAGCAATCGTTAATATGTGGATATGACTTATTTTTATCTTTTGGGTGTACAGGGATTGAATGGTGTTGGCGGCGATCTCTTTGTCTGCTCTTCTGCGACGCCCTTTGGGATGTTTGAAGTCTTTGTTCAGACTTCCTTGTTTGAATTGGGACCAGACTAGTTTTGGCCTGTGTACTTATTTCTGTTATAGCGAGCCCCCGCGATGAATAATGAGACACTTGATGTTACGCCTGTTTCAATGCCAACTACCTATTCATTGGGTATCATGGGTTTCTTTCAGGCCGCACTCTTATATGGAGGCCATGTCATTCAATTAGAAGTAGTAAATTCTTGCTGTCTGAAACCGAGTCTTCAATTGAAGAGAAGCTGAGACTTATTCAAGGATTCAACAATTACATACATTATTCATTGTCTGCGTCTGCGATGAACCGCAAGTTAGGGCTGCGCCGCTCAGTGGGCCGCTTATGGCATCATTTCTTTTTCCGTGAGTCAACCCTCCCTCCTTCTCCCCACCATCTTCGCAGAACCACCCTCACACGAGAGTTAATTCACAGACAAGATGACGGAACCCTCTGATCCAGCGCCGACTGCGCCAGTCTCAACACCTGCCTCATCGGCACCAGGGCAAGCTCAGCCCGCGACCGAAAACTCTCCGCAGACTCTCCCGATCCGCGACTCAAAACCCACCCAACCCACCGGAGATGCGCCCGCGTCCACAGACGGCGCCGCAGACAAGCCGCTTAGCCCAGCTGAGTTGAAGAAGAAGGCCAAGGCCGATAAGGCTGCCCGGCGCATCCGAGAGAAACTTGAGAGGGAAGGAGGTACCACCGGCAGTACCACTCCCACTCCTAGTGTCGGAGCTCAGGCTCGTCCACCAAGTACACCAAAAAAGGATGCTACTGGTACTGGCTCTGCGCAGAAGGGACCCCGAGCGCCACCCCCGCGCCGTGGCTCAGGTCCCGTCGCGCAAACTGGGTCCGTTCTCGTGGAGCAAAAGAAAAAGAAGGATGATAAGAAGGTTTCTGTCTTTGGCCATTTGTATGGACAACAGCGCCGCGTCACTGTCGCCGGCGCCACCAAGGAAGTACACCATGCTATCCTGGCCTTGGGCATGCAATTGATGGACTACACTATCTGCGGCAGCAGTGCGCGTTGCGTGGCAACGTTGATTGCTTTTAAACGAGTATGTTGTTTCTCTTGTTTCATGCTATGACACATGCCCATGACCATGTATGCTGACAAGTCGCTTTCTAAAGCTCATTGAATCTTACACAACACCCATGGGCACCTCGCTGGCTCGCCACCTGACAACACATCTCTCGTCCCAAATCACCTACCTCTCGACATGTCGACCCCTCTCCATCAGTCAGGGAAATGCCATCCGTGCCTTGAAGCTGTTCATTGCTGGCATTGATCCCTCTACCCCCGAGGCGAGTGCAAAGATTTCACTCTGCGAATATATCGATAGCTTTATCCGGGAGAAAATTACCGTCGCCGACCAGGTCATTGCAGACAGCGCAGCACAGAAGATCCAAGACGGCGACGTGATTGTGACATTTGCCGGCAGCAGCATCGTCAAGCAGACACTTTTGTTAGCATACAACCGAGGCAAGCGATTCCGCGTCTCAATCATCGACTCACGGCCCCTCTTTGAAGGCAAGAGCCTCGCCCGCGATCTCGCCAAGAGCGGGCTCGATGTCCAATACTCCCTCGTCCACTCCATCACCCACGCCATCAAGGATGCCACAAAGGTCTTCCTCGGCGCTCACGCCATGACCAGTAACGGCGGCTTGTACTCCCGCGTCGGCACCGCCCTTGTCGCCATGTCCGCGAAAGAGCGCGCCAGTGGCGTCGAAATCCCTGTCATTGTCTGCTGCGAGACAATCAAGTTCACCGACCGCGTCGCCCTCGACAGCATCGTCGTTAACGAGATCGCCGACGCCAACGAGTTGCTACCAATGGACACCCCTGTCTCCCTCGTCGTTCCCAACCCAGATGCGCATGTCCCCCCTACGCCTGAGAATAAGAAGGGCGGAAACCGCACCCCGGCTCCCGAACCTCTCGTTACCCCGCATAAGACCTCTTCGTCACCTCTTGCGGACTGGCATAACACTCCCAACCTGCAGCTGCTGAACATCATGTATGACGTTACCCCTGCTGAATACGTCGACATGGTTATTACTGAGATGGGCAGTCTTCCTCCCAGTGCTGTCCCGATCGTCCACCGTATGGTGACAAACCTGTGATGTATTGCTTTGTTCGCTTTTTCTACAACATGACCACGAATCTGGAGCGTATTGAACGTGTAATCTAAATTAAAAGCAATGAGAATTGTTCTGACTGCCTAGGCGTTGTGATTTCCGGGTCTTTTTCTTTCCTTCTTACTTTCTTTCTTTCTCTTTTTTATCCCTCTTTTCTTTTTTGGTGTACTTGTGGACTGGCTGTTTTGGGCTGGTTTACATACATACCTGATTACGTAGGTGTATACTGTTTTTCCCGTTTCTTATACTTGTTATACTCGCTGGATTTTGGTTTTGCCATGCAAAACGACACTTGAGGATGTCGGAACAGATAGACGATAGACCTCTTATATCGTGGGTTTTGGAATAGGTGATTCCCGTCTTCTCTCTTCTCTTACTTGTAGATGTACTCAGTAGTGCAGGACTATTTGAATACTACCATCACCAAACGCCTTGGAGTAATGTAAACTTCCCTGCCAACAACTCGGACTTTTTCTGTAAAATGTCAACTAAGCCTAGGTCTTGTCGAGTAGAATACGAATATTTCATTTGGCGATGGATGTATACATACATATGAATGAAGATATTGGAGTGGGATTCTCTATCTCAGTCAAACGAGCGCCACAGAAACCTTGGAAGTTTACCACAACCCAACCAATCAATATTTGCCAGAAATAAGCCGCAGGTTAATCGTGCCAAGCCCATCCCCACCTTAGGAACCCCCTGGTAGGTAGTCACTTCGTGCAAACCGCTCGGGAGCGCATACAGGCCATATTCTAATCCTGTGACTGACAACGCACACCTCTAGCAACTTTCTGACCCTGTCTCCTTTCCACTCTCTAACTATTTCCAGTCTCATCTCAATTTCTATAGTCTCCTTCTTTACTCTGTCACGATGTGGCAACCAGTTGCTCTTCCCTTCAAGAATGACTCTCTGCCTCTGCCCGCTCTACCTACTCCAGATGAAATCCGGGCATGTCCCAATATTTTTGGGAGCGCGCACATGTCAAGCTCGCTGCTGTGAACGATGAGATTGTTGTTAAATTTGGTACACCAGTGAATGCATAGGAGGGACAAGCTTTGGTTTTACCTCGAACAATACGTCCATAATGTCCCGGCTCCCAGACTGTACGCAGTGTACCATGATGCTAAGCAACTCTTCCTGGTTATGCAACGCGCTCCAGGTGTGCGACTGAGCTCAATTTGGCCGTCATTGACTGAGTCTGACAAAGATGACATTGTCGCCAAACTCCGCAAGGCAGTTGATACTTTGCGACAGGCCAAGACTCCATGGCCCGATGACTTTTATGGAAGCTTGGATGGTGGGGGTGTACACCATTATTTATTCTAGTGCCGGAAGGTCGGTGGAAAGTATTTGGGGCCATTCCATGGTGAAGCTGCCTTTGTTGCAGGGCTCACAGGGAATTACCGAGCTGCAATTGAACGTGACAGTCTGCCGGACTTCAAAGCTCGCTTCTATGAAATCTCCCGCCCTCGTATACTTCAAGGTCACCGGCCAACATTGACACACGGGGACATTCAGCCAAAGAACATTGTGGTCGCGGAGAGAGGCCGCAATTCTTGGGGAGAGCGATCCTTCGACATCACGCTTGTGGATTGGGAAGCTGCTGGCTGGTATTCTGACTTCTGGGAATACTTCAGTGCGTTTTCGACGCCCGCGTTTCTCGACTGGACGGATGACTGGCGCTGGCGAATTCATGAGTCTCTTCAAATATGGCCGGCCGAAATGGGAATAATGCGCATGATGGATAAAGATTGGCTATAACTCGAGTGATTGGGAAAGGCCTTGGCTGCTAAATGTAAGTAATCAATGGTTAGGAACTGGCAGGAGACAAAGCAGCAGCAGCGAGGAACGGGATCCCAATAATGAGGCTTTCATCGCTTGGTCTTCTTCAAAAGCTGATGCAGGCTCTCAGCACCTCAGCACCACACAGAAAATTCAGTCTCGTCCTATTCTATTATTCCATGCTAGTAAATGGCAGGTCGGATTAGGTGTCCAGCCTTCAAGTCTTGAGCGGGTCACCATGGCGAAAGAGGCTTTTCAGAATGGGTTGGTCTTAGTCTTATTTCCTGGACTTCAAGGAAACAGCGACGGGCTGAAACGTCCAGTTGACACTGACACGCAAGACGAAACGAGCATCGTGGAGCCAGACAACTTATATTAGATGGGGCGGACGAGCAGTTAGTTGACCGGAGTTTCGCTTAAAGCGACCTAGAGTTCACGTTCCAGGTTCTCCAGCTTGCGTGGGTGACAGACAGCTCGTAGAATCTAGTGTGATTTCTTCCAATCTGTGCAGGTGACAGGTCGCTGTAGGGTGTGTAGACGATAACGATGCCGGGTCTATAGTGATTTCTTTTAGGTGAGAGCTCGTTGAATTTGCGTGTTCACAAACACATCCTTAATCTAATCAGCAGTCTCATCATAAAACACGTCACTCGAACACGAGCTTTTGGTGGCAATACCGATCCTTTCTCTTACTGATCACGTAGGCCATATCTTAGATGTCATTCCAAACCCTGTCCTCTAGATGAGGAAGTGAATATTGCGATGATCCAGCGGCATGTTGTTTCCCAAGCCCCTTAACTAGCAGTGGCTTCGTGAAGAACCCCACTGTGGAGATGGCTGCGGGTGGTTTGATAAAGCCGAAGGGAAAGTCTTATTTTAGCAGTCTTGTAGGTAGATAGACTCCTTAGCCCCAAATTCCATAAATATTAGTCCACTCTCATAGTTCACCAAACCCCTTGCCGATACACATCTATCAACTTGTGATGTTCATTCAGTTCTTATAACGAAGAAAAGCAGAACCAACAACGTCAATGGATAACCATCAATTAATGATTTTAAGATATAACCAACCGGATATTCCAAGGTTGGTTTAGTATGTACATCGCCACACATATAGTGCCTGGTATGTCCTTTTGATAATGCAAGTAAACCCAGGAAACAGTTTGGCCGAGTGGTTGGGTCGCCTGCCAAGCGAGTCCCTTCGGGGACCAGACGTAGAATCTCTGAGCTGTCGTTTCATCTCTCCCTCTTACCTCTTCTCCCCACCTTTTTCTTTTTCTTTTCTTTTAGCTGGAATTATGTATCCTTGCAACATATGAATGTGATTCTCTCTTAAAGATATATGCCTCCTATAGCCCTGGAATGGAGTATTGTATAGGGTGAATTATGGGCAAGGGATTGGCGCATGCTGTACCATCCACATGGCGAGCGGTGTACCCAAGTGTTATTCTGCCGTCAACAACCATCTACACGCCGATAAGCTATAGTGAGCCTGCCCAGGTGCTCTTTCACAAGTCGATTGTCAACTATCACATCTCCCGAGATCTCGACAAGGGGATCACGAAACCCTCAAAATGGTACATACGGAACTCTAACCACCCTCCAGAATTTCCCAGAGAGTCCACCAAATCCCAAGCTAACACCCAAACCACCAGAGCAAGGACTCCTCCGCCTCATACCTACACATGCACCAGCCGCGGCTAGCTGACCTCTTCGAAGAATTTACACGCCCACACACCTCAACAGCCACCAACTCAATAACAGACCCACACAACGCCAACAGCGCCTCTGCCGCAAGCCGCGAAGCATCAGGCACAGCCGCAAATGCCGTAACCTACGGCTCGACTTCTCCCTCCACAATCCCATCATTCCTACCTATTGAAGACATCTACGTGGCACCGCAATACCAGCCCCCGAACCCCGAAGATGAGGACGACGTCGTCCCAGACCAGCACGCGGCGTTCGGTATTACCCGCGCTATGGAGCGGAGACGGGATGCTGTGTGGCGTGATCTTGGTCTTGAGGCACTTGTCAATGGCGAAGGGCATGGGGCTGATGCTGGGCCTTTGACTGGCCCTGGAGGCGCTGGTGCTGCTGGGACTGCGACCTCTGGGCCTGGGGCGACGCTGCGGGGTAGTGGAGGTGGTGCGGCGGCCGCCGGGGCGCCTGTTATTAGGGTCAGGGATTCTGGACGGAGGATGGGTGGGCGCAGGGTTATTGGGTTGCGGTAATGTCGCGGGGTTGCTCTTTACTGGAGTTGGTGCTGCGAATGCTTTCTACCTATCTGTATGGGCAGGTCACGGTGTTACTTGCATTTTTACTGGAGCATGTCTTTCGGGCTGGATAGCCTCGTTATGATACCCACGTTGGATGTATCCCTTCAGTTACGATATATCTTGAAGATCATTGATTCGTTTCCACTTGTGGTTTTGTTCCAAGAACCGCCAATATCAAATGGCTGCAGACCTAGCTTAATCTGAGCCTTAACGCCGCGCGTAATGCGATATGATTATACATGCCACTAGATACGATTGATATCCACCCGAGCCCGCTCGTACAGCTTGTGGCTCAACTGTTTCTGTTCGCGCTCGTCCTCTGCCACCAGTCGTGGGTGGATGGCCATCTGCGCGTATGAACCCGCAGCGCGACGCTTTGACAGAGTACCTGGGTTGATGACTAGCACACTGTCAACGACCTGCAGAAATGACAAAGTTAGCAGGTTTGCGGAAGTTGAAAACGAAAAGCCTAGTCTAGATATAACATACCTTTACGAAAGGCGGCAGCATACTAGGGACGATTAAAATATCAGGCCGGACATTCCACCACTCGCCCAATTTCATGTAGGGCAGGTCTATCATAGCGCCTGTAGCCATGCCACCTTCGGTCCCGGGCTTTGGAAGATTTGACCGTGCGGTCGGAGGGAACAAGGGGAAGAAATGGCGTTGCTCGACGAGGTACTTCGGCAGACGGGTGAGCAGGTTGCCTTCTGCAGGCCGACCATACAAGACCTCTTCGCGGCGAAGCTCGGAGAGCACATCGTGTGAGCACATTCCAATAACGCATTCGTTGAACGACAATGTGACGGGATTTGAGACCATGCGGACCTGCTTGGGTAGACCCAGTTCCTTCTTGGGGATCTGCTCCTGGGGCCAGGAGACATGCCGGCTGAGTGCATCCCGCACAGACGGAACCATCACGATCGTGATGCTTGGGACGGCCGCTGCAAGTCGTGCTAATGGGGCTGAGATACAGTGCCGGAACATTATGGACAGTGTAGCTGTGTCCGGGTCGAGACCCTTGATGTCTGGTAGGTCGAAATCGCCTGATGCAAGAAGAGGATGCTCAATGTCCAGGAACGGTCCCATCAGCACCAGACTATCGGCGTAGTTTTCGGCTGCCTTCTGACATAGTTCCTGCAGTGGCTCGAAGTCCAGGTTGTCATCTGCTGTGTAGGGCCCGGCCGCAATCATGACATTAAGGGGTGGGTTTGCATCTCCGTCAAGTCGCTCGTTGATGTTGTCCAGTGCGACAGCTGAAGATGCGGCTGGCGGTAATAGGGGAATTGGGAGTACTTCCTTGACGGTGAAATATTCACCAGAAGGGTTGATTCCCCGGAGAGCTACGATCTGGCCTGGGAAAAAGTTCACCGAGGGTACCGAATCCACCTTCAAAGGGACACGTCTACCAGCTCCAGTCCGGCGCGAAGTCTCAAGTACGAGGGACGCTGGGTTCAACTTTCCCTCGAGACTGTCGGAAGCGATCCGTCCAACAGCAATGATCTCGCTTGTGCTCTGGATGGCTGCACTCCCAAAGGTAATATCGTCTGAATTGAATTCTGCCTGGAATATAGTCGCGAACTCGTCGATACGATCATCCAAAATCTCCGATGCTTCTGACAATTTCATGCCCATGGGCTTATAGCCAAACTTTTTGAGGTCCGTATTCGCGGTGGGCTTAATGCGCGCCTCGGAAAATGGCGCCATTGGGGTTTCTGGCAAGGATAGGTGCGCATTGAGCGTTTCCACCGTCTGGCCAGGATTTGGTCGATCGGAGAACGAAACTGCTCTGTCCATGATGTCAGCACCTTCAATACATCATGTATGTCCAAAAAACACATACTGCATTCCATCGCCAGGTGTTCCAGTGGGTGTGTTTGTGCCGGCTTGTGATCCAACCTTTTCGAACTTGCTGACTCTTGGTGTAGCGGGCGAGGTGAATTCGGCTTTGCGCTTTGCGGATCCAAATCCATTCCCAGTTCGAACATTCGAGGCAGTGGGTGTCAATTGATCGAACATCCCAAACATATCTCCGCCGGCTGCGGCCGCGCCCCGCGGAGTTGCCGTGTTTGCGCTTCGTTTTTCTGTGTGCCGGCCAGCCTTGTCACGACTTTCACGCTCCAGAGCTTCTTGGACATCTTGTTTAAAGCCTCGCACTGTTTCCATGGTCAATGTCACTCCCTCGCCCATCTTTATGCTGTATGATTCCCATTTGTAGAAGAGCTCCTCCGCGGGGATCGAATGCACCCGCAGCATGGAGAGGAGCTCGGCAAGGATGTCTTTTGGAATTCCATCGGAGAATGAGCCTGCAAAAAACTCATTGAGCTCTCCCTCGGCGTCCATTGTGGCGAAATGTGTATCGTGGAAGGGCAATGGACCTTCAAAGTGCAGACACGCGCAAGACGCGTGAGACCGTGTCGCTGACCTAAGCAGCTCAAAGCAGTAATATCATTCGAGCATTTGATCGGAGTGGACCTGTCGATCGTGATAATTGGTGATTAGCCTTGCCCCGAGATTTATTCTTCATTCTTTAGATTTCCACGTGTCATTGTATAGTCTATATATTTAGGTACAAGCCAAGATCATGTCAACCTCTGAACAAGATGCTACTGCGCATGCCCCCGCCAATGGCGATACTGTGTCCGGTACCAACGGACAGACATCGCCCGAATCAGCCCCCGTGAACGCCCAGGCCGAGTCTACTTCGACCGCGAAGCCAATTGACCCCGAGCTACCGACATCCGCCGCAGACGGTCTCATCCAGAAGCCTTTTCCTAGGCCGCTAGACACAGCCGAGCCAGCAGCACCCGCGGACCTTACCCCGGACCAACAATCCAAGTACGAGGCTGTGCTTAAGTCCGCTTCATCATGGACCACAGTCGCAACTAAGGCCGAGAAGAATGCCCCGACGTCTCCCATAACTGAGGATGAGAAGATGTGGTTGAGCCGCGAATGTCTCCTGCGCTACCTACGCGCGACCAAGTGGAACGTCTCCGAGGCTGAGACACGCCTCCAGAGCACTCTCACATGGCGCCGCGAGTATGACCTGAAGAAATTGACGCCTGATTATATTTCAATTGAGAATGAAACCGGCAAGCAGGTCATTTTGGGCTATGATATCAACGGGCGGCCATGTCTGTATCTCTTGCCTTCCAACCAGAACACGGAAAAGAGTGACCGCCAGCTCGAGCACCTTGTCTTCATGCTGGAGCGGGCCATTGATCTCATGGGACCTGGCCAGGATACTCTTGCCCTAATTGTCAACTTCAAAGAGACAAAGTCTGGCCAGAACGCAAGCATCGGTCAGGCCAAGCAGACGCTCGGCTTCTTGCAGAACCACTACCCTGAGAGACTTGGTCGGGCTCTGGTGATTAACGGTTAGTGATTGCATATTGCAGGCAGTCTTATGACAAGTTACTAATTTCGTATGATAGTGCCCTTCGTCATCTGGGGATTCTTCAAATTGATCACACCCTTGATTGACCCGAACACTCGACAGAAGCTCAAGTTCAATGAGGACTTGCGTCAACACGTCCCGCCTAGCCATCTTATGAAGTCTGTGGGTGGTGACGTCGAGTTCCGCTATGATCATGCATCCTACTGGCCTGCATTGAACAAGCTGGCTGATCAGCGACGTGAGGCTTACCGTGAACGCTGGGTTCAGGGTGGCAAGCAGGTCGGCGAGTTTGAGAACTACCTGAAGGGTGAGAACGTTCCCAGCCTATCTCAGACCCAGGTTGAGGCCAAGGCCAGCGAACAACCTTGATGAGAGCATATCATTTTGCACCTATCTTGGTATATTTGTCACTTATGGTCACCATTTCTCTTTTCTTCTATTGGTCAATAGCCGGCATTCTCTCACAGCGCTGGGGTGATTTACTGTTGGATTCTTTTACATATACTGCATTGTTTCGACACGTCTGTCCATGGACTGTCAATCTTTGTCAATAATTAAGCGATAGAGCACCCAAATTATAGATACTAATTTTTCTTGAGTTTTCTTGTTTCCTGTCTCGCATGCACGCCAATTTGGATCCTTGGGAGAGAAGACAAAAAAGATAGATATTGATATTGCGGTAAAACCCACACTAGGTTGCACTAGACGACGCGCGAAGAAAAGGGCCTTGGGGGCTTATCTTACGTGAAAACTACACTCTCATGGAACTATTAATTATGTATGGATCATGACCAGTTAGAATGCGAAGTATATCATTATGGCGTAAGGAGCTGGACACAGTCACCATCTCTCTAGATTTAGATGACATCCAATCTCAACAGTATCATCTTTCTTCTCTTCCATCAGATACCATAATTCAGCTTAACCATGCTCCTCGGATATCACCATTGAAATTCCTGTGTTCCAATTTAGTCAAGTTTCCTCCTTGTCTGGGACTATCATTAGCTTACCTCAGTATAGAACGTTATCGATGGTCCGTCATTAAGCAACTCATTGTTCACAGCTTTCCGTGTTGTACCCAGAAGCTGGCTAGGACCACAAGCACCAACAATCATGTGGTCGTCTGATCTGCCACTTTCAGCGGCAGCGGTCGCAATCAAGTTGCCAATATCCGGGCGTCCTGGCAAGATCTCGTTGACTGAAGAAGAAATATTACCCGTAGGGTGTTGTCCAGCGCCTTTCTCAGGGTCACTCGTTAACAAGGCTGGAGAAGGTCCTGTTGGGATTATATCGTCCTTCTCAGACACTTTTTCTGATGAAGAGCTTGGGGATGTGGATGACGATGTTCCGGACAGGTCAGCCTGACCGGTGACGTGAATGATCAGATTCACTTCTGGATGCGACTGAAGCTGCTTGAGCTCTTGGGCATACCACTCGAGACTCTCTATGGGACCGAGTTAGTTGATGAGAGTATGTAAACGTTGTTCCCTCTAACATACCTTGATGTCTCACTACCCAAATAAAATCAATGGACTTCACTGCCTTGTTGGATGCCTCGATCAGGGCTAGTGCAATAGCAAACGTGAAGCTAGCACCGCTGCCACCGGCGACAAGAACGACTTTCTCAAACACTTTGAAGTTCGGGATTTGACCATATGCACCGTCTACAGAACAGCGAAGAGACCTCCCCGGGAACTCTTGAGCAGCTTTATATAAATCCCGCGTAAAGCCATCGTACACTCGAATAACGAACTCGGATGGATCCGAAGATAATAGAGTGAACGGATGGCTTTCAGCCCAGCTGATGGCGGGAACCCACAAGAATGCGTGGGAACCTGGAGTGGAGTGCATGCGACGGTTGAGTTTCACTCGAAGGGCATTGTTGGGTAAAGCAGTGACAGTGAGAGAATTTCCAAAGAAGTTCCAAAGCAACTTTGCGCCGCGGATAATGCGGTCCAAGGCCCAAACAGAGGCAGTGAAAATCACGATAATCAACACTGAAGTTGAAAATTTCGGACGGTGCATTCCGACTGTGATCATAATCAAAATGAACATAGTTATGTGCAGCATATAGAAGACTGTAGATATTTAGAAGTGCAAATCATAGGACTAGACGAAGGAATGACCCACGTTCATAATACCCGCGCATGAAGTATTTGATAGTTGAAAGGCCAATGATTATCATAGCGCAACCTGCAATTGGGCCGACAAAGATTTCTCGTTCTTTCATTTCGGCCAAGTTCCCAATCTCCGACCAGGCAGATACGTACACTACACCATGCAAGACGCTTGTGAAGATGCAGGTATAACCGGCAACCTTGTGTAGCGGGCGGAGCTTTTCGTACGATATGGCAGTCAAGGGGGCGAGGGGCGTATTCTTCAAGGCCAAAAAGACCAAAAGCACTAAGTTTGCAACTGAAACCCTGTTTATTGATGCTTGTCAGTTTCTAGACCGTAGGAGCAAGATATATCGAGAACACGTACCAGCCAAATCGTTTGGAAACCTATATATGTAGGAACTCGTCAGTAAAAATGTATATGCTATGGCCAGAGAATGGCTCACATCGATGAGTTTTGTAAGGTCTATTCTGGTCAAAGCGAGAATCAAGTTGATAGCCCAGTAGATGATATACAGAAGAGACCTATCTGTCCTTAATCCCATCGTTGAACTAGAAAGAAAGCATTGAGCTTGTCTGTTACATTCAGATGATCAGTATTATCCTTGGTTATATTAGCAACGAACATACCTATACTTCCGAGTCAATGTAGAATGATTCTTCCTTCGGCCATAACGAAAGTGAATTACACTTGACCAGTGGTATACAGCAAAAAGAACCATAATTGCACCGATAGCGATGGCAAAATACTTCACAGTCCACTTATTGTTAGACAGGCGCAATGCCTTCATAGCAGCCTTTGCAGCTTTGGAGTCACTCATCCTGACTGCCGCAGATAGACTCAACGTAGAAGCTTGGAAAGGAAAATCTCTAGGATCAACACAACCTGACCGGGGAGGTCAATTATTAATTTCTCTTCCTCCCATTGGAACTGCGCCGGAGAAAACCGTGCCAAGAGCATGAACTAAAGACTCCACTGATGTGTACTCGGAAGTCGCGTGCCAAGAGGATGAACTAAAGAGTCCACTCTTGCAGGGTCTGCTTTCGGCCTACTTCCGTGTCTCGTAGGATGCGGGCTATGTCAAACGGAGCACTTCCCATATTGTAATCTCCCGAGAACCATTCCCCACACCCAGTTAGGAAGTGTAAGCAGAATATCACCTGCGTGCGTACGTAGGTGGAAGAGGGATAGAGAAAGCGGTTGGACGACACTGTTCTTTACCAACCTCAAATAACCATATAAAACCATCTAACGACGGCTCTTTATCGGTTCTTCACCGGTTCCTCAGCGGACGTTAAACGGGATTTTGACGGAATTTTAGCGGCTATTTACTCGAAAGTAGGTTGCTAGTAGGTCTATAAAAAGAAATAAGCGGTTAATTAATAGTGGCTATATATTCATGGTCGTTCAACCGTTTTCTGAATCTCTATTCTTCCCATAACGTACTAACCTGTTGTTGTAACTGTTCTCGCGTTCTGGTAGGGCCGGAATGAAAGATAAGCCTTGGTCGTCGGGCAAGCATCAAGTCTGGGCATTCTACGCGTTCCTTTCAGCCTCTGGAAGAAACGGATGTACATTAGGAACGAACAACATGAAGTATGGGTCACATTGACTGGTGAAATCCATTCAAATCTGTTAAGGATTTCACCGCACGCTGCATAGGGTAAGGGTGTCCACGGGTAGTTTCCCTGCATACAACATACCTACCTAATAAGAAAATTCTAATCAATCAGATAAAACTTAAACTCTCCCGAATCTGATAAAACTTCCTCCAATAATCTCCGTGGCAAGTTTCCTATCTTTCCATGGAAAGTTGGTGGCGCTAAGTTTGAAACATACGGAGAAAGATGTCAGCTGCATAGGGCAGAAGATGGTATTTGCAGGCAGGAGACCATATAATATAAACTGGTGGCTGAGGTCGGTAAGCCACAAATCACATAATAAAATAACTAGTCGGGACTATGCTTTCATTACTGCTCAATTCGCCATACTCCTTGGGAGATAAGGTATAGCGTTGATCTTCTATGCAGCCAAGAAAGCTCGACGTGTACATGCTAATCCAAGGCTTACCGGTGGACGTTGAGGGTCCAAGATTGACAAACTTTTTCACTCGTTCCAAGGTTCCGAATCGGTTGAGCGGGTCCACGGGCACTTAGTATACATCCATGGATACCTCAGCCACCGTAGTATGATAAGATTATCAATCAGTCAAATACTGCCTAGGTACTCCATAGCAGTCCATGGTTACGGTATTAGTGCGGGTCGGAAAGTGCTAGAACCCAGGTCATTTCCATGTGGCTCTCTGAGCTCACGCATCAGATCCCTCACTGAACAAGGTATCCCAACCGGCCTGACCAATTCATGAGAAGAATTCAGATTTCTGCAGCGCGTTTAGCTAGACTATCTGATACTAAGAACCCTTGCATTAGAGAGAAAGTTCATGCAGATTACCTACCTTTTGCGCCCATGGAACCTATGGATTCGGGGCAGTGCTCAGGTGGGGAAGTAGGCGCTCCACCCACTTCATGGCCACGAGACACCAAGAACTCGGGAGACCCTGCATGAAAGCTTAGTGCCGCTTGGCAGAAACGGTAATAGTAAAATTACTAGTTCACATTTGAAACCAACATTGAATTTTTCAATAATTTACAGAATCAGACTTTGGAAGCTCATCATTTCCTCCCGAGGTTGACCCTCTCGCCCAATGAGCTTGCTTACGCCCAGTGGCCCTCTCGCTGAAAGACTCTCCTCTGGCCCATATAGCCCTGTCCTATATGGAAACAGACCGATCCGTCTGGCCAATTGAATCTAAAGAGCCAAAACACCAGTCTCTGCACGCTTCTCTGAAACGGGAACTGTTGTCTCAACGGGTGCTGTCGGATCTTCATAGGGACGGCGCAGAATAAAGGCTTTGGCCTTGGCCTTGGCCTTCGCGACCTTGTTCATAGTCGGGTCAATGACAGGAATAGCTCCGCGCTTCTCACGGTAGAACATCAGCCCGTAGCCAATCATGACACATATCCAGTACAAGTTGTAAGAGATCACGGAGCCATAGTCAGCAGAATTGGTCCAACCAAGAAGCGCGTTGAAGATACCCCAACCGCCGCCACCTGCGATCAACGGGCTACAACAATTCACGTGCCAGACGCTCTGTCGGATGTCGTAGGATCCGGGACCAGTGCCCGTCTCCGCCGCGTCACCTCCGATAGCGTGATTCCAGGCGTTGTTCTCCAAGAACCAGACACCACGCGAGAAAAGACCGGCAGCAACGAGGTAGAGAAAGCAAGTGGAAATAATCATGAATATCTGCATCGAAGTCTGTCGTCCGCCTCTATGGGTACATTAGCCCTGTATATTTCTTGAAAACAGTCGAATTAACATACCGGTAGATAATATAGCCCACTGCGATACCGGCCAAAAGGCCGCAAACGACGGCCAAGGGGAAGGAAGAGGCAGGAAGCCCTAATCCAACGCCGCCGACATATACAACGGCCTCGAGACCCTCACGGAGAATCGTGATAAATGGCAGGATAAACATAGCGTATTTCTCCAGCCATCTTTTGACGCGACCCTTTCCTGTCTCGTTAGGATCGTGCTCGTGTTCGAGGGCCTTGGCGAGCTTGACACGCCATTTGTCTTGAAGTTTAGACACGCGTAGAAGGGCAGCGCCCATAATAGTGATAATGATCGACGAGACAATTCCCAGAACACCTTCCCAAATATCTTCAGTACTGGAGAAAGTGTCCGTTCCGAGGCCATAAAAGGCACCAATCATGCCTGACCCGACTGCGAGACAAACAAATAGGCCTAAGCCGCATCCTAGCCAGACCTGTTTCCTTTAGCCTGCAAAATTGCAAAAATTGTAAGAGTTGGCCGCATACTTGTTTCACCAGTCTTTTATACGTCGGGCGATCACTCTCGTACAGCGATTGCTTCAAGAAAGCCAGTAGAACGGACACAACCACAGTCGTCTCGAGACATTCTCGAAAGATAACAAAAAACACTGTTTGAGCCGAGTTAATAAGCAGCCGTGTTTTCGAAAGAGCAGTGCATGAACTATACCGGTGACAGCGAAAACCTGGTTGTTACCCATGATGCTTGATATGAGTTTGACAGTTCCCCAAGGCTCATAGAAGAAGAGATTCAAAGAACAAAGTCATTGGAACCCAAATGAGCACCGGATAAGGCCCCTTGTAGGTAACCCCGCCGGTTAAAGTATTATCGTTGGGGATTCCAAATTCAAAATTACACGGGCTCCAACAAGCGCTTTGACTTTCAGCGACCCACTTGTATTGAGCTTAGCTTTTTGGTATTGAGCTTACCTAGGTAGTTTTTCGTGAATTCCCGTATCAGAAGCTTTTTTCGAGCGTCTGGCGTTATGATTCGTGATCGTCGTTTAAGACATTTCCACTTGGGCACATGTCCAGGTCCAGGTCCAGCCACCGGAGTTCTGTTGAATTGGAAAAATAACGCGAGAGCGGTCATGCCATATTTCTCAATTCGGCAAGTGAGCACAAGTAGGTGAAAATCTAATTCGCCTACTAGATTAAGCGAACCCTATTTGGCCCAATGACACCATGTTAGACCTCGAACTAAACCAATGGAAAGTTGGCGACCTCCCACGGGTTCCATCTGATTAAGATGAAAGAAGCTTCCTTGGAAGTTTGATAAGAAGATCGGAAAGGATTAGGTTTCCGCTTATCAATCTTGTATTGCGCTAGGACCCGTGAACTGTTCCAAGACTCCGTTCCCCAGCTCGTGCCTAGGTAGTCTTTTTGTTCGCCCTCTCTCTTCGGGAAACCGGAAATCCTTCTGCTACTTCCTCCCTGGCCAAACGTTGAAGCATGGCTATATATCATGGAATGCTGTTCCGCCTTATGGCAGTACTACTTTTTGTGCAGTACTGTCAAGCGAAGACAGTGAATCTGGATTTCAATGTCACTTGGGTTAATGCGAACCCTGATGGCCTCCATGAGCGCAAGGTGGTGGGGATCAACGGTCAGTGGCCGCTACCTGTTATTGAGGTGGACAAGGGAGATCGCCTGATTGTCAACATGTATAACGGGCTTGGGGACAAGGAGACCTCCATCCATTGGCACGGAATGTTCCAAAATGGCACAAATAATATGGATGGTCCGTCGATGGTTACCCAATGCCCAGTCCCTCCTGGTGCCTCAATTACCTACAACTTCACCATCCCCCAAAATGGTACTTACTGGTATCATTGCCATACCGACTCCTGCTACCCGGACGGATATCGACAAGCTTTGATTGTGCACGATGATCAGGCATATTTCAACGATATGTATGATCATGAGCTTACCCTTACGATGAGTGATTGGTACCATGAGCTTATCGAGGATATCCCGTTCATTCGTGTTGAAAATCCAACGGGAGCTGAGCCTGTTCCGGATTCTTTCCTCTTCAATGACACTTTAAGCCTGAACATTCCCGTTGAAGCTGGAAAGACCTATTTGATGCGATTGATCAATATCGGTGCCTTTGTGGCGCAGTACTTCTATATAGAAGACCACACTTTCCGCATTGTCGAAATCGATGGAGTATACGTTGATGAGCAAGAGGCCGATACTCTTTATATCGCCGTTGCGCAGCGTTACTCCATCTTGGTCACTATGAAAAATTCTACGGATAAAAACTATCCTATCGTGACCGTTGCCGACTCGCTTCTACTGGATGTAATTTCGCCTTCTCTCCAGCTCAACCAAACCAATTGGCTCGAGTACAATAGAAATGCGCCGCATCCACAAGCTCCAATGAAGGTGGAAGTTTCCTCGGACCTTGTCCCATACGATGATATGAAACTCGTTCCTCACGACCGGATGGAGCTCCTCACAGAGCCTGATATGACTATTGAGGTCGACGTCATTATGGATAATCTGAATGACGGTGCGGGTTATGCGTTCTTCAACAATATCTCCTACACGAGGCCGAAGGTTCCAACATTATACTCGGTCCTCACATCTGGGGATTACGCCACGAACGCGCAGGTCTACGGAGAGTACACAAATCCGTTCGTCCTCCGCCACAACGCGGTCATCGAGGTTGTCCTCAATAACCTGGACGGCGGTTCACACCCCTTCCACCTGCACGGACACAACTTCCAGCTCGTCAGCCGCACTCCCTCATACGGTCCTTCTTTCCAGGACTTCGCCGACGGTGACCCAGTGCCTTTCAATGCCACAGAGAACCCTTCTAGTAGCTTCCCGAAATACCCTGCTCGCCGAGATACCTTCGTCGCACCACCCCAGGGTAATTTTGTCATCCGTTTCGTCGCTGATAACCCTGGTGTTTGGTTGTTCCACTGCCACATTGACTGGCATATGTCGCAGGGCTTGGCAATGTCATTCATCGAAGCCCCAAAGCAGATTCAGGAGCAAATGTCGCTGACAGAGAGCGAAATCAACATCTGCAAGGCTGGAAACATGTCATACGAGGGCAACGCTGCCGCTAACACGGAAGACCTGCTCGACTTAACCGGTCAAAACAAGCAGCTTCCGTGGCTATCTGCTGGGTTTACGCCGAGGGGAATTGTCGCAATGGTCTTCTCCTGTGTGTCCGCTTTCCTGGGCATGGCATTCATCGCCGTCTACGGTATCTCAGGCATCCAATCTAAGGAGGAGACTCCTGTGGTTACCGAGCGTGATGGATTGTGAGTTTCTTTTGGATTTTCTGCTGTACCTAAAATATACATTTATCCTGCCTAAGCGGATAAAAATTAGCATTCTCCTTGACGTCAACTCCTCCTTGCGGCATTTGTAGTATAACAAACACATTGCGAACACATCTATTGATTACTACATATGTATCCTGTCATCTGCTTCGTATTCGATACGCTGCTACGGTGATACTCGCAATAACCATGCCAAACGAGAATACAACGCTTCAATCCCGGTATACCTCTATTGTTAGACAACGCATCGACCGACAATGATTTCATAGATCGAGCTTCGCCAATGAGCAGCGACTGATGAACCCGCACCATAGAATAGATTTTAATGTGTTATTCCCTATTTTCTCCAACTCTAATGCCTGTACTTTCTATCCCTGATAGTGACACTGAGAAGGACGACATCGCATTCTAGTTCTAGGTATGTCTGCATTTGATAAAAGTGCATAAACTCAATAAATTTTGTTGAGACAGGTCATTTGTGAGATGTCTGGTTGGTCACCCTCTCACCTAGCTATTTAGCTAGCTTCTGTTTATTTGTTTATTTGCAGAGAATCAGTAGTTCTCTCCTCTTCGCTCTCTGGCCATGCTTCATATTCTGATATAGTTTTAAAACCTGGATATAACTAACTAGGTGTCCTTCTTGACACTGGTAGCTCCTACAGATATGGGGCTCGATTCGGCCCCAGCGGAATCAGACAAGGTTCTCGCCGTCATAATATTTAGTATATGGCTCCCTTCAGTGAGTGGGAGGATTACACCAGACAATGTATAGAGAGGGGGACATAAAGACTCACGGAGTTTGGGGTTTGGCGGTGGCTACCATGTCCTGTTGGAGGCGAACCCTTTCGATGGCACCATGCGGATTTTAGATTGCGGCGACGGCCCAGTTAAGTCGTATGTTGGTGAAACTCGACTTGAAGCCAGTAGAGATATTGAACAAAAGGGAGAAGCTGACTGTCACGTCAATATTTCAGATTCCAGATAAAATAATGCCTGGAGAATCGAGAAAATCGAGGAAATGCACAAGTATTGTGATGCGCAAACCCTTTACCGATGCCGATACACTCGGTCTTTCGCGGGTTGGAAAGACTCTTGCTCCTGTTCTCACCCTCGGCGGTAATCACCCTTCACTGCTGTTCCTGCCGCAGAGCGTCGATAAGGCCTGTGGGCCAGTCCGGTGACGGCTATCCACTTTGATAGCCATTTATGAGAAGTCAGTGGATGATTTTAGCCCGACAAAGCAGGTCGGCCGAGTGGTAAATACTAGGGATTCATGGAAGCGTAAGCTTTGGTGGCTCTCCTAGCAATTTCACTGCCATCAAGAAGACCCATGACCGCGTTGGAACCGACAATATGGCCTATCTTTCGATTTATATCGACACCCTGGATCCTGCTTGTAAGGGTATTCGCTGTGAAGAGGGCAAGTCGAATACCAAGTAGCAGATTACTTTAGTCGTTCTAGCTGCTGGTATTCGGGAGACTGGAGGATTGTCCATACGCGAACTGAGGACGATCATCCGTGGCCTTGGTGGGCTGAGCTTCGTGGTGTGGATATGATCGAGGTGGCACCGGCCTACGGTACCAATGCGCAGTTGTCCACTGTGTACGTGCTTTTTTTGCATAGGTATTTCAATAACTGGGTCGAAGAGACTGACTCAATCTTCTTGTAGGGCTGGCGCAGGTGTCTGTACGAGGTACTTATTAGTATAGGTCCATTGTGTATTGGCGAGGGAGGCAGGGAGAATATGCTCGGATCTATGCCCATAGTATAAGATTTAAGAATGGACGAATATTGAACGATTTGAAACGCCCATGTCAGGTTGTAAACATGAAAATTAGTTTCGTGCTTATGGACAGGTGTTAGGGTTCGGGTTCTAGCATATGCAATGTAATGCAAGGGATTTCACGAGCCCATAAATCGAAAAAAAAAGCCATCGGCGATCCTTCAACGGTTCTGATGATAGTGGAGCTCCTTTTTGATTCAATCCAGCCAAAGTCAAAAAGACACAAATCTGAGATTTTTGTGCCCAATTGTTTCAGCGCAATCTCCACTGGATGGAAAAGAAGGACTAACTATCTCAGGGGATGGATTTGAGCGAATTACAGAGTACCCTAGCTAAAGTTACCTGAATGGTTCAAGCCTTTAGACAACTAATTTGTATGTTGTAGTATGTTGTATATCGCCTAGTTATAGCGATGGACAAGCGATGCCCCGATTCTGAGGCCGGCTCCGCACCACAGTCAATTGGAGTGGACCCCCGGTTCCAAGAGAAACTACCGGATTGGTTTGACTGGCCCGTCTTGGACAAGATTAGGCTCCATCTGGAAATGAACGCGCAACGATCGGCACCCAGAAGGCCAGAAGATGGGCGAGTGAGAGGTTGAAAGGGAAGAAATGAGCTCGGATAGTTCCTTTCCCCCAGTGTACCCTGCTGAAGCTAAAAAGCCAACCTGAAACGAACGGGCACAACGTGGAGGTTCGAGACATTTTAATTTAATTTTAGCATTGAAGCCATAAGTAATAGTTCATCGATATAAGGCGCCAGACTATTGAACCATGTGCTCGGAGTATTCGAAAGGGGACATTGCTTAATACCTATATGTATAAACTACCGTAGGTACAATATACCAAGGAATATAACATAGAAATGATAATAAACCTTGGTACTCAGTACACTTTAACCCCTGAACCAAAGAAAAACGAGCGTCCTTTTAAATCCTCCTTCATCTTAAAATCAACGCTAAACTATTCTAAGCCGTGCACGGTGTCAATTTCTCCATCTTTCTATCGTCCATAATTTTGCCTCCCTACTTTCTCCTGTACAACGTGAAGGGGATTACGGACAGGCACGCGTCTTTTTTTTGCCCAGGTGGTTGTTGTGTTCAATCTCTTATCGACTTATCTCGATACGGGAAAAAGGAACAGGGAGACTCACACTCCTCTCCACATTCTAGACATCTCCCTATTCTGCGCTCCATGACTTCGATTGCTATCGATTAGCACGTCGAATTCATTTTATTTCTATTCCACCTGGAGTGGTCTCTTGGGGAGAGATGACAGTATCACCGCCAGCATCGCCCACTGGCGCCCCCCCGCGCCCCATTAGCGCTGTCATGCGCACTCCGCGTAGTGCCAGTCGTTTAAGTATGAGCAGCAGGCAAGGTGGAAGCCGTGCATCAGATGAGGATGGAAAGACTGCAGTTAAAGTCGGTATGTCGATTCTTTGGATTATTCCCCTGATCGCCCCATTCTAGGGTTACCCAGTACCTGCAATTGAGAATGCACAACATCAGCCGGCAATCAAATTCATAACTGACCTTGCGCAGCTGTCCGTGTCCGACCGCCACTGAAACCCACCGATCCTGGTTACGAATTGATTCCTCAGAGATTCCAGAAATCCATGGTCACGGTCACCGCGCCAACTAGTCTGGCCGTCGATGTGACCGCTGGGCGCAAACTATTTGTGTTCGATCGTGTTTTCCCTGAAACTACCGAACAGCAGGGAGTCTGGGAATATGTCAGTGATAGTGTCGACTCATTTGTTCAGGGATATAATGTGTCAATTATGGCATATGGCCAGTCCGGCGCGGGAAAGTCCTTCACAATGGGTACTTCGGGTCCCACTGAGCAGAATAACATGCAGAATATGGGTGAGTTTGAAAGATGGTTGTTTACGAATGAACCTCAGGGACTAACCGGATATGTTCATCTCGATTTAGGTATCATCCCCCGTGCTGCGCAGGTCTTGTTCGATAAATTAGAAGGCCCCTCAAAACATAATCGTAATGCCTCGCATCCAACTACTGGGCTCCGAACGCCTCAACGATATTCAATGACTTCTGCCGCAAACTTCGGGAAATTGCACCAGGAAAAAGAAAAGACCTGGCAGCTGAAGGCTACATATGTGGAGGTGCGCTTTTATTTTAGGAAACTGCTCGCGCGCGTTGGATTGTTCTGACCATCGTCCTACAGATCTATAATGAGCAGCTGAGAGATCTGCTCCTTCCGGAATCGACCGCCGCAAACGATCGCAGCAACGTCACGATACGTGAAGATACCAAGGGTCGCATTATCCTGACTGGGCTCCACCAGGTAAACATTAACTCGTTTGACGATCTGATCGGCGCCCTGAACTTTGGCTCGACCATCCGCCAAACAGACTCCACGGCAATCAACGCGAAATCGTCTCGATCACATGCCGTATTCAGCTTGAACCTTGTGCAGCGCAAGTCTTCACAAGCCCAAGCCACGCCGAGCCCCATAAAGGAGAAGCGCATGTCGATGCCAGTCGACACGTTCAACACCGGGGAATCAGTCACTATCGATAGCAAACTGCACTTCGTGGATCTAGCGGGTAGTGAGCGGCTGAAGAACACTGGCGCCTCCGGAGAACGCGCGAAGGAGGGTATCTCTATTAACGCTGGTTTGGCTGCGCTCGGCAAGGTCATCTCGCAGCTTTCCTCACGTCAACACGGCTCCCACGTCTCATACCGTGATTCAAAGCTTACACGACTGCTCCAGGATTCACTCGGTGGAACCGCTTACACGTACATGATTGCTTGCGTGACCCCCGCCGAGTTCCACATGAGCGAAACTTTGAACACAATATCATATGCTCAGCGGGCCAGAGCCATTCAGAGCAAACCTCACATTCAGCAAATTGCAGAAGAAGGCGACAAGCAGGCTTTGATTGAGCGACTCAAATCCGAGATATCTTTCTTGCGCCTGCAGATCCGCAACTCCGAAGGATCTGAGCGACGGGAAGGAGGATCCACCGAACGAAGTGAACGCAAGAACGAACGTGAAAAGCACCTGCAGAATCAGTTGTTGGACGTCCAAGAAAGCTACAATTCTCTCAGCCAGCGCCACGCCAAGTTGATTTCGAATATGGCCAATGATTCGCAGTCGCCTGCCGCCAGCGGCGAAATGGACGACGCTACCTCGGAGATTGGGAAGAACTCGGTTGAGAGAATGCAGCGGTCCAGGTCCTTTGCCGAGTCTGTGGAGCAGATGGTTTTGGAGTACGAAAAGACCATTCAAAGCTTGGAGGCTTCACTCTCTGAAACACGCGCCTCCCTCTCTATCACCGAGAGTGATTTACTCGAGCGTGAGACCAAGTGCGCGTATATTGAGACCATCAAGGATCAGCTTCAGACCCGTGTCCATAAGATGCAGGAGCGGGAAGCTAACACTGAGACCTACCTCCACGAACTGGAGTCTAGGCTTGATGGCCACTCTACAGGCGAAGAGAAGCACGCTGCCATTGTTGCCGAACTGCGCAAGGAATTAAGCCGGGCTCGCGATAGCGAAGCCAGTTGCGAGGAATACATCTCGACGCTTGAAGAACGACTCGCGGAGGGTGATCAGGACATGGAACTTATGCAGCGCGAGGTGATGCGCCTGGAACATGTCATTGAGCGCCAGCGAGGCCTCGGGCAGCTAGACCGCCTACTCAGCGAGCTGGACCAACAAAATGGTGGGGATAGACACGATGGAGCCAACGGCATTGACTACCCACACTATCACCAGGCCAGGGATACGCAGACCTCTCATAGACACACGCCCTCTCTGGACGTTCTCAGCGAAGCAGTCGAGACAGCCATTCCGGAATCAGACGAGGATCTTGTCGAGCCGACCATGGAGGCCGAGCTCGAGTCCATTGGAGAGTCCATTGGAGAGTCCGAGCAGGAGACGGGTGAAGACTTGAAGGTTCTGGAAACCGCGACCAGCAAGCTGGAGGCACGTCGCTCGGAGGCTCTTCGCTCGGACCCCGTCGCAAGTCCCGCCCAGTCCAAGTTCGTTGCCGATAAGCTTGAGACTGTCACTCAGGAGCTTCTCGACCTGCGTCTGCAGCACGAGAACACCATTGGTGACTTCGAGAATCTCGAATTCAAGTACGAACAAGCTCTCAAGGCCCTTGAAGAGCTTCGCCAGGACAAAATTGACGAAGCCCGCCACCCGGCACCCAGCGTTCAAAACGAACTTTCGCCGCGCCCGGTTCCTTTTTTAGGAAATGGAGGCACTCCGACCTCGAAGTCTGGAGTACAACACTCATTCTCGCAATCACTCTCTTCGGAATTATCCTCGGCCGGGGAGCAATCCACTTTGCGCGCATCCTCTGAAGACGGATCGAAGGCAATTTCATCCGCGCCCTCAACCCCGCAAGTGCTGTCGGCCCGTCAGGTGGACTCTGAAGAATCTGAGAACATGCGCAAGATGCTCGCCGAGCATCAGGAGAGCGCTGAACTCATGACCCAGAAATATACGGAGTTGCAAACCGAGCATGAGCAGATTCTTGTACTGGTCGAAAAGCTGAAAGCCGAGGCCCAACGCGCCAAGTCGAGCTCACCCCCTGCAACTCCCGGTTTCAAAATGATCCGCCGCATGACTAGCCAGAACCTTCTGTCAGGAGTTGACCGTGCGACCCGAGCCCTTACTGGTCTCCGCCTCCTTGCGTCCGAGGAGTTTGCTGAGAAGCCGGACGCTATGCACAACTTCGACTACCACCTGGATCAAATCATGCATGAGTTGCAAAGCCGTATGGAGCGCCTCCAATCCCTTGAAGCCGAGAACCAGGGTGTTAAGAAGGAAATGGAAATGAAATCTACTATTATTTCTGGCCTGACCAGAGAACGGTCGAGCTTGCAAGGTGCCTCGCCTGTGGACATGGCTCTAGTGTCGCAACTGCGCGATCAAGTCGTCTCCCAAGAAAGGCAGATCAACCACCTTCGAGACGCTCATGAATCCCGCCAAAATGAACTTTTGGCCGAGATTGATAATTTGAAGGGTCTTCTGAAGTCTCAAGAAAGCGCCACCCGCGCAATGGACGCCGGTGCCGAGGAGCAGGAGCAGAAGATCGGTGCTCTGCAGGGAGAGCTCACGGAATGGCAAAGCAAGCACAAGAGTGCTTTGGAATCCCTGCAGTCCTCGGAGTCGCAACTCACTAGTACTCTTGCCGAGCTGGAAGGTGCTTTGGCTTCGGTTGCTGCTATGCGCTCTGAGCGTGCTGTCGCCGATACCGACTCTACTGAGAAAGAAGCTGCTGCTCAAGAACTCGAGGGTGGCCGCGTCGAACAGCAGGACCTTGTGGATAGCCTGATGAAGGATATCGAGCATCACAAGGCTACTATTGCTACTCAGCTTGCGACAATTGCTAGTCTGGAAAATTCTCACGCCGATGTCCGGGATCAACTGGCTTCACAGACCACTCGCGAGGAAGGAGCCAATGCCGGCGCTGTTGACTTGGGTCTTTCTTCTCGGATGGTCGAACTTGAGCAGCAAATTTCTACCCACAAGTCGGTTGTCGATTCTCACAATACTAAGCTGGATGATCTCCAGGAATCTCACAAGCGTGAACTGGCCGAGTTGGAGGAGCGGACCAAGGCTGCCGTCCAGGCCGAGTACGATGCTCGTCTCGTCCAGAAGGATGCTGAGCATGAGCAATCCGTGGCGACTTTGCAGAAAGATATTGCTGAGTCGCGTGATGAGTTGGTAAAGCTGCTCAAGGCTGTGTCGACTCTCCTCAACTCCGAGGTCTCAGCCGAGAACTTGACGGATCAGATCCAAGATGTTTTGGCCCAGAAGCAGCACTTCTCAGATAAGTATGCTGAACTTATGGGCACCAATGAAGACCTGCGCAAGCAGCTGAAGGCCAACGCGGACGCTGAGAGCCGTCTGAATGAAATAACCGACAAGCACAACGCCCAGGACGCCAAGGTTAATGAGCTGGCTCTCTTGGTGGCTACGTTGGAGGATACTCTTCGCCAGAAGGACGAACAGGTCAAGAAGAAGGAAGCCCTGGTTGAGGAGATCACGATGGAGAAGCAGAAGAGCGTGCGTCTCGTGGAGGAGCTGGAAGAGCAAATTACGAACAGCTTCGATCAGCACCACAACCGCCTGTCCGTCATTCAGCAGGAGCGTGATCAGGCCCTGGAAGACGCCAAGGCCAAGATTGTTATCTACGAAGGTGACATCGAGACTTACCAAGTGCGTATCGAACAGCTTGAGCTTCAAATCAAGAACTCTGGAACCGCCGACGCCTCCCACGACCGCAGCAGCTCTCTCACATCCAACCTCCGCAAGAGCTCCTCCGCTGCCTCTCTTCCCTCGCCTCCACCGGCGATCCCTCTCCCTCCTCTCCCCACCATCGCCTCTCACTCCAACGGCGCCTCGAGCGTGTCACCGCCCAGCTCTCGACACGCCAGCAAAGAGCTGGTCAACATCCAGATGGTCGAGGATCAGGAAGCCCGAATCCGAACAATCGAGAAGCACCTGTACGCCGAGAAGCAGCTGACCGCCACATTGGAAGAGGCCCTCGGCGACCTTGAAACCCAGAGCACCAAGGTTAAGGCTGACTGCGAGGCCTGGAAGAAGAAGGCCTGGGAAGTCGAGGATGAACTATCCTCCCTCCGCAAGGAACGCAACTCTGCCCGTCTGTCCCTCCAGGCCGTCGAAGAGGAGCGGAGTGCCCGCCGTGAAGCCGAGGCTGCGCGCGCTCAACTGGAAGAGCGCATGGTCGCCCTCAACAAGAAAAAGAAGAAGAGCACCCTCAACTGCTTCTAGGCATTTTTGACTCTGACATTGCTCGAGCGCTTGAGCTTTCCCAGCATCAAAAGCAATCGCATTATCACCTGTCTTTATTGTTTTCCTCTGGTTGTACACTTTTACCTTCTCTGTTACTCTTCTCTTCCTTTTTCTTCTGTTTTTCTTCGCCCTTTGTTCCATACCCCCTTATTTTATTCGATTCCAATGAGTTACTCACCCAATTTCCCTGTATCATGAGCTTTCACGTTTTTTGTCACTTTCCCCCGTCGATTCCGTCAATACCTTGTCCAATAGCCCTAACACACCCCTTTTCCACTTCGTTCTTCACATATTTCCATGTATGTATTCTAGGTATGTGTATTCAAGCTTAGTTCAAGCTTAGTCTCGACCCATTCAAGCTTAATATAATACATATGTATTCTTAAAGTAGAAGGTATCTATGGATAAGGGTGGTTTCCTATTAAGGAAGGCACCCGTGGACGTGATGCTATAAAAGCGCTTCTCCCCCTCCTCTCGAACTTCCCTTTTTATTTTCTCTCCAAGTACCACGAATTTCTTTTAAACCTCTTTTTTCCTTTGACCACCCCCGCCTCAGAACTAAAAAGAAAAATGCCCCGGCCGGCCGATGGGCGAGCGTGACCTCCTGGTTCCGGTAATTGTAAGTTTCCTCACGTCCATTATCTATCTCACCGACGCTGGTCGACGTCGACATAGCTTACTAACTTCTGTTTTGCTAGTCTTTTTTAAAAAGTCATCACATTTTGAAGACCGAGCTGCCCACGAGCGAGTTGCGTCGTATGTACCAAATTCCTTTTTTCCTACTTGCACTCATGAATCCCTCATGACTGGTAGATCTTTCTATCGACCTTTATCGTCCCCACGCTGAATAACCTCGATATTTGTGCATTCCGTCGGCTGTTTCCAGATTCATTCGCGTTGAATTATCGCAATCAAGGGGAACCTTGTCAGCTCTCAGTCGCTTTTCTCTCTGCTTGAATCTCATATGGATGTTCCCTCGTTCATATTGAGTTGCTTGTTTCGTGCATTCTATCAATGAAGTTTCCAACGTCGGACTATTTTCTATCTCGCTCAGACTGTAGAGTACAAATTTGATAGATTAACTCTTGAGGATCGACGGATGCAACTTGCGTAGGCTGTGCGGAGATTTAGAGACCGACATTCTAAGCCATTCAGGAAAACAACCTTGAAAAACAAATCATAGCCTCAATTTGCGCATTTCAAGTCTCTCGCTTTTGGCTCGAGTCATGCCCTCTCTATACAACTCCAGGGTGGGCTGGCAAGACGGCTATTGGCGGTTTCTGTCGCGTTTCCACTTGTGATCGATATATCTTGTTTGAAACTTCCCAATGGAATTCAGCCCATTGATGGCAGGAGTGATACTCAACTTCATCCATTCACTTTCGTTTCATTTCCAAGTGTGATTGGCATGAAGCTTTCGCCCGAGGACAAAGGGCCACACCACCCATAATTATCGCATCGACATTGCTCATAGACAGGACAGCTAGGGATTTGTTAGTACACTGTCTGATCAAAGAGTCTCTAAAGACCTACTAGACGTCTTCCATGCTAAAGACCACATGCCACACTACCTCAAAGACCCACCCAACACCATAACTATCCACCATCTGCTTGCTTTTCTTATCCACCCAGTTCATCATCCGTATATAATCGCTCTTTGGTCGTCGCCGTATTTGATCCCGGCTCACTGCAAATTGCGCGCAGCAGATGCCTCCAATGACATCTGGAACGGGCGTATCCGCCCCAAAGAGCTCCGTATATATCTGTGCGAAAAAGGCACGCGTATCATGATTTTTGATATCGATTTCGGTGGGGCTGTTAGGGTGAACGTGGCTTGGACATCCCGGAGAATGTAGGCATCGCAGGTTAACATAGCCTTTTGCATCCACAGCTTCAAGGCGTAAGTTTTCTAGCACGATCTTGGTTTTTGGTCCAAACAAATCGTTATGGCGTTGCGTTTCACCAGCGTGGATGAAAATCGAAAACGGCGGCAACTTGTCATAGTAGTCGATAATGTAGGAAAGATATGCGGAAACTTCGCGGCCACGAGATGAATGGGGAACGAGTAAATCTGGTTCACGTTTCCGACTCATAGAGTAAATAAAAGGTGTAGTATTAGGTCTAGAGACAATAATGTTAGTATAGAATGTTGGTCCGGAGCTGTTTGCGTACTGGGTCTGGAGGTGTTCTTGAAGCCATCGCACGTCGTCCGACCGTGTCTTCGGTATCACTAAAGCCACATCCGTCGACTTCGAGTAGTTCCTCATCCTTTGAACGAGCTCTGCTTGTGCTTTATTTCTTTCAATCCGTTCACCTAATCCATCAAGATTAGCAGTTATCGCTGTCATATTAAGTGTGGACCCCTAGGTGCGGGGATCGTCAAGATCGACAATTTGGATAAACAAACTATTAAAGAGGTTGTGGGCGCCTAGCATCACGAGCAGTGTGCAGAAGAAGAGTATACATCCCGATATGAACATTCGCTGCCTAATACATGAGCTTATCAATCTTCGGAGTCGTCTAGAATGACCATAGCTTTGCTCGAGGAGTCGATTCATTTTCTGTGAGAGATAGATGTTCTACCAATAAAGAATGAGCTAAAGGAAGAGGAAAGAAATTTCGCATACTAGGCGCAAATTAACAGTCACATGATGCTGTCTTAAAGTCCTTCCCTGGAGGACACGACTATGAATGTCTCAGGGTTCCCGATCACTAGTCTAGTGGTGGTTAAATGGATGGGGTGCTGTGGGCCGAAATGAGCGAGGTCACATTGGGAACAAACGCCGATTACATACAATATTATTGCCTTTCTACCTATCAGCAGCTGGAATCACCCTTATAAACTAGCGCGCACACTGAACTCCTAGGCGAGGTAGTCGTTCGAAAAGAGAACTACAACAAACGCCGAAGGATTCCCTAGAAGGATCACCTTACCTTACATACAATACTGTCAGGTCCGTCAATTGCAAGATAGATCCAGAGATCCCTAGCGTTACTGTACTAGTCTGCTGGAGTGAACCATACCCTTTCTCATGCCAGAGATGGTCCTGCAGCTCCCGAACCTTTAGATGATCTCCTACTCCGTATAGGGCTATTCTAAATTTGAGTTTCGGGAATACGGAATGTGGAACTCTACCGTGAATCTACTCAATACGTGGTGCATTCTCCTCTCTCTCTCTTTTTAATTCTTCTGCCTCTTGTTTGCACTTATCGCTGCGCCCTTGCAATTTCGCCCAATCGGACTCGCCGCCCCATTCGCCCCCACTGAGCACCATTTAAAGGCCCCGTGCACGAGGGCCAGGAGGTGTCGGGATTTACAATGCTGATACAGGAGAGATTTGCGCCTGAGTGCGATCTAACCTATGCTGCTCAGCTGCGTCGACAATGGAGATATCTGCATAGAGGACTAGATAAGAACACCGACATCGACAAATGGTTGTTGAATTGGGAGACGCTCCAACAAGATGCACAAAAGCAGGCATTGCGGAAGCAACAGATGCTAGTAATAAGTTCCTGGATGCGATTTCAGTTATGTCTCCTGAATTCCATGAAATATCCATGTTGAGACTGGAAGATAGAAAAGGCTGAAAAGAAGCCGATTGAATTCTCCAAGCTTATTTACCCGGTATAAAGCTCACTGGTCGATCAGTCATGGAAGAGCAGGTGCTGCTTCACAAAAGGGCGTTTCGAGAGCCGCCTTCAATACCTGGCAAGGTCATGGAGAAACAACACCAGCTGGAGAGCCAACGCCAGCTACCGAAGACGTAAAGGCGGCAAATGAGAAGCTGCCAACTAAACAAAGGGAGTGTCCATGCAGACCTAACTCAAAGCATAAGCCTTGGAAATGTTGGACTGGATATGAGGAAGACAGGCCTGATGGGAGAAAGCATTGAAAGCGGACCCTGCTTGGAAAGCTCTCATCAAAAAGAAGAGAGCAGAGATAAAGCAAGGGAACGAGTCACCGGCACAGCAAAAGCAAGCGAATGCAACCTTTGAAAAGGAAGCATTTGGTCTGTTCTCAATAGACACCCAGTATATCGATCCAAAACCGGTCGAGAAACGACAGGTCATCGGTACCCGGTTCGCAAATCCATATTTGCAACGATCGGAGCTTGTTTACCACCTTAAAAAACACACAGAGTAGTGTAAAGGTCAGAGATACGGAGACATTCATCAAGGGGATCGGCACTGTAGTCATCTATGGTGTCAGCCCTGAGGATGGAATCCCAAGAAGGATGGATCTTTATGAAACCAGATACTCTCCCAATTTCCACACTAATCTGATATCCCATGGATTGATGATAAAGAAGGGAGCATTCGTGAATTTCCGCAAGAATTGGATTGAGACCAACGATGGTGATCCAATTTATAAGACCTGTCAAGACCTGAACCTATCCTGGCTTACCCAGTCGAGGATACAGGACCAGGATGGATTAGTCTTGGTACTAAGAATCAGAGTAAGAGCCGGCTTCAAAAGCACCAATTGAAACCTGGCATTGGCACCTTGGCCACGTCGGTGAAGAGCGCATTGTAAATTAGCAGAGTTGACTGAGGGCATTACTCTTACTGAAAGCAACCCTGGTTTTCGACATCACGTCCAGACCCTCGGCGCAGCAATACTTTATTTCATGCTCGTCATTTCGCTCCTCGTCTGCATCTCTACAAGCACAGCCAACCTTCTAGGCTACTTGAAAATATTATATTTACCTGCCGTCATCGTATTCATTGGTCTTTGAAGGTTGTTCGTTTTTCATCGACGACTGAATTAGATCTGTCCGATATGTCTCTATGGTTTCAAAGGCTCCTGCATCTGGTCATCCTTCTGTTCTTTATGTTTAGTGCATTCTTCCCCTATCTACGAGCGATGGAGGATGTGCACCCTCGCTATTAT
Source organism: Penicillium egyptiacum (assembly GCA_911456345.1). Classification (NCBI taxonomy): domain Eukaryota; kingdom Fungi; phylum Ascomycota; class Eurotiomycetes; order Eurotiales; family Aspergillaceae; genus Penicillium; species Penicillium egyptiacum. The sequence continues at coordinate 340,451 of CAJVRC010000898.1, forward strand.
TCGACACCTGGATTGGCACTTACACGGTCTTGATATCCGCGGCTGTGCTTTTATATCTTGTGTGCTGTCTTCTATCGGATTCCGGGGTCAACCTCTTGAGAGCAAGTATCTAATTTGAGCTTCATACTACTTTTGTTAGACTATTTGGGTGAAATATCACTCTAAATTCTCTTTAATTGCTTTGCACTGAAGGCCATGTCCTATAATCTTATTAATTAATATAAACACTCGGCACTTGACGTCTAGTCATGATAGATAGTCCGTTAACAGCGCTGAGCCCACCACGTAAGAACACCGCAATCAAAGGGCCTATATTCTGGGTATTGGCTGTTACAATGAGCCAAAGCATCATTGAGACAATATATTAGATAGATAGAATTAACTTTGTGAGAACACTGTGGCATAATCACATGACGCGTATACCCCACGTGTCTTTTAAGCTTGTCGCAACGGCAGCTCCAATCTCCAAGCTCTAAAAGCGACTCACCATGGGCCTCAAACGGTCCAATGTGGCAATAATCCACCCGGATCTGGGTATCGGAGGTGCCGAGCGGCTAATAATCGACGTCGCCCTAGCCCTTCAGAACCGAGGCCACCGCGTAACGATCTACACCTCCCACCGCGACAAGGCGCACTGCTTCGACGAGGCGCGCGATGGCACGCTGGACGTCCGCGTACGCGGAAACACCCTCTTCCCCGCCAATGTCTGCGGCCGACTCCACATCCTCATGGCTGCGTTGCGCCAGCTACATCTTACCGTGTCGCTACTGGGCGAGCTTGGGACAAGGGGGAGCCCGGGGACAACTACCACAACCACTGACGAGGAGGACCGCGACGATATTTTCATTGTGGACCAGTTGCCGGCTTGCGTGCCATTTTTGAAGTCGTTCGCTCGCCCGCGCCACTCCCGACGCCAGCGCATCTTGTTCTATTGTCACTTCCCGGATCAATTGCTCGCGCGCCGAGATGAGGGCGGCTCTCTTCTTCGCTTGGCGAAGGTGCTATACCGGTTTCCGTTTGATTGGTTTGAAGGCTGGGCGATGAGCGCGTCGGATCGGGTTGTTGCAAACTCTAGGTTCTCCCGCGGGGTCGTGCGTGACGTCTTTGGCTCGGACCGGTTGGGTGATGTGGAGGTGGTCTATCCGTGTGTCGATATGGACGCCGGGATATCAGTGCCTGAGAAAGCGGATGGAGGCCCCCTTTGGGGTGGGAAGAAGATCCTGCTTAGCATCAATCGCTTCGAGCGTAAGAAGGATATGGCGTTGGCGATTCGGGCTTATAATGGACTAGGAGCAGGGAAGAGGAAAGGGACGCGGCTGGTGATTGCTGGTAAGAATTTGTGCAGGGATTCGTGATTGCTATAAATTCTAACATGGTATTTTGCAGGCGGTTACGACAATCGTGTCCACGAGAATGTTCACTACCACCAAGAGCTGGATGAGCTCGCGACCAGTCTTGGGTTGAAGACTGCAACCTCCAAGACAGTCGTCTCTGCGCTTTTAATCCCAGACGAGATTGATGTCCTCTTCCTTCTTTCTGTTCCCACCGCATTCAAAGATACCCTTTTGGTGCAATCAAAGCTCCTTCTCTACACACCGATCAACGAACACTTTGGTATTGTACCTGTCGAAGCAATGCGCGTTGGCCTTCCAGTACTAGCATCGAATACTGGCGGTCCACTTGAGACAATTGTTGAGGGAGAAACGGGCTGGCTCCGGGACGCTCATGCAGATGAAGAGTGGACGGCTGTGATGGACAAGGTACTATACGGACTGAGTGGGGAGGATCTTCAACGCATGGCTCTTGCTGGCAAGAACAGGGCGCAGCAGGAATTCTCTCTCACTGCTATGGGTGATAGACTAGAAGAAGAGATCTCCGCCATGCTTAAAGCTGAAAGAAGGTCATTCAATGGGTGGCAGCAGGTCTTTGTCATTCTCACTCTGGTTGGAGCTGTTCTTGCAGTGATGGCCGCAGTTTTACTTCGAGCGCTATAATACATAGGCCATGCTTAAATCTGTACTTTACGTTAATTTACTCTTTCCAAGTTACACCAGTTCCCTCATCTCCTGCACTGAACATTGTTCACGCCAACTTCACCACACATACCAGTCACATGACCTCGTGTTTTGTTCGCGGTGACGTCGCGTCCCCCTCTATCAATTGATCATTGTCCTTAATCGCCGGCCCTAGGGCATTGGGATCTCTCAACATGCCCGAAGTAATAGACCTTCTATCCTCCGATCCTTCTACCCCAAAACAGGCCCAGGTGCCAATATTGCGACAGCCAGCCGAACTCCCGTCGCGACATCCATCCCACCGGCTCAATACAATTTCATCAGACCCGTTCGATACGTCCATTTTTGACTATGAAGACGTCTTCGACAAGCCCGCTAAGAAACGGCGGATGAGTGAGGAAGATACTTCCTCTCTGCGACAAAGCACCACGCCAAACGAACCTCGAGCTCCAGCTTCTGCGGCGGAGCCTTGGTTCTCGGTCTCCGATGATGATTTTGACCTACCGCCAGTAAACTCTGTGGCGCAGAAAAACCCATCGCAGTCGTGTTTTGAAGAGTCGGATCCAATTGTCTTTACCTCTTCGGTCCCAGTTCCTTTGCCAAAGCCTTCGTCGCGGAAACCGAGTCTTTCAACCCGGGATATTATTGCTCTTGATGACGATGACATATTGACGGATCCCATGAAACTTCCGCCCTCGAGTTTGCGAGAGCGTAGCGATATTGATGAATTCAGCGATCCCTCTGCTCTCCCGGAGTTTTCTGACCTACTGAAGAAACCGACTGTCTCGAATCCTATCTTCTCCGAGTCAACTGCTCGCCTATTATCTCGCCTTGGCGACGAACATACTTCAGGCCCCAAAGCAAAGTCTGGTACTCGAAAGCAGAAAGGTGCCAGCTTGAAATCTACAGCTGCGGAGGTCCTCTCCGACGACATTGATGAACCAGCAGCACCGCGGAAGACAACAAAGAAGACAAGCAAGGTTACTACAGCGGAAAAGGAAGCGAAGGCGAAAGCACGCGAAGAGGCAAAGCTGCAGCGAGAACGAGAACGCGAGCTCGAGAAAGAGCGCAAGCTGAAGCTCAAAGAGGAGAAAGCGAAAGAGAAACAACGAGCTGCCGATATCGCGAGCGTCAACAAGCTAAAAGTGAACAAAAAGGATTCTACATCAGAGATGGTCATCGATATGGCCACATCTCTAGAGGACAGCAGTGTCGGCACCCAAACTGTCGAGTTTATGAAACGACTCGGCGTCCAACATACATTCTTCACAAGCGCAATTCCCAACGTAGTCAAATGGCGTCGAAAAATGAACGCCACGTACAACAAAACCCTACGCCACTGGGAGCCCTGTCCGTTCTTCATCCAAAATGAAGACCACGTGCTATGTCTGCTACCCGCGCAAGAATTCATCAACATGATAACCCCACCACCAGACGACGAAGAAAGAGAAAGAGAAACCCTAGAAATCCACGTCCTGAGAATAAAAAGCGCCTACCCAGACTGCAAACCCATCTACCTAATCGAAGGTCTGACCGCTCTAATGCGCAAAAACACAAACGCGCGCAACAGAGCCTTCCAAGCCGAAGTCCTGCGCCAACTCGCCGAAACAACCGCACCAGAAGAACAAACCACAGCTCGCAGGGCTCGAAAACCAAAGAAAAAGCCCGATGCCATGCCCCTCGTCGACGACGAGACTGTTGAAGACGCTCTCCTCGAATTGCAGGTCACGCACTCCTGTCTTATCCACCACACGACCACGCCGGCCGACTCCGCTGAATGGATTAAGAATTTCACCGAACACATCTCGACAGTGCCGTACCGTCGTGAACGACAGGAAGCTCATAATGCTGCTTTCTGTATGGATACCGGACAGGTGAAGACCGGCGTCGATAAGCAGGATACTTTCATCAAGATGATTCAGGAGGTCAATCGTGTGACGGCACCTATGGCTTATGGCATTGCGAGCCAGTATCCATGTATTGCGGACTTGACTCGTGGAATGAGGATGCATGGCGCTATGATGCTGGAGGATATCAAGGTAGGTTCTTCTTTCAATATCTGCACTGGATTTGCCCCATGTCTTTACTGGCTTTCGCTGCTTCTGTCGGAATCTCTTACTGACTGCCTTAGAAATCCGCGAACAAAAACGGCTCCCTGACGAATGCGCGCATTGGCCCCGCTGCCAGTAGGCGGCTCTACAAGGTGTTCACTGGACTCGATCCGAGTTCGACGGACATTTAGCCTTGTTTTTCGTTGGTGCTTAATTTGGTTATGATTGCCATTTTTAGCCCGAACTACTGCAGAGCGTACCTTTGCATTATGAATATTGCATCCAATTGGCGCGTCGAATTATCTTTGGATAATTGCTCGAGTATTTGGGCTTCTAATACCCTGCCACGTCTCTGCTCCGGCTGGGAAATTGGATATTGCTCTGCAAAGGAGATGGATTTCACGTTGGCTTATGGGGCATATTGCCATCGACTGGATGCCAGCTGGTACAGGGTAGTCCAAGTAGGCTGCCACCTAACGCAGCGGTCGCCTCTCTTTTCCCTGTGCAATTGTTGTATTCGAACGTCAATATAAGATGATAGAAAGCCCGAAATAGTAAGAAAATGCATAGCTATATGCAAACGCTAAAGCACATCCATGTATAGAACCCATTATAACGCCCATATGAAACGCAGATATCAGAAAGATTAGACGTCCTAAAAAGCAAGAACCAAGATCAACTAAACAACAATACCCCTCCTCTTCCACCCCCTCCAAGCAGCCAACCAAACCAAAACAGCAACCCAGACACTAACCGTGCAGCCGACAGCCCAGAACCCATAGCATCGCCATCCATGACACTGACCATCAGACAAGTCATCATCGGCCCCACGATCTATAGCATTCTGATAAGCGGCGGAGTAGACAATACCCCAGAGAGCCGCACCAGCCGCAGGCATCATGGCGACGATACCCCAGTTCGTGGCGAAGTTCTCGACGCCCCAGACGACAGAGATGATGATCGGCGCGAGGGAGAAGGCGCTGCCGTACCCGAAGCCGATCAGCGCAGTGCTAAGATTGAAGATGCCTGGGTGCGCTAGTGGCAGAGGGGAGGCGAGGAGGAAGTAGCCTAGGGAGAGGAGGAAGGCTGAGGGGATGAGGAAGGTCATGCGGGATAGAGTGAGGCGTGAGGATGGAGGGGATGTAGGGGGTGTGTGTCGTGCTCCTTCAGGAATTGAAGGGAAGAGGTGTGTTGCGGGGGGTGCGAAGAAGTCGGAAAGTGAGCCTGTTAGGAGGCGGGCGATGGTCGAGGTTAGGGCTATGGTTGTGACGTGGGTTGACGGGGATCCGGCTGGGGGTGATGCGCCTGTGGGATATGATTGAGGTGTGAGTGTTGGGATGATTGTGCCCAGCTGTTTTGGATGATCGGTTAGCTATGGTGTGGAGTTGATGTTTTGGACGAACTCACGTTGTTGATGTATGATTCGCCGGGGCCGGTGACCAAGAAAAAGCCCGCGGCCAGCCACCACATGGTGCTGTCTTGTAGGAAGACGCGGGTCTCATAATTGAGCAGCCAGTTCTTTTTCCGGCGCTCCTCTTCCTCACGTTCCTTCTCTAACTTTTGCTGCGCACGCTCTTCATCGGACAGGGCTGATTGCTCCTCGTCGAATGCATCGGAGAACGTGCCGTACTCAACCGCTTGTCTGATTTCATTGCGAGGCTGGAAGAAGTCACTCTCCTCCAGCAATCCACTGCGCTCTAGTTCTTCAACCGTCTCATCAATATACTTGTCATCATCCTCCACGATGCGCAATGCAAAGGTACCGATGATCCCAATTCCCAGTAACAGTAGGGCCAGAAAGACGAAGTATTTGAAGACGTCGAGATCACCGTGACTCCCATCCTCGAGACGTTCATAGAACAGATACGTCCCGAGCTGGCTCTGCCACATACCACTGAGACCGAACGCCGCAATAGGAACAGCAAGCATAATGCCCTTGTGCTTTCCCCTGCCGAAGTTTTTGGCGCATGTCGCAACAGCAGCTAGGTACATGCAGCTAGTTCCCATACCAATGGCGACAAATGCCACGATCATCACCCAGAACGGCCATCCAGACCCGTCCGCGTCAGCAGGAGGGCCGCTCCTATACGTGAATGCAGCGAGGAGATACCCTATGCCAAAGACCAGTCCTGAGAACATAGCCAGTGGTGACGGGCTGTACCGGTCACACAGGTAGCCGAACAAAGGGACGGGAAGGTACATTGCGATTTCCGCGGCGATGGAAACAGCATTGACCTGGAGCTGCGAGTAATGGAGTCGGGTAAGGAGTAGATGGCCATACAAAGAGAAAGCAGTGATACTGCCAGCTCCCAAGCTGCAAAACAGGAATATAAGTCAGCTTCCAGGGCTCCTCCAATTGAGTTCTTCTCGTATATATCACAGCAGGGAGAAAGGTTTCCCATACCAAGTAACAACACCCCAGCCAAAGCTGAGCACTCGGGTAACCTCCTTCTGCATCTTCCGTCTGTCCCGCTCGACAAGCTCCTCGACAACATCGCTCAATAGCCCATCATCACTCCGTAGACCGAGCCCGTCATTACCAGAGCTCCGTGAATGTCGGCGTGATCGCTCTGCACTTCGGTCGGTTGTGTCTTGCTCTGCATCGATAACCTGGAGGAGCGGGCGATTCGCGTCGAAATCGCGCTTATCAATTGTCATGGTGCTTCTCCGCACCGGTTGAGCTAGGCTGTGTAACCAACTCTTTGCTAAGGGGGAGTTAAGTAGGTTGTATAGGTAGATATTGGAGACGGGAAGGCCTTTGAGATCGAAAAATGTGGCGTTCACGATTTGGCGGCTCTAGGATGCTGAGCACAATCGTCCGTGTGATGGAGCTTCAAGGGCGGGGAGCGGTGTCAGCTGGGTGGATCCCGAGAATGTGTTGTTCAATGCTTGCTACGTCATTGGAGTCGGCTTTTGACCATAAAGAGTTACATCCACTGTAGCATTATTCAGGTACAAGATAATGTATATGTTATCCAAAAGCTGTAGTCAAGGCAAGCTGAGGGGGAAGAGCGGAGAGAGCGGAGAGAGTTGGAGTCATTCCACGTGACTCATTACAGTACACTATATCCGATCACGTCATTTGGAAAGGGATATATTGTGAAATAGTGGAAATGAAAAGAAATTCGCCATCTAGAGATGAAAAAAGGATACTCATGTACAAGTAAGATCATAGGATAACAACCCATGCAGGAGACAGACCGAAAAAAAGAGGATTTCGAGACATTGGGGGTATTATCAATATCAATAAAACAAGACCGAGAAAGGAAACTGATACACGCCCGGGAAAAAAGACAAGGCTCCTGTGAGACAAAACGAAAAAAGAAACGCAAAATAAAAAGCAAAATACATAACCTCAAACGACTCTAAATGCATCCAAGCGTTGACGGGGATCATAGAAGCACCCATTGAAGGGCCGGGTCGTTATGTCGTAGTGTCGATCAGGCGAGATCAGGCACTGGTGCATATGAATGCTGGCGTTCCGATGTGGAAGGGTCTATCCTCCGAACGCCACGTATCGGCAGTGGCCGAGATCATAAAAAGCAAAAAAAGCAAAAAAAGCAAAAGACTAACAAGGGGGAAAAAGCACTAGAAACTGACTTCGCCGGCGTCGGTTTCCATCATGGTCTCATCCCAATACTGAGCAGAGGGTCTCTCACGAGCCGCAGGTTGAGAGCCCAGCGCGATGGCTTCGCCTTCACCTCGTTCCACGAATTCGTCAAGACTGACCTCTTTCATGATCCGCTGGAAATACATGCGGAGTGTACGGAGGCCACGCAGATATCCACGATCAATGTCGTGGGGGGTGTGAGGTGGGCATGGTGTATCGGGAGGAAGTTTGTCCTCGCCAGTGACACAATTAGCGAAATCGACAATCTTCAGTTGAACGTTCAGTTTGCTTTGGCCGTCTTGGGAGGTTCCATGTTTGAGTGGCTTGGGTCCGCCAGAACGAGGCTGTCCTTGCTGAGGTTGAGATTGTGGTTCTCCGTCATAAAGAATCAAGAGACTGCTAGCATAGAGCCGGTAGCTCTCCAGCTGTCGGATCATGTGCTCCAACAAAGCTAATTTCTCCAGAATAACAGGAATCTTTTTGGCAACACTGGCGTAGCTGACGCCGTCATAAAGGAACCGAGTGAGCGCATCCTGGAACTCACGACCAGATTTCAAATCTCGTCCGAAATACTTGTCTTCAAAGATGTACTCCTGCTTCTTGACGTTCCAAGCCTGCATGCCACAGAGCCGCACACCCAGCTGCTGCGAAGTAGTGGACTGGCATTTCCGTCGCTGAGACTTTTTCTTTTTCTCATTCGCCTCGATACCATACTGCCGGGTGCCCATCTTCAAATCCAGCACGCATGGTTTATTCATACCAGCCGTCAGGTCCTCAAGGAGGAGGAAGAACTGTACCCTTTCGTCCTTTCTCAGCTGTGCCTCTTTAGGGTTGCTGGGCAAGACCGTGTTGATGGGTTCTTGCGGTCTGAAGCGGTTTGGATCAGAAGTTCTACTGGGAGCAAAACCTTCGATTGCGTGGTGGCCATTGGTCGAGTAACTTTCTGACGCTGGTGAAGCTGACCGTTTTGCGGTGGAAGAAGCATTCGACATTGAGTTATCGGCTTCCATGGAGAAAATATCGTCCTCCTTGTCGCCGCCATAATCATCGTCATCGAAGAACATGAGCTCTCCATTGTTGCGGGAGTCCATGCTACCACGTCTCCGGAGGCCACTCCCAGAATGCCGCCGTCTTGTGTGATGAGCCGGAGAAAGCGAGCTAGCTCGGTTAGGCTCCTCTTCGGTCCGGATCTTCTCTAGGCGATTTTGATTGGCGTCTAGGGCAGTCGAAGCCGACGATGAAAGAGCAGGGCCTTCGCTAGGGGGCATCTTTATGTCAATCGCTTCTGTCTTCAGAGCTTCAATTGGCCCAGGGACTGGCCGCCGATTGCTAGCTGTGTGGTCTTCTGATAGGTTCTCACGGCGGTGGGATGTGGCGGGCATGTCGGAATTAGCTCTTGGAAGATGGACATGGCCACGAGCACGCCGTCGGTGATGATGAATGGCAGGAGGGCTGAATACCTCGCGGAGAACCTGCTCCTGAAGCTTGAGATTGACAGTCGTGGCGCCCCATATCTTAGCCCGCTTGCTGAAAGCCGATGTATCCGACTCCGCTGACATGCCCCTGAGGCCGTCAACGGACCGTGCGCGGTTTATTGAAGCATCTGCTGTCCGCGGTCGCTGCTGCTGAGTAAAAAGATCGGCAGGGATGATGTGGCGATTATTCTCAAGAATGACCTTGGGGATGACCCCTGTGACTTGGGACTGGCTAAAAATGCGCTGTGGCTCTTGTGTCTCTGCTGCCTCATGAAGCTGAGAGCTTAGCGCCGAAGTTCCATTGGCAGGCGTCTTCTCTGGAATTATTCCATCGACGGAATCAACCTGATCCTTTCGTTTGGACGTCTTCGAGAAGGTGACATTCAGCACTCCGATGTATCTGACCAGAAGATTAGTATTTGATACGCCGATAACCGTCTGCTTTCCATGGGATTAATTTTACGTACTTTGGAAGAAACACCAACATATCTGGGTGCCTCAGTTCAATGCGTTCATAGAACTCATTCTCTCGGTTGTTCAGCTGCTTGCACACAGCGCGTCTGGAAAATCGGAAAACAGTTGTATGCCCGCCAACCTGATGTCGATAGGGCTTCAATTCCACGGCGCCAAGAGGTCCCGGGGGCGGGGGTTTGGGGCGAGAAAGAAGCCGGGAATGCTGGGTCGGTGTGGCAGTCGGGGTTTCCGTCTCGTCGGCAGATTGCATACTTTCATCTGCTGACTGGGGTTCGACTTCGGAATCGTAGATTGAATCGCTGTATTCAGAGATGGTACTCAAAGGCTTATCTGGCACGTTCTCTCGCGGAGAATGGATATCGCCAGAAAAGATCTTACTTTCATTCTTAGATCGAAAGGATATATCCACATGGCTGATTTCCTTTTCGGGAGAATCGCTACGCTCTTGGGGTACTAACATCAGCTCATGACCTTTCTCCGCAGCCGACAGATGACCTGGCTGCACATCAAGGGGGCCATCGGGAAATTGTTGTAGGGCCTCAACCCCATCAGGCACTGTACGCTCGTGGGGGAAGTAAACGGCAGAAGAGATCTGCTCGTTTTCCTCCTCCTCAACCGCAAATTGGCCGGATTCACGCTCCTCTTCCTCGAACGAGTCGGACGGGGATACCTCGACATGAAGATTCTTCTGGAAGTAGTCACGGCTGCGCTCTGAATATTGAGTTGGAATGCTTTTTGAGAAAGATGATCCATGCCTACCGCCAGGCGTGAGATGAAAGTTCCGGATCTCCTCTAACAAGCTGCGAGGCAACGCTGTAGGGCGACGCTTGGATGGCTCATCATCATGTATGGCCTGGGGGAACTCAGCCGGAGGTGGAGGTTCGAGAGACGGAGCATCGTCAAGTGCGGAGAGCGATATGCTTTTACGAAGCGAAGTTTCCTCTGAACGATGTGGTTCTTGCTCATAATCCATGATGCGATCCCTCGGCTGCAACGTCTCATCTTGTGGTCGGCCGCGATCCTCCCGTCGTTTGCGATCCGGTGAAGAAGTTGTGTTTTCTTTGAAAAGGCCCAAGTAGTGGCTAGACTTACGGCTGCGCACATTAGAAGTCGGCTCCGCGTTGGTCAAATTGGCTTCAATTGAGCTGTCGACTCGGCCACGCCGACCTCTGCTGGGGCTTCGTTCAAGCGCCACAGGGGCCTGAGGGGCTTCTTCTTTTGGACTGTAGGATAAGAGATCCCGACTGACCTGAGAGCCCTCGCCAGAGGATGAAACGGTCAAAGAGTGGGGGGTACGAGAGACATCATCTAGTGTGGGCGGGAAGAGATTCCGTTCAGGTAAAGTGCCTTGAAACCGACTGGTTTTCGTACCTGTGTTATCCAATGACACCTTGTACCGCTGAGATCCCAAATGAGCCTGCCCACCCGTCTCTACATCTGTTTCCTTGGGTTGATCAGTCGGCGAGGTCGATGCGCGCAGGAGAGACAAGCGAGGGAGATCGGTGGATGAAAAGAGGGAAGAGGAACGCAATGGAGAGTTTCTGTGGACGTCAACTTCCATGCGGGAAGGGTCGACGTTAGAACGGTGGGGAGAGACCTTGGAGAATGCACTTGGAGACACGGATGCATCATCGAGGCTAGGGATCAAGTTGACCTGGCGTTCATTGCCCAAGGTCTTTTCGGGGGGTAATTGTGGGGTATTTGCGGCGCTATCTGAGGGAAGGTAATGAGTAGCGAAAATACTGTCACGTTCTGACAGCTGAGGCCTGTAGACAATATCCGGGTGCGCGATATTCTCCGGAGGTGTGGTTGCGGTCCTTTTTAGAGGGAATAATCGAGAGGCGGGCTGAGACCAGGAATGGGCGGTGGGAGATTCAGCGCGCGACGGTGAGGAAACCTCCCCAGACCCCTGAGACAGATGCTGGGATTGCTGTAAGTGGTGACGTGGGCTAACCTCATGGACGGTATCGTTCGAGCAATCATGTTGGGCAGGTGTAGCAGGTGTCACCAGGGGACTAGGCAAGGTATCTTCGGGAACGAACGGCGAGTTTGACATGGGGAGGACATTGGTCAAGCGCAAGGCGGGATGGTATGGAAACGGAAACCGGAGCGGTTGGGCGTAAGTTTTAAAAAAGAGGATTTAAGAAGTGAGATGCCTAGAACTAGAAGAAAGATAGGCGTCAGAGGAAATTCTATGGGACTCAAGGGAGTGGGGAAGGAGTTCTTGGGGGGCCACGTTGGTGCAGAGAGAGATCTTACAGGCTAGGAAAAAGCCGCAAATCGGTCGGAATGCCGGGGAAGCAAAAGAGTCAAGGAGTAAGGGAAAAGGGAATTTGATGAAGGGAAGTTGAGTGAGAGAGCCCTTTGATCGTCACCGCCCTTGGGTGGATCCGATTTTCAGGCCAAAATTGGAAAAAATAAAAAGGTAAAGGAGATAATGAAGATTTATCGGAAATAGAGAGAGAGAGGGGGGAAGAGAAGAAGGAGAGAATATGGAAGAAAGATGAAGTTATAAAAAAAATTTGAGCGGGGAGTTTGCCTCTTTCGCTTTCTCTGCAAGAATACAATGCAGCTCTACAAGTATATGGTGTAGTCGGCCTATTGTGCAACGTCTTACAGAGCTTCTCTTCTTCTCTTCTTCTCTTCTGTCCTGGAGTATTCATAATAACATATTGAATTTTAGAGATCTGGAATGATATAGTGGGGATATGACAATACATATGTAGATAGTTATAGCCTGGCTTCCAGGGTTAGAGATTCACTTCCTTCGAGCCAAGGTAATCTTTTCAATGTTGGTATCTTTATTTTGCTATGCATGATCTGCCAATCACCTGTCTCAATTAATAGTGTGCAGCCATGTCGATCGCTAATAGGTGTCCTTGATTTTCAATTCTGCAACATTTTAATATCTTATCTTCTCTGGAAGATATCTTCGTATCTTAACTATTCCTAAGAAGCTAATCCTTAATAATAGTCTAGTCCGGGTTTAAGCTCTCAGGCTAAAATGAGGCTTATATCGCCTTCGTCCCCAAAACGATCAATTTAATTGCCCCCACTTTGAAAAGCCACGAAACGGACCTTATCTTAAGGGGGAAAAGAGATGTATGTTGTAGTACATATTCGGCTAAGACGAAGTAGCGGAATTAAAATTCTCAAAGCTGCTGCCTGCTTAATATTCTTTACAAAATGTATAATGTCAGCGTAGTAGGTAAATATATGTTGTGAACGGTAGAATAAGTATAGAAATCATTTAAATCATAAAGATATTTCGCAAGAGAGAAATGGTGAATATATAAACCAAGCAACTCCCTACTCCCAAACTAACTACTTCGTCCCTAGTACTAAAACCAACAGCGCGTAAGTGTGATTGTGATGGGATAAAAGTGATTGGGAGCCGAGCGGGTCGTAACCCAACCAGAGCCCTCAGCGAGGTGAAGTAGATGCATTAGGGGCCAAGGGAGAGCAAGGATCGTTCTTTTTCAACGAACCAGCTTCCCCGTAGAAGAAAAAGAGAGGAGATCCCCGCAGAGCTCTGACTTTTGTACTCCCCGCTTGATGGTCTTTCGACTCCTTAGTCTAATGCCGGTTTCCTTCCACCATGCGCCTGCTTTCACACTCGCCTATAGGCACTTGGACCTTATACATCCCATTTTCCACTGTCGATCGCATGTCCTTCAGTTCTCTTTTCCTATAGCCCATGTTGATCGTGGGTAAGCCGTTGAGTCGCGTGTCATACAGTTTCCTACTTCAACTAAATCTACTATTTTACTCTTGAGAAAATCTCGATCAGAGTTATATCCATTTACCTGGGAGCAGGTTTATCAGCAAAACCTGCTGTCTCGACTTCAAAATGAGTCGCTTGAACGTGGATACCACAGTTGGAGGAAATCACCAGAGATATTCATTTATGGAAACACCACTCGAAATGCACCCTTCATCTTACCAGCGGGACCTATCGTCGCCTCCCCCAGCGGACCAGAGCGCGACCCCGCAGCCTCATGCAGCGGAAGGACCCTTGAAAGAGCGACAGCGAGCATGGTCATATGCACCAAGTGAGAAAGAGCAATTTCAAAATCAGGGAATAATCCCGGACTATGCCAACTGTCCGCCGCTCGAGCAGCACCCGGCCAATTATGCGCCTTTGGTTCAAAACCAGCAGCAGCAGCAACAGCAACTACAGCCACAACATAACAATTCGATGTCTCCTCAGACGTACGCAATCGCGCCCGAGCACCAGCAGCATGTCGCTCAAGTTTATGCCCAATCCTATACAAGCCAGTCGTATACAAACATAGCGGAACAACAAAGTCGCACGATGTCTCCTCAGACGTATGCGAGTCAGCCGTATACAAATATACCAGAGCGACAGCAGCACCAATGGCACCAACAGATTGGCATGACCATATCTCCCCAGTATGCGAACATACCCGAACAACAGCACAGCACCCCGATGTCCCCCAACTCATACTCGAGTCATCCGTATGCGACGCAGTCATACGTCCACATCCCGGAACAACAGCGGAGCGTCGAAACATCCCAGCAATATGGCTCGTGTACCGAAACCCCCGGCTCGCCACCCAATTCGCCAGGGCCACTGCCGGTGAAGGTAAACCCCGAAGCTCCAACACGAAGCGAAACCATGACCATTGCCCCGGACGAAAATCCATTACAGTCACCCAAGTCGCCCTATTTCCCTCCACCTACCAGAGCGACAACATCGCACGCTGCCCAACCAGATGACCTGAGCGCATACCACCAGCCTGGCCAAACCACCCATCCAAATCAGGAGATGAAGGGAGGAGGATGGAGCAACGGACTGTGCGAATTTTCGAACTTCGGAATCTGCTGTCTGGGACTGTTATGTCCGTGCATTTTGTATGGGAGGACACAACACCGACTTTCGATGAAATCAAGAAAGGAGGACCCGACCAACATGCTCGGCTATGAGACATGCAACGGGTCATGCACGGCGATGGGACTGCTATGCGGATGTCAATGTAAGTCTAAGTCACACTCCGACTTCAAGTTCAGTTCCAAGCTTGAGTGAGATCTGCTACATTACGACCGGACAATCCAAAAGAAAAAGGAAAGTAAAATTCTAACACCATGACAATAGGGTTACTGGCCACGGTCCAACATACCAGAACGAGAAAAACATATGGGATCCAGGGTAGTATTGCATCGGACTGCGTGCGCGCATCCTGCTGTACATGCTGCACATTGATTCAGGACGAGAAGGAGATCCAGAAGCGTGAGGAGTACCGCTCTCGTGCAGCCAGGGAACGGGGGGTTACTCTGCTCTCGCCGTATACCACTCCTGGCCCGATGTCGTATAGTCCGCCACCGAGATAATACACTTACTATGTCCAGCGAGGGAGCACAGTTGAATGGCATGGGGTGTTTTGTATAAATGTATATAGTTTATGCATTGTGATGTAATAGCGTTTATCATTTTATGTCTTGAGATGTATGATTTAGGGCAGTTCTGTAGGGACTACGGAGTAGTAGCCTGTCAATTTTGCCAATCTATGCACGATAGGTGAGAAGGAGATGCTAACTTTCAAGATCAAGGCTGGTTGTTACGTAAATCCATTACTCTCTCCCGAGGTTGAGGTTGTTACATATGTAGTTACCTACTAGTAGGTAATGTTACAAATTGCTGTATGTGGCTGGTGAAATGTGCTTGATCATATTGTCACCGGAACCTACCTACTTATCGTGTGGAATGTTCCCATTTCCAAGGCCCAGGCTTCTAGGTCTGATCTTTATTCTGGGACTTTTGTAACATCTGCCGCCGTCACTGTGTTAGGTATTCTTCTAACATGATGCAGGACTCTAATATTCGATATGATTTGTCTGGTCGTCCTAATCTAGCTTTCCACATAACAAGTCTACTGTATAAGATAAGGGTTGGAACTACATGTACCTGTCGGATTGTCTTCCTTTGAAGGGAGTGTCCCATTTCATTTGTTTTCCCTTTGTCGTTCGTTACCTACGACAAGGAAGTCATGATCGCTTTGTTGGCATCTTCTAGATGTTTACTAGGAGGAAAATAGCACAAAGAATTCAAACAGTGCTATTGTCTTTTGTCTCAATTGAGGAATCGTCAGCCAATCGACAAAGTCATTGACTCAGTGGAACTAGGAGTACCGGAGACATGAAAGAATTGAATAACCGTCGTGAAGAGAAGTGGATGCCAAAAAACAAAGGCTTCTGTGGGCTTTTTGGCATCTTTCCTTCTCTACTCAGAGGCCTTCAATACTAGGTAGGTGAGCATTCACCGGAAATCATAAGTCGCTCTTATTCCAGCACTTTCCCGAGTAAGTCAATCGACATTCAAACATCCAAGAACAAGACTTGCACCTCCTTTTCTTTCAGTTCAATCGATTCCACATTGTCAACAATAACACCCAGGTAAGCCCCAATTCCAGCATCCTGCTTGTAAGCCTTACCAGCGAAAAAGATGTCTAAGCGCGAGCAAGCACGCTCTCCATGGCAGAAAAGCTTCCAAAAGGAATGCCGCGCCTTCGTGAAAGAAGCAGAGGCCCTAGCGGATTACGCCAGACTACACCCGGAGAATCATGAACACGAGCATAACAGCAATATTACTAGAGGGCTTATAAGTCTATGGTCTAAAATAGCGCAAGTGAAAGACACCGGACTTGATATGATTGCGGAAACCCCGAGATGTTCTCTCGTTCTCAAGGAAGACAGCTATTGGTTCAACCGGGATCTGGCAGATCAGACTGAGTTTGAAGACGAATGCGATGAGATAGAGGCCCATTTAGAGGGACTGGCAATAAAGGTTGAACATCGTGAGATAGAGAACCTTTGGCTTGCTGGATTCCTTGAGTCGACGGCTTTGCAAATCCAGGACAGGTTTCATGTATAGATGGTTATCAATAGAAGTGAGAATTTTTTTAAGAATTTGTGTGTAAACTTGTAGTAGTCGTATTCGTGGATCCAGCCACGATTACATGTAGAGGGGACTTGCCCTATTGACTACGCACTGGCTGATGTGGAGAAGACACGGAATATGCTTTCTGCATGGCAGTGGAAATTGCCTGATTGTTTTTGGGCGGGGCGGTTAAAAGAGTAGTTATTTTCTGAACTGGACTCACTCAGGGAGTCCAACTATTCAATCGATTGGCAGGACCTACGGCTTGATTTGATGGGTCTCGTTTCTGATCAGCGATGGTATGTCTCTAGTGGCTTGTCGAATCGTGAGCGAGTGCTTGGATTTATGACTGCTATCAGGTCTAATTTCCTTGAAATAGCCTGGGGATGGGACAGATTGCTGCAGAAGGTGCTGCTATATCGCTTTATGTGACCGATTTTGATCTCTTTGAACTAGGCATACATATGTATTCCCTATATCTATGAGAAGATATGACATTTAGTAAAGAGGCATAGTCATGCCATGCCGGAAGCGACTTTCAATACTATTGTGTCTTTACAGTTATAATTGTAGACGTGCAGCTCTACCCGTGGACGTTAATTACGGAAAAGGTACTCAGCACTTCTCACAAGGCGGCATTTCCCGCGTGTTGCTAGGTACAGGGTACCAATGTATGCTACAGCATCATAAACTCAGCCATTTTGAGAGCCAAGCAATACCTTCCTAAGCAGAGATGTTTATTGTCCACGCCGTCATTACAGTGCGCCTAAACTTTTAATAGTGGACTATAGGGATCCACATGTACGGAGTACGAGGGCACCGCCAAGATAGCTAAATCGCATCCCCGCGCCTAACACACCCACATGACCCGCATGGACCTTAAAGCTCCGGTAAAGGCGTCCTTCGAGGGGGGTATCCTCCTTCTTTTCTCCGCTTTCGCCTAAATATGCTCTCTTGATTTCCGTGCTTCACAAGCTGCACCGTAACCCAACATGCGCGGTCTCGACGAAAGCACCGACGCCTTGTTACGTACTGGCCAAAAGGCCCAGGAGCAAGTGAGACATGCCTGGGACGGCTTCATAAATTTTGCGGCGCGGGATAATGTCCTCGAGGTCGCGTTAGGTTTGATGTTAGTTCTCCCTCTTGCATAACGACCTAACCACCCTGCTAACATATGGATCCTACTTAAAGTATAGCTAATGCGTTCACTAAAGTCGTCACATCTTTCGTAACAGACATGGTTCTGCCGATTGTTTCTCTGTTGCCATTTCTAAACCGAAACATGGATCAGAAGTTCGCCGTGCTCTCCAAGGGTCCCAATTTTGACCAGCAGAATGGATATAATACACTCCTTCAAGCCAGAGAAGATGGGGCGCTGGTTCTGGCTTATGGGTATGCAGACCTACCTCAGCTACTCGTGTCCCTTCAGTCAGTTTTGACGCAGATTTATCCAGAGCGTTTATTGAGACCGCTATCAACTTCCTAGGTGTCAGCCTTACTCTGTACGCCGTCGGACATTTGTACATGTTGATCTTTCACGACAAGATCATCAAGCCTACTGTCCGGTGTCCATACTGCAAGCAGTATATCGCTGAATCGGTAAATGGTTCGATCCATGTGTGTTTTGTCTTGACTAATTGTTCAAAGGCGCTTCGGTGTCGCCATTGCTCGACATGGCAAGACGGAAGGGAAGATGAGCCTCGGAGTGATAAAAGTTCTCGTGAGGAACCGGCCGACGCCGAGTCGACTTTTGTTGCGGGAATTCCCTAGGTGGTACAGGTGTGTTAAATGACGGCGGACTTTCCTGAAATGTAGATCGATTTGTCGCAGATGAATTGGGATTTTAATTAGATATACAAGAAGCTCTATAATACAGTCGCCAAGAATGCCAGATCAGATCTAAATGTCTATACCTCTATATCGACCACCATTCGAATTCAGTAATATCCTGTACCGGTAAAGTATGTTGTTTGCGGCGCCACGTCCTGCGGGCATGCTCGATGAACACATCTGGCGGAGACCAGGCTGCCTCCCAGGTCTGAGGATGTCTCAGAGAACTTTTAGATTGGAGAATGCCAAAGCGGAAATCAAGTGGATCCGTAGTGCCCGCAGGAGACGGCAGTCGCATGTAATAGCGGACGCTGTCAGGAATCTCCTCGGGCACATGGCTAGTCATGATCAAGGCTTGATCCTCCGTGAGACCAGTGAACCGTAAATGCTGCTCTGTGCGGGATACATTAGCGACACGGATTTTAGACCTCTCGCCCTTTTCCAAGAAGTGCAAGCACCTGTTACGCTGTGCTGCAGATAACCCCGAGAAAGCCTCGTCGAGGATAACAATGTCCGGCCTGGCGACGAGGGCTCGGAGGAAAAGCACAATGCGTTGTTGTGCGGTGGTGAGCTCACTGAAGAGAATTTCATCCGCGTATCCAACGATGTGATCCATTAACGCATATTGATCTAGCTTGACGTGAGTCTGCTTGGTCAGGGATGGGAGATGGGCAGTCGATATTTTTGCCACCTTGCTCGTGACGTAATTTGGATCCAGCTGGGGCCTGAAGAATTGCAGGACTGCAGATATGTCTTGATCTCGTTCAATGTTCAGCTTCGGCCTCGACAGGAAGGTTTCGGCGAAGGCAGTCTCAAGAGCTTGGCGGATTGACAGTTGACGCGGGAAGAACGCATGGATTTCCGGTGATGAGTGTCCAATGCGGGACTGCAGTTCAAAGATTGAAATTCCTGGTTTTCCAGGCTCGGGAAGCCTGGATCGTCCGAAAAGTTTGACAGGCTGCCCATACGCCTGCGGATGGTCGGATGTGATCATTGATAGCAAGGTCGTCTTGCCTGACCCATTGGGACCAAGGATCGCCCAGCGTTGCCCCCGACGAACTCGCCAGTGCAGCCCGTCCTTTATTTCGTTATTCACCTTCTGTTGCCAATTACCGAGTATTACGTTGTCCCCATACTGGACACGAACTCCTTCCATATCGATGACTGGTTCTCCGCCTAATGGTGCATAGATTTCCAAGGTCTTTATAGCATTCGTATGCGCCACCAAATCCCCAAGTAGTTCTTTGTCCAAGACACCAGCCTTCAAGTCTGCTTCACATTTCTTCAATATTTGTGTTTGCTGTTCGGGTAGAGAGTCCGGCTTAGACTTATTTGCAACGTAGCTCCAGACATTGAGTGTGTCATCGATAGCTGGCCTTGGCCCTTGCAGGAGCACCTTATTGGAATTGCCAACAATCATAATGTGCGTGATCCAGTCCGGCACCTTGTCTTGGGGGCGCAAAGCCATAATGAGCCGCGGGGAGTGTCTCTTTGCGAGCTCATGAAGAATTCCAGAGATCTTTTTCACTGCCAACGGGTCCAATCCCACTAAGTAGAGGTTAGAAGGTCACAGCCATCGAATGCACATTCCAAAACTCACTGAATGGCTCGTCAAGAAGTAATAGCTCTGGTTTGCCTAGAACCGCCTTTGCAATTCGCGCTCGGCGGGTTTGACCATTGCTCAGACTGGAGACTGGCAAGTCGAGGATATTTTTGAGGTCAAAACCTGAAATGGTCCGCTGGAGCAAATTCTCATCATGTAGCGTGCCTTGCTCGTCGCCCTTCATCGGGTTTAAGGAGGTCTGGCCACGCAAGTATTGCAGCACGGTCCAGTCGGTTTCCTCCCGATAACTCTCATAGCGAGCACTGAGATATGCGCCACGGGTTCCCCCAATAGCTCCCGAGCCCTCGCCACTGAATCCAACGTATTGGACCGCATTTTCCACCACGCGTAACCGTGGGTCCTTGTCGGCGATCTCGTCTGTGAGGAGGTATGGATATGAACGTGCGTTGGGCGGGATACAGATGTGTTGGCCGCGAAGGATATGGAGGAGGTCGGTTCGGCCAGATGGGCCAATTATAGCCCAGTGTTGTGGAGGTGCCGCCTTGAATGAGCGGTCAATATGAACACAGGGTAGAGTGAAGTTCAGGTTTGGGAAGATAGGTGGATTAGACGAGTCTTCGGCGGTTGGATATTTCTTGTAAAAAGTTCCATCTTGAATGCGAAGGAATGGGATCTCGGAGTTGAAACGGGTCAGGCGATAAGCTGTGAGCCGCAATGCCCTCGGTCGCAATTTGGTTCGCAGTAGCATCGTCGCCTACTGGAAAAGTTGCAAAACTTGGAGATTTGGGGTAAACATGTTACGGGTCACGTGACTGCGTCTTGCGATTCTGGATTGTCATGCAGGTGTTGTACCTGAGCTCCAAAGAGATCCATAAATTGCCACAACGCAGGTAAATTTGGTGCAATATCGCGAATGCAGTACTTTTTGCAATATCTAATCGAACTACGCCGTAAGGGTGGTATAGACAGGAATTGTCTTTCCAAGGTTGTATACACATCATCTGAGTTTGAAAAGCTTCACCTTTCTGCCTCGTCTCACTACTGAATCAGTCAAGCAACATCATTAAGAGTCGCAAAATGAGCCGAATTTGATATTGAACATCCCCCAAGCACATGCTGTCTGTCATGGATTCCTCACGTGACTGTTCCGATCGAATCACATCCGATCCCGATAGCCGTCTGTTTCGGATCTGCATCATGAGGGATGTAGCTTGGCTCGGGGTGTTTTATACCCGCTGTCTATTGTGATAATTCGAAGCTGCAAGTAGTGGACAGAAAACTTGGTTAAAAAAAGCACCGTATTTTTCTTATAACTAGCCAAGTCGTAGCGATCTCATAGATATAAGCCGACGGCTAACCCGTGGACCTATGGACTTTGGGCTAAAGGGGCGGGTGTGGCCACCCGACGGCCAAACTCTCGGGCCCCGATTATCAAAGGTCGTCATGGACCCTTATATAGCCGGCTTGCTCTTGCTTCATTTCCCCACAAACCTCCATTGCACATCTCGTGCTTTCTAATTACGGACTCTCACTTGGCAACCACGACACGTGTTGATCTGATAGCAAAGAAGTCACCCGTGAACCTCCATCGACCAACATCCAAGTGCAAGTATCTACAGAGAAAGAAGTAACATGGCAGGCAGCATGTACTCTCCGGTCCTTGAGACTAGTCGCATCTTCTCCGAGCTTTGCGAGCAGTCGGAACGCTTCAACTTACCGCCCGAGGTCCTCGCCAACAAAGACCGTGTCTCGTTCTCTACCAGTCATAATGAAATCTACTTCCCTATTCCTTTTAAAGAGACCGAGACTCTCGCTGCGCTGAAGGGCGTTGAAGGTTCCGTGGCCGCCGCCATTGCCGACCTGCGCTTTGGTGCTGGCACGGGACCTCGGGGCATTCAAGTCAACCTCGAAGCTGCCACTGCTTTCGGATGTCAAGCGTACATGGCAAAGGTGGATGGTCTGTCAAAACTGGACCCTGCTGTTAAATCAAAGTTGAAGAGTATGTACTTCCATGTAGACCGACCTGTGGAGCGATAAGACAATATTGACTGTAATAGATACGGATTTGCTGGCTGCCCAATCTAACGGCTACCGACGAATGTCGGCGAATCTTTACAAGACCAAGAACCCAGACGAATACTTCCATATTCATGGCTCGCTGGAGGCTACGACTACCTTGAACATGATTGGACTGGAGGGCCAGCGACCAGACTTGACTGACTATGAAGAAATCATCAAGGTTATTGAGAATAAGGTACAGCAATATACAGCTGCGGAGCTTGAAGAGATGAATAAGGAGAGACGTCAGGCTGGTGTGACTGCTTACAAACATGAGGACTTCATCAAGACTCCCCATGTAAGTTTCACCTAGTGCTGTATCCGAACGCAACGAGCAGGCTAATCATTTCACAGGGAAAAATTAACGTCGAAGAGCCTGCATGGAAAGTCACCAAATTGCCTGGCGATCTTTCTCCAACTCCTTTCCCAGCTAGACGCAACGGCAGCAAGAAGATTCTTGAGGGCGTCAAGGTACTGGAGATGTGCCGTATCATCGCAGGCCCGACTGTTACCCGTATTCTAGCCGAGTATGGTGCCGATGTCTTGAAGATCACCAGTCCAAGCCTTTCCGACGTGCCGTTCTTCCAAGTTGATGGTAACATGGGCAAGCTTACAGCAGACCTTGACTTGAAGAGCGAGGCTGGACGAAAGGAGTTTGAGAAGCTATTGGATGACGTAGATGTTATCGTCGATGGCTACCGGCCCGGAGCACTGGATAAGCTTGGCTATGGAATAGAGGCCATGGCTACATTGGCTAAGAAGCGCGGCAAAGGCATCGTTTACGTGAATGAGAACTGCTTCGGATACGAGGGCGAGTGGGCTGGTCGCGCTGGATGGCAGCAGATAGCAGACTGCGTAAGTTATCAAGTACAGTCTCCAATATTTCGATCAAAACTGACCTCAACTACAGGTGACTGGAATCGCCTGGGCCCAAGGCCAGTTCATGGGCCTCTCCACACCTGTTGTACCTCCCTTCCCCATCTCTGACTACGGCACAGGCTGCATGGGTGCCATCGCCGCGCTGACGGGTCTTTATCACCGCGCAAAGACCGGCGGCTCCTACCACGGTAAAGCCTCGCTGATGCACTACGACCTTCTCCTCTTTGCAATGGGCCAGTACCCAGATGATGTGCAGGAGGAGCTCCGTAGGGTGCAGCCGCCCGAGTTCTTCAAGTTGCGTCACTGCGACAGCGTTGACCGCATCTCATCGACTGTACTGAAGGGTATGCAGGAGCGGTTCCCGCACTTGTACAAGCCAGCCGGTTCTGAGTCGGAAGGCCGCAAGCCATTGACAGAACTATGGTCGTCGCGCGCATATGGCGCGGATATCGAGGTTGTGAGGCCAGTCACAGCAATTGGCGGAGTGGATAATCAGTTCGTACGGTCCAGTCGTCCGAACGGATTTGACCAGGCTGCGTGGGAGGAGTTTAGCGTCGAGGAGACAGACGCGAAGAAGTATTAGTGGTCTCGGCAGTGCCCCCATTCCTTTTCTTTGCCCTTGAATAAGGGAAATACACTGTACATAGATTACAGTTGAATACTAGTCTGCAAGTCAACTTGAAGCCAGCATGTCTGACGTAGATTCAGTTTTGCCTAATCGAAGAAATCAGGCTTGTATGCGATATGGATCCCCGCTTGATTCGTTTATTGATAGATTCAGCCAAATACATTGAGTAAGCTGGTGTATGCAGCACTCATGTTGGTACAGGATACCTCTTTCGCCAATAAAGTCGTCTCCAGAGCCTGACGATATACCAACTTTCCCTTCGCATCTCGTACTTTGGGGGTTCTTCCTGATGCAAATTCACCCAAAGACGCAAAATACTACTGTGGCTCCTTGGGCCGGACTATAAGCTGCAGGCCAGCTAAAAGCAACACTGACTCGAAATGCCCGGTCAAGGTGACCGAAGAGTTACTGCATTCGTTGGCTACACACTTTCTAGATGGCCACATCTTAACATGGAGAGCAGGAGTAACCTGGCCAGCTCCGTGGACTCTACAAGTGGCAATTCGGAGATTTCTGGTCCCGATTTTGAAACCATTCGACAGATCTCTCGTTGTCTCGCTCTCCAGCTCCCTGAAGCCAAATGTGTACTCTTCTATCCTGGGTAAACGGAACCCATCGGCCTTTGGGAATAGAAGACCTGCACTACTTTAAAGCTTTTGGAGAGCCCATAATTTCCGAAGTATCTCGGATACATTAGACCGCCAGAGAAACTTGAAATTCGACTTTGTAACTTCGATCAGTCATGAGCTTCGCTCCCCACTACATGGGATCCTCCCGAGCGCAGAGTTGCTACATGATATTCCGCTTCAGACTACGCACCGGGGTATGGTTAATATAATCTCGACATCGCTCAAAGAAGCACGGATTTGCACAAGTCACGAGCTCAAATCGGCGGCCTTGAAGCTCCATTTGCCGTTCCATCGATAAGCCACAACATTCTTCCGTCAAAGCCTAACCCACAGAACATATATCAGAAAGTCTTTCACAAAAGCCTCCAGTTGAATTGATCAGTCCTAGTCCCCTTATCGCGGACTTGCCAATTCGATAGTCAGACGAACGATATGCATGTTCCCATCGTGGATAGCAATGACATCAACCTCCAGGTAAGTTAGCTCACCGCAAACTCGGCTACGCCAAGGTTGCCCTCACTTTCTCGTATATCGGTTCTCTCAATTCATTCCTTGTGATCTCACTTACGACCATGGAACAGACCCTGGCTACATTCATGCAAAAGCTTGGCTGTACTTACGACACGGCTTCTAATGGACTAATTGCATTGGAACAGGTTGAATCTTCAAGTCAAAGATATGACTTGATATTTATGGGTAGTCTACAAGCTTGTTAAACATCCCTCATTCCGAAATTACTAACTGCGTGATTGTTAATTCTATATTTATCAATGCCTATATGGATGGTCTGGTTTCAACCAGTAAGATCCGACAACATGAAAAAGACCATGGTCTCCAACCCTCCCGCATCATGGCTGTTACAGGCGTCGCTTCAGATACCATGCAACAGGCGGCGGTGACCGCAGGTGTCGACTACTATCTAGTCAGACATCTCTCTCTCTCCGCGTAGCTGAAGAAGCTCATGGAACCAACACTATAATTGGATACCTTCTCCCGTGAATGCAACAATTACCTCCAACGACTTTTGAAAGGCTGCTTTGGAAATCCGCGTTCAGCATTAGCCTCCAGTTCGTCGTGATACCATAGCATAAGCCCTAAAAGCAAGACAACGAACAGCTCTATACAGCTGTATGGAACTTATCCTTAACTGACAAAACATATAATTACATTCATAGTTCCCCCACATTAATGTCATGGACCAAATGACTCTTGTCATTTATCTATTTATCTAGGACCAAAGCTCCAGAAACACTCATATACACCCTAAATCCTGTCTCCCGCGAGAACCCCCACATAACCTCATCCCTATTCGCCATGCAAGGATTCACCATGACCGATCCTCTCCCTAGCCCAGCGCACGCAATCCCACCTCCAACACCACCCTAGCCAACGAATGCAGCGTCAGCTGCATCCCACTACCACTGGCTCGGAGGTTGTGGTACACACCCAGACGCTCAAACAGCCGTAAGCCGTTAGATACGATTCCAACTGTGCTGTCGAGAGTCGTCAGCAGCCCAGCGCGTAGCTCATACATCACGCAAGTGATATTGTTGTGCTTGTGCAGGCGTAGCGCCGTTGCGAGACCGGCTGGCTCAGCGCTGATCAGTGTTGCGGGGTTTGTTAGTGGGGCTTTTGCTTTTGTGTGTTGGCAGTCATTTTCATATTTACGTGGTAATGTGATAATGGGCTTATCTGTCTCGTCCATTGGATACCAATATGTGTGTGTGGGGGTAGTTTGGGGGATTTCGACATGGGTACGATGTATGTGCTGGTTTGGGCTGTGCTTACCTTCGTGGTTCGGACATTGCGGTGGGTTTGGTGTGACGTTGGAGGTTTTCTTTTTAGTTATTAGTATGACTGGAATTGAAATTGGGATTTGGGTTTAGATTTAGACATCGAGTATTTGGTTTTATCCATTTTTAGACTGCGTTTGAAGAGAGATATATATTTACGCCCATACAACCTATAATTCGTAGGGTATGCGCCCCGCAGATAGTTACCAGATCGGGTAAGTACCACCGAGATCGCAGGTCGAAATATCCGGTCCAACATTTATCCTCGACCATAACGGACTATATAACAACGATATATAGTTAGGGATTCGCGATAGTATGCACGAAATCCAACTTAAATCAGAGTACGAAATATCAAAGTAGACACCGAACATAGACTAGAACAGATGCAAATTTAAACAAAACACTGCTTGATGTAAGCTTCAGAACATAACCCTATCACTGCCACTATAATTGGCCCCCAAGTCCCTGAGTGGAGAAGGTTTATATGTATTTGGAATTGTACGACTATCACGCACATTAATATTGTCTTCCATAGGGGTGAAATTTGTCTTGCTTGCACTCTATAGGTTACTTAACGAGAAATTATAAACGGATACCAGCAGGGCCATAGCGCGCGATTCCAAATTCCCCTAGGAAGCGCTGACATATGTACACAGACAGGGCGCCCCCCTGAATAGGAGACTTGCAACTCAACATCCTTTCGAAGATATCAATTGAAAAAAAAATATAAAACAATATACCGCCAATAAACGCCGCAAGCCGGAGAGGATATATGGCAAGATGCTCAAAAGATACAAACTCCTAAATGAGAAGCAGAAGCAAAAGCAAAAGCAAAAAAGGGGCCGAAGAAACATCAAGAGTCGAACAACAGGTATGTACGGTCCAAAGACAGAAATAATATTACGGGTCAGGAATCGAAAATGGGGCCAAATGCCGGGGTCCCTCGACATTCAAGTTCATAGACGATACGCGCCGTCAGCACAGGGTTACTGATCACGCACACCGCTTCAGCGTCGAAGTCCTTGATCTGCTGCAAGATGATGGGCACCATGTCCATACGCCCACACTTATCGGTGTCTAGGATGATGGGGGCGTCATCCATCTTGTGGACCAGGTGCATCACCCCGTCACCGTAGGTCTTCCGAGGGGCCCGAGTTTGCCAGAGTACACGCAGTGCAGGTCGGTTATCATCACCGAGGAACGACAGACAGGGCCCGATGCCCGATCCGGTAGTGACGACTATTACTCTCCGGAAAACGCGCATGGCATATGCGAAGCCATAGATCAGAACACCACGCTTCCAGAGATGGGTCGGCGGGTTCTGGATGGTTTCTGCAGTCCAGTCCCCAGCCTTGGACACTAAGGAAGAGAAGCTTGGGTTGCCGTGGACGCCTGCGGGAGCAGGGTCAGGGAAGGTTGCAAAACCATGCCAGTCGCGAAGCGGGTGCTTGGCTAGTTGGATGCCCTTGCCAAAAGTGGTAATAGCATGGTCGAAGTGCAGGCGGGTGGCATGGGTCGAGAGTGGCTCGGCCCGCACCGCGACCTTTCGGAGGAACAGCCAAGGCTGGATAATGGCTGCCACAGTGAGCATCAAGAACCAGAAGGCTGGCAGTTCGAGGAGGAATGTTCCGAGTGGTTGACCCATGGCCTGGCTAGCGCCTCGCGAGAAGACGAGCAACAAGGCGACAAACAAGGCCACGACAAGCCATCCTGAAAAACGGTGGGTGAGTTCGAAATAATCATGCCGTTTCATCCGGAAGGCGGGGTGGGCCACCACGATGATCGCCAACAACAGGACCAAGATGACATAAGCTAACGCGACTGGTGCTGCTGAAACGCCGATATCCGGACCATCGGCTGATGGTTTCCAATATTGGTGGGATAACACGCCTACGAATCCCACGTACCACACGAGGGAAGCGACTCCACAGCCGCTATGGACACCACCATAGTGGTAGACCTTCGCGGCGATCCGACGGAGCAGAAGCGGGGCTGAGCGCGGCATTGAGCATACTACCACAAAGATAGCATTGACCACCAGTGGCTGGCGGGCCAGACCACAAGCGAGCAAATTGGCAGCCGTGGCATTGACCAGGGCTAGAAGTTTCTGTTCCGTGCTCATGATGTACACGAACATTGCCACGTTGGCACAGAAGACTAGCGTGAAAAGACGTCGGTATAGTGTGAGAATGGCATATCGAGTGGATGCAAACAACTTGGGTTTGCGCTGGCTGGTCTGGGTCTGTGCCTCCACATCAATCTCCTTCTCGAGGTCAAGATGTAAGGATTCGGTTTTCTTGGAGTAGCACTTCTCATCGATTTCGTCTCCATTGGTAAGAGTGGACTCGCTCACAGTGGGTGAGTGCCGCGCAACGACCACCTTTGGAGGCATAGTGATGGGGGTTTTCTCTGACATAACTATGATGGGTTCTCCCGCTGGCTCATATAAAAAGTTCAAAAGATGACCGGAGGGTGTGTATGAACTAATCAAGCCAGGATTCCCTTGAAATGAAAGACTGAGAGGGATAGTTGACAATCCAACCAGGGCGAGTCTTCCATTTTTGAAGTGATCGTGTTAACCAAGACTTTGTTTTTCTTTTCTCCCCTCCCCAGAACCCACCCAGATCAGCCTCACATCCCTTCTGTATGGCTCCTGCCTTCGCATCCTTCTTTCCCAATCGAGTTTCGTCTTTCCCTTTTGGGCGTCACCGGGCATCACCGCAAACGATGCCCTTTTTCCCATCTTGTTCTATTCGCCCATCCAATTCTTTTTTTCCCTTTCTCTTTTGAGTTTGGCTCTGAAAATCAGGTATGCATTGCATATGATCCAATTATTTTGCCATTATCTTTCCCCATTCATTTGCCGTTCCCCTCTCGGTGTATGACACTATCACCTCGGGGTCCAGAATTAACACTATTGCAAGCCTTTCTTGCCAATCAGCAGTCATAGAACCGTTCTACTCCCTTGCTTTCAGCTGCTTTCGGTCCTTCACACCTCGGGGAGTGTCTGACGCAATTCCCGAAAGACCCACGCTGTAGCCTGTCAAACTTTGTCTGATGGTCTATCAAAGAGGGAGTGGAACCTCCTTCCGGGGATGAACCGGAAAGGGAGAACAAAGAATGAGCTCATTGACGTCTGATGCAACCCAATTAACATCGATATCTCCACAATAACTAACCCAAGGGCCAGTCAAGGCGAGTTGCGCGGAAACACTATCACGGGCCAAGTGCGACCTGACCAGGGTCTACTTTGACTAGCCCAGATGGGATGCAAGCGCCGGATATGATGGGCCAGTGCACCCGATCATACGGTCAAGAAAGCCTTCAATAAAACAGACGATCTGCAGCCTAGGGATGGCTTCGCTTTGGCTAGCCACAGATCCCTTCGACCGGAATGCGCACTCGAGACGCCATCAATAATGCCAATGTGGATATATGGAGGTGTGGCTGAATCGCCATGAGTTAATGCAGTAACCCGCCGGATGACAGAGCAGTTCATGTTTGTTGGGATTATTTTTGCTTTTTTTCTGACTTTTGTCTTCAACGCGCGGTCGATCATTAACATGCAGCTGAGGATGTTCGCGCTATGTCCAATTCCGCCCCACTCTTATCCCGCTCGCAAGGCGAAGTCCTATGGTGATCCCAACCCAACGCCGAGGTACTGGCAACAATGCACGGGCGCAGTACATAACTCGGATGGGAGTGGAGCACGGTTTCGTTAGTCGATCTCGATCGGGATCCGGGAGCGGAAGCCGCCCTCTGATTCAGACTCCATGACTCCACAGGGAAGGAGACAAAGAGCAGATGGTCTCCACTGAATATCAGCTGCAGGTTTGGGCGTCCATTGGAATATTGGGCCCATAACAACCAGTAGAAGGGGAAGAAGAGTGCATCCCTTCATGATAGGGACGTCAGAGATAGATGACAGGAGCGGGGAGAGGTCTGTCCACGCCTTTGATATGGCAGGTGAAAATTAGCCCGTGTGGAAGGATATTCTAGGCCAATCCCTGGAATATTGGACGTAGCATCCCTGTCTGAGCTCGTGGGAGACCGTGAAGAAAATGACGTTTTTCCCTTTAGGATTTACCTAAAGAGGGAATGTGAGTCCATCGGATTAGAGTTTGGAGCATATCTCGCGATCCGGTCGATCCTCCAGGGCTGTATGAACCCATTTCCAAACTATATCTTACGCAAGGGAATGGGGAATCACGGGGAGGGTGATCTGATGTGGCTCAGCTCCCAAGGGCTAGTGAATAATCGTATTGGTCTATTTAATCTATTTAATTTTTTAATTTATTGGATTTCAAACCCGCCACAATGGATGGCGCTAAGAGCATTTTGTGTCAAACATGTTTGGTGGAGACACGATGTAGTACTCCATAGTGCTTTTTTTCCCCTATGACATAGTTCATCCTATGATTCTTCTTTTTTACTTTTTTCCCTTGCTGTTAAACTTCGAGTTCAGCTCTTTTTTCCAGCTCAAATTTCAGCTCCCTTGTTTTTTTTTTTTTTTTTTTTTTTTTTTTTTTTT
>CAJVRC010000898.1:371001-525570 GCA_911456345.1 Penicillium egyptiacum
TATTCCAAATTCTTGGGAAGTGGAACAGGCCGGGGGATGTCAAGGTAAAATCAAATCAGTAGAGCAAAATGGAATATACATTTAACCTATATAATCCCCCGGGGAAGTCTCATGATTTGGTTATATACTATCTCATACAATTCACTCTCTCCTTCTAAACCTCTACATGGGTTGGAACACTATGTCTTCAAACAATATGCTCCCCCAGGAGGCTTACTCTGACTTGTTGAGTTTCACATTTGATGGCCCAAAGCCATACAACCAGAATCAACCACTGTTCATTGATGCCGAGGATCCTTCCCGGTCATTTACAGCAGCCCAATTCCGACAACTAGTCCGGACCCTGATCGCTGGTTTGAAAGCCCATAATGTCCAGCCAGGGGATTGTGTATTGCTACACTTGGGAAATAGCGTGAGTGAAAGACAAAAAAAGCAGAATCCTTGAAATCAAAAATCCAATACTGGACTAAAGATTCTCGGAAAATAAAAGAAACAATGCTGACTCAGGCGTGTCATATGCAACAGATACTATATCCCGCACTCTTCTTCGGTATAATTGGAGCCGGCGGTGTCTATATGGGATCAAACCCCCGAAGCCACCCCCAAGAACTCGATCACATCCTCAGCCTCGCCGAGCCTAAACTGATCCTCACAACGCGCGATGCCCTGCCCTCCATCCTCGAAGTCTCCGCTGGCCGAGGCATCCATCCAGCGCAGGTCTGCCTCGTGGACGAGCGAGCCATCGACCACTGCGCACAACTATTCCTGTGGTACGAACTAGGGTATTCATCGGCAGGACAATTCTGTGCAATGAATGATGCACGTCACAACAATTTCGCGAATTTACTCTGTTTCGGCGAAAGCGACTGGCTGAAGTTCGCCGACCATGTCGTCGCACAAGCCACGCCTGCAGCCATGTATCCGACCAGCGGTACTGGCGGACTTCCCAAAGCAGCAATCCTGTCCCACTATGCGCTTGTTTCACAGCACCGCACCATTTACTACGAAGTGCCGCACCCAGTTAGCCGGCTCATCTCGCTGCCCATGTTCCATCTGTTTGGTGCTCTTTGGACGCATCTCTTCCCTGTTCGCTACGGACACCCGCTGTTTGTCATGCCGCGCTTCGAGGTCAATGATTTCTTGGCTGCTGTCCACAAATACCAGATCTCCGAGACTTACCTGGTCCCCGCTATCATTCATGCTATTAACCAGTCGACCGTGCCCATCGGTGATCGACTGTCATCGCTGCGCTATGTTGGTGTCGCTGGCGCTCCTATTGATGGCCATTCCATGCAGGAGTTCCGCAGCCATATCAACCCTATGGGATATGCTTGCCAGATCTGGGGCATGACCGAGGTCGGTGTGGCATTCCAGACTCGCTGGGGCCAGCAAGGTGACCCTGGAAGTATTGGCAGGTGTATTGCCGGGTATGAGGTCCGCTTGGTGGAACATGATGGGAAAATTGTGCAGGGTGATAACTGCTCGGGTGAACTGTACGTCCGTGGACCAGGTCTTCTCACTGCATACAAAGGCCGCACAGACGCATTGGAGCCACATGGATGGTTCCGAACGGGAGACATAGCGTATGTCAAGCAAGGCCAGTATTATATTGTTGGACGGACAAAGGAGCTTATCAAAGTACGAGGGTAAGTCTATCAGCGCCAGTTTCTTCATCAAAACAAAAAGCTAATCATTCTACAGATGGCAAGTAGCCCCAGCCGAAGTCGAAGGTGTCCTCCTCCAACACCCGGGAATCCTTGATGCCGCCGTGATAGGCGTGAACAAAGATGGGGTAGGCGAGGTCCCACGCGCCTTCATCGTGCGCTCTCGCGACCCATCCGTGCGCCGTCTAACCGGCGAGCAAGTTTACAATTATGCACGCCAGCAGCTGGCCAGATACAAAGCTCTCGATGGAGGTGTCGTATTCGTGGAAGAGATCCCGCGCACTGCAAGTGGAAAGATCCAGCGCTTCAAGCTGTCCCAGATGAACTCGTACCGTGAGATGGTGGCGTCCCTGCTTTCCCGGTTCGAAGGTGACGGCTCTGCTGCAGCCACCGCGGCCCGACGTGGACTACCCGCTGCGGCTGAGATGTCGCCTGTTACTCTCATTCCTGAGGGACGAGTTGCAGTCTAAATTAAGAAAGTGGGGCACAGTACTTTGCACTATCTACGGCGCATATGAGTTGTATCGCACTCATTCGGCGGTGAGGTGGTGCGGTGAATGGGACAGGGCACGGCGTTTGGATTAGAACACGGCGTTGTCGGATATTTGGTTTTTTGTATTTACTTTTTCTTGATGTTTTCGGGCGGTCATCACACGTCTACTTTTACGACTCAACCTCCTTATGATGGTTCCTCAATGGACTTGTTATCATTCATTCACACCAGCATTACCTAGTATCAGCGGGTTGTCTACATAGCACTGCTGATTCGTATCGCAACATTATAAATCACACCAGATCCACATTCGCGGACATAAATCTATATCCAGTCGTCAAAGTAGAGGACCTACATAGAAAGTAAAGAACCTAGACCCTTCCGGAGGATCCCTACCTTCGAGCCACAAAAGCCGCAGCATGCAGTAAGACTCTATAACATCCCACACCGCACTTCCCTGTCCCATCCCAGAGCCTCGTTCTCGATCTCGGATCTCGGCTTGCATCCGTGGAACAAGAAATGTGATGTATAAACCGGCGAAAAGCAATTAATATATTCCAGGGCTGCACGGCGATCCCGTTCGCATCATGCACATGCGAGGTCCCAACGTACAAAGTACATGGGGCTGAGTCGCACGGAATCCGAATCCCAGCCCCGATCTTGCAAATCCCACGATGAAGTGCATCCAGGCCAATACTTACGCAGGCGTGCACGGGTGGACCCCGGGAACACCGTGGACGTTCCGTTCCAAGGTTCCCTGCAAGGGGGTTCCTTGGTACTGGGGCGGGGATCGACGGAGCTAAATATGTTAATTATTGAATCCCGATTAGGTTGCATGAAGCCCCCTTGGCTTTGGAAGTTAACTTCGCCTTGTTTTGGGTTTGGGTTTTAGAGTTCGAAGAGAAACTACCTAGGTATATGGGTAATACATATTCAAGGTGCTCTGTACAGCAGGTCCCGTTCCAAAGCTCGTCCTAGATTTTGCTATTTCTGTGTTGTATTTGCTCGAACTTTGCTCTTTCCGGATCGGATATGGCCGCCCCCCGGGCCGCTCTTCACGGGTTCAATCCGCTTCACAAGGTTCGGGATGTTACATCGGCCCGATGGAACTTCTGCAACGTCAGCGCTACCAGGTATACGGGACTCCATGTTTGGGTCGATATCCTTGCTTTTCTCGATTATACCTTGCCCTGCTTTGGGTATAAGGGGAAATACCAAATCACACCTTGCATGAGGCCAAAATATGGATACAAAGGACTCTAGGGAGACTGATACATATGACTCAGAATACGATGTCATCGGCAATAGAAATGCAAAATGTACCGAGTCAACCCATGTAAACATCTTCCGAATCACCAGGCCAGCTACTCTGCAAAGTAGTTTCAATATTTATTTTATTTTTTAGTTGGGTGCTGCGCAGTGTATTTGTATTTGCATTTGTTGAGCTTGACCTATGCGTTGAAAAATATGCGCTGGAAAAGCTCGGCCGAAATGTCTACATGTCAAATCCACGGCGTCAACATGCCCAGGTAGTCGGTACGAGAACAAGGTACCGAGAAAATAAAATTCCAAGCACAATCAAAATCGAGGGAATTTGTTCTGTCCATGTATCTACAACACGTGAAACCAACAATCACATGAAAGACGACCCTGCAAGCTGCTCAATCAGGGATTAGTAGTTCTAGTAGCATATCTATAGAACTCTCCCACCAGGATCCGACTTGAGCACATAAACAGGAAAAACAAAGTTTCGCTCTCGGTCCTGGGCAGAGCCGCTTGGATAGGTGCCTATGTCTATCTCGATGAAGGTGTGTCGTTGACCTCGATGGGCCTCCATGGAGAGGCTCCACTGTATGTTACGGCTGTCCCAGTCGGTGAGAAAGGGTCGGATGAAGAGGAATGCCAAGGCCAGACGACTGCCTAGGCGGCGAGGTTGTGCAGGAATGATGACAATTAGACGGAGTCTGCGTACACGGAAAATAGTGTCGATGATTTCTCGTCTGACGGTGATCGCATTGACGGGTGAGTAGCCAATAAGGGGATCATGGTGGCGTCGGGACATTGCGACTTGGGAAGATTGGATTTGTAGAGGATTTTCTCGCTCTTCGGATGTGCTGGTGAATCGTACTTATTTGACATCAATTGATACTTTGGACAAGAGGCTTTGTATATTCTCCTGCCATTGTGGCATATGTCTCTATCATGGTCATCTTTGCATGCCTGCGTTAGAGTGGTTCATGTTTCAGAGTTGGGATCAATGCCTCTATATAGCTATTCTACCAATTGGGATGGATCGATGAAACCTATCTTGAGATTTTCGTTTCCAATTCTCATCAAATCAATCAGAATTCTTCCCCAATGCAACTCCTGTCCACCTCAACCATTCCTTATGGTAGATTCACACTCTCTATCCCCAGCCTCAAATAATACCATACCCCATCCACCAAACCCCCCAAACCAAAGGTCCCAATGCCCCAAGCACAGCTGCCCCGAATGACAGCTCCAGAATGCACCAAATCCAAATAGTCCCAACAGCAGGCGCCTTCTTCATAACTGCATAATACGGCTCTCCATTCGTGATAGCGATAAGGTGCGCGCCTAGCACAGCAGAAACAGGAAGAAAGACCAGAGTCTTCAGCGTGGGCGGGAAGACCAGCATTCGTAGGAATGAAAATGTCAATTTGTCTCTTGTAAATGGGAACAAAGAAAGAGGAGCAAGTTCTGCCTTTGCATTCTTTGAACTGAGCTTTTTGAAGGAGATGATATGACCATGTGCTAGGTGGACAAATAAAGTGAGGAGAGGAAATGCAGTTGTCACGGATTCTTTGAAGAGTTTTGGCAGGTCGATTCTTTCCGCGTATTGGTGGGCTGCGAGGTAGCTGAGAGTGAGGTGGAGGGTTGTAAGAGGCAGGGAAAGGAGGATTGTGTCGAGGAATGGTGGAAGGGGTTTGTCGGGTTCGGATTCGGAGTCGGATTGCTTGACAATGTTCGCATTTGTACGCTGTTGACTTTTCTTGGTCTTCTGCGAGGCATTTGACGAGAGGTGGCTGCTGATGTCGCCGTCGGTGTCGACCAATTCCCCAGACGCGTCGACTGTTACGAATCGGGTTCCCCCTGACTGTGGCGGTATGCCTTGTGCTTCTACCGAAGCTGGCATTGCTCCCCGCTTTTGATGGAGTCCGCTTTGTCGCTGTGCGATGATGTCATATAGCGTGCGCTCAACAGTCGGTTTGTTTTTGGTCGGATCATTGCGTGGTGGATGGGCCATGGCGATTTCCGGTTCATCGCTTTTAGAGGAAGATCCAGCTGCTATGGGGTGCTGTTTGCGATTCCTTGGAGCTTCCATCTTTCTCAGGCTTGGTGTGGAGGGACGATGAGTGGCGGGCCGAAAAGTTAACAAACACTGACGTGGAGAAATGAGTTTGAGGGCTCGGCGATAAGCCCCATAAAATCGGGGTTAAGGTGATCGCCAGTTGGCTCCCAGATCTACGTTTAGATCTATATTTCTTAGGCTATGATAGTAGATAGTAATTGGGATATTAACGTGAAAACAAACTTTTATAAATTGATCAATCCTGCTAATCCTCTGCACCCTTTGACACACCTAGTAAATACCCAGGCTGACCACTCATTCAACCAGCCTGGTACAAAGCTGGACCGGCAACCACATGTGGGTTAATCAAGCTCAGATTGAACGGGCTGACATACGGGTCACTGTCCGTGATAGCAATAAAAATGGTACCATTGAAAGCTGGGTTACCTTGGTAAGTTTCCAAGTTGGGCTGGGTAGTGTACCCTCGAACGCCATCAACGGTACTGTTCGTACTATTGGTACTGTTGGTGCTGCTGGTGCTGTTGGTTCCATTGACAATGTGCAGAGGGGTGTAGGTAACGTTCAGTTGTGACACCCAAAGGACATACTTTGCACTACCAGGTTTCGTCTCTGTCGTGGTGATATAGCTGTTGTTGGGACCGATTTTCTTCCCGGGAAGATCCCACTGCAACAGCACCCTCCGACCCGGGGCTGTGAGAGGTAATGGGCGAACCTTGCTAACAGAGGCGCTGCAGCCATTAGTCGAAGTAGACGAGTTGAATTTCCCGGAGCCTTTTGGTGACTTGGGGATGCTGACGCCTGGCGCGACAGTATTGTTGATTCCGGTGGTCTGATTGAAGCCAAATCCTTCAGTCTGATTGAACCCAGAAGTTGTGTTGAGTCTTGAAATCTGATCCTCACTCGAAGTAAAATTGTACCCGGTGGAATTGTACGCAGCAGAATTATGCGTGATAGCAGTGGACCCGGTGGCATTGTACCCAGTAGCATTATACCCACTTGTTATGTTATCACCAGAAGAAAAGTTGCTTGAAATTCCTGAAATCCATGGATCGGGCTGATTGACCACCATTAGCGTTGGGAAATTTTGCCAAATCAAGCGCGTCTGGTTTTCAGGACAAGAGCTGATGAAAGGCGCCAGCAGCGTCCAACCCCAAGATTGCGGTATGGCGACTTCAAACCACTCGACCATCGGGAAGAGACCCTCGAACTGGCGGAAGATCATTTGCTGTCGTGCTTCTGTGGTGATGGCCTGAGTCAAAAGATTGGCCGCCTCACGAGAGTCAAGATGAGGCAAAAACCCATACACGCTAGATTCTCCCCAGCGCGTAAGTTTCTGACAGAAGTCGACAAACTCCTTGACGTTTGTGTACGGGTAGATATAGCTGCATTTCTGCGGGGCATGGGCTCCGATGATGTTGCTGAGCATAGTCGCGTGGCCTGTCTCTTGCTCCGCCATGAATGCGATCAACTCGCGGTCTGCAGCGGTCATACCGGCGGCTCGGAAGGCTGAATCGTTGAAACGTCTGAGTCCGTCTTGGAACAGATCGAGCTCAATCCATTCCTGATATAGGGCAAGGGCCTGATTGTAGTTTAGCTTCTGGGCCACAACACTGCTTTATCAATTTAGGGCGGATGCATACTAAAGACTCGTAGTCGAAATCGCTCTTCGTGTTGTAGACAGGCGTGCTTCCGTTGGTCCCGAGCCCACCTGCCGGGACATATGGAGCAGGCTCGTTATGATGAAGCTTTCCATCAGCAGGATATGTTGTCGCTCCAGCTGCAACACCTCCGGGAGAGACACTCGTTCCAATGGAAGAAGCTGTCAGCGCACCTGTGGTAGTCGGGGTTTCAGTAAAGGGGGTATGCGGCATGGAGTTATTGAAACTTCGAAGTGGCGGCGCTGAAGTGGACGAATTGGATATGTCTGAAGATGACGGTGACGGGTCAAGGGTTGTTGTTGCATCTTTGTGGTGCTTCTTTGGAGAAGCGACGGCGAAAGGCAGTGAGCCCAATAGGCTCAGCAGAATGATACTCTTCCGGATCATCTCTGCTCAAGTTTGAGATTTCTTTAATTCAAGATAGAAGAAGATTTCTTAATCGCTGGCCATCGAGTTATTGGGTTAGTTGTATTGTTCAAAGGCCATCGGAGGGGTACGGACCTCATGTAAAGCACCTAGGTATACCTAGATATATACTGATACTTCAGTCAATATTAGCATAGAAATGATCACCAGCCAAGGCAATCCAAAATCGGGTGTCCGTGTTTTTGATGCAAGAAAATCGCACGGTGAAGACGCCATCTTCAGGGCTCAGATGTGGGTAGCTTTGAGCGGGAATGAATTCCGAATGGTGGAATTGCCACATGGTAATGTTAAGGTTCTTTTGGTGTAATTTTAAATGGCAATTTATTCTTGTCGGGGGCGTTCTTTGTACGCTTGGTCAAGTAGTTGCGAGACACTGCAATTCACACTTAGAGAACAACCCCCGGGATGCCTCGGCAACTAATGACGTCGGAGTAGGCTTGCCCTGTCAACATTCCATGGACCTGAACAGACTAACGTACAACTCGAGATGTCTGTGGGGGTGGAAATCGAATCCGGCCGGACGATGCCGGATAGCGTTTCAGGGAACAAGGGGAAAGGCTATAGGGAACTCGGTTGAACTATCAGCATAGTAAATATATGACAAGGAAAAAAAGTAGTTGAAGTTCTACAAAGCTCTAGAAATATAATTGCTCTCTGGGCACTGATGGAGCTCGCTGACATGGAGACGCAATCTTTCCCATATAGATATTCCCTTAACCACAATATCAGGCACACAAATGCCAGAGCAGTCAATCAACTCAACTCTATAAGCACCAGACTTCACTGCGTCCGCCAGCCACCCTCGCCCGAAAAGTATCCATAAGTGTCGCAATGGGGCACGTTGGCAGTGATCCTCACACCATTAGACCAAATAATCTCCATAGTAGAGCCCATAATAGTCGCGGTGAAAGGCTCACGACTTCGCAGGGACTGGCGGATACTTTCGAGCTCTTTCCATGGGATATTCACGACTGCAGGGGCCCGTTGAAATGGAGCCGCTGGTTGACCGCGAGCATTCTTCTCGAATACCCATGGCTCACCGTTAATCATGAATACACCAGCCAGGTAATTGCCATTCTGGCTGGTTAGGGATCCCATCCATTGAGGCATGACTGTATGGTCAGTGGGAATTCTTGTGATCTTCCTAGAAGCGGTGCTTACTGGGCCTTTAGGGAACCTCGAGAGATGTGAGAAGGGGACAGTATGGAAGGGGGTAGGGAGGATGTGTCGTGTAGCTCAGCCGTAGATATATAATTCAGGGCTGTCTTGTGATCGCCCATACTATAAATGGATGTTCCACAGCACCTTTGACTGTGCTTCTTCACCGCTCGTTTTCGTTATGCTGCAGGTCTTACACAGCCTTTGAGGGGCTATAGGGTATATGATACGAGGATCCAAAGAGGATTCTTTAACCGAGCGTAAGAGCAAATCATGTCAACGTAAAGTACCTGCATAGGAAGCATACTGGAATCTGACCTGTCACCGGCTCCAGCGGAAGTGGACGATCAGCGTTCCCGCATCTAGTTTCCGCATTTCATGCCCGTGGACATGGACATGGACGTTTCTATGCTTAGCACTTTATGGTAGCGCTGATCGTAGGAATGGGGATGTTATAATCGAGGTACTGGTGCTCCCTTAGGACTTCTTTATCACTTATTCAGGATAGAAATATGGAATTACCCAACTACTATACACGTTAATAGGAACTACACTGACAACAATGCTCTTTTACAACTATAGGAATACCATAATAATTTACACAGTTTGGGTGAGAACTGCGGCGGCAACGTTGATCCAAGAGAGGGGCAATCCAAGAATGGCGATATTGCGGATATTGCGGGGAGTTGAGTACTCATCCCTACATATAGAAAATATCACTCCCGATTGTATTTCTCTTTACCCAAGTCATTAAACTAACCCAATTGATCACCATGGCCCATCTCCAAGCATCGAATCTATTCTCAGTCAAGGACCGGGTGGTCGTGATCACCGGAGGCGGAAGTGGTAAGTCCCAAACGATCACATCCTACAGACGCAAACACGTACATATAGGCTAATATAAACACAGGCCTCGGTCGTATCATGGCCAAAGCTCTGGATGCCAATGAAGTCTCCAAGATCTTCATCCTAGGCCGACGCGAAGACGCGCTACAAGAAACCGTCTCAGAAACCATAAACGGCACCGTGATCCCAATCCAATGCGACATCACCTCGAAAGAATCACTCGAGACAGCCTACAAAGCCGTCGCAGTTCAAACAACACACGTCGACCTCCTAATCGCCAACAGCGGCGTAATTGGTCCCCGCATGAAGCCCCCGCAACCCACAGAAGACGGGTCCCTCCCGCCGCTGTCGCAAGTCCGCGACGAACTCTTCAACGTCCCCATGGAAGAGTTTAACACAGTGATGAATGTGAATGTCACTGGGTCGTATTACACGGTGCTGGCGTTCTTGCCTCTGCTTGAGGCGGCGAATAAGAGACGCCCCGCGCCGAAGGACGATGTCCTTGCTGCCCCGACTGCGCAGGTTATTATCACTAGCTCGCTTGCTGGGTTTAGTCGCACGGTATCATTTAGCTTTGCCTATAACGCTTCCAAGGCGGCTACGACACATCTCGTCAAAATGCTTTCCACCTCGTTTGCTTATTACAGTATTCGTGTTAATGGCATCTCGCCTGGCCTTTACCCCTCTGATATGGCCAATCATATGTTCCGGGCCTCCGGAAGTCAGGGTCGTGCTGTTTCTGATGGCTCTTTCCCGAAGGAGATGATTCCTGCTACTCGTGCTGGTAGTGAGGAGGACTTGGCTGGTTTGATTGTTTGGCTGGCTAGTAACTCGGGTGGTTATATCAATGGTAATATCTTGCTTACTGATGGTGGCCGGATTTCTGTTGTGCCTGCTGTCTACTGAGTTGTGTTTTGTTCGGACTAAGTGCAGTTTCAGTATAAATAGATGGGACAGATTGAGCTTCAATGAAAATAGACATTTTACACTGCTTGATTTCCAGATATGAGAGTTTAATCGCTCATAGATGAAAGGCAAAGGAACGTGAAACGAAACTGATACTTATAGGGCCAATCTCAAGGTCATGGTCCAAATACTGGAAAGAAAGGACATTTTGTTGGGTGTCTGAGGGATCAGACATACACGGTGACGGCACATGTTTACTATCTAGCTATATGTAGGTCTCTGTCTCTATCTCCTCTTCTCCAACCTGGCTCTTATCCATAGATGAACCAATATATATTGAAGGCATGGTTTTATATTGTAAAAGGCTCCCCTACATATTTTGCAAGGCCTGTCACTCGTCCGGCATTATTTTCTCATACTATCTTCGTTCACTGCATGTCATTTAACATGGAAATCGTTACTATTGTTTTTGCGGCCTTTCACCTCACACGCTTGTTGTGGGACCTGTTCAACATTGCCCTTGATTTCTATCCAGTGTGGCTGAAGAGCTTGGTTATCTCCTCAACAAGGCTGAGACGCTCAAGACAATAATCACTTGTACTGCGTATGCCTTTGAAAACATCTCGAGACACACCGACCCCTCGTCAAGGCAGGAAGTTGGCTACAAGGCTCTCTGTGAGGGACTCCAAAAAGCGCTTGTCGAATTCAAGCAAACGGCGAAGATAATCAACGATGATGTTCATCAATCGTGATTGTGTACATAGTTTCTGGCTTATGTGGAACGGGAAATTATTCCGGGTCTTGCAGAATCGGCTATCCTCTCATACATCCTCCATCGAAACTTTGTTACTTGCCTCGAATACATGAGGTTTCCATGCTTCAATATTGAATTTCTGAGCTAACCTTGTTACACTTAAACAAATATTCACCGCAAATTGGATCAAATACACTGGGGCCAATCTCGCCTACCTGATGAGGTTAGGGCACAGCAGAGTGATACGGCCATCTCCTTCGCCAACACGGACAAGCCATTTACCACCCTCGGCTTGGGAGTGACTTTTACCAAGGGCAGAATGACTACTTGGACGACTTGTCACAAATATTCAATCATTCCTCGGTCGAAGGCTCGGTACACCAGCCCCAAGTGGTCAGTATCTATGGCGAAAAAGGAGTAGGAAAGACGCGCTTATGGTCCAAATTTGCCGAGAGACACAGAGCCAAGTATGTCGTTTCCCCGCAGCTGTTACTTTATATTGATGATTCGCTAACTATTTACTTTCTAACGAACAAGTTATCATGCTGTCGTTTGGGCCCATATCGAGGATGATGTGATCACAGTTGATGAAGCCATATCTGAGGGTCTCGAATCACTTGAATGGCTGTCCACCATTCAAACGCCATGGCTCTTGATCATCGACAAGGATGAAAATTTGACGCATCCAGAGAGGCTTTACCCTAGCGGGGACAAATGACACATTGTTGTCACTGCCTCATCATCTTACTTACACTCGGCCGATTATATTCACATCTCAAATATGGGTACTGAGGATTCCCAATATCTCCTTCTATGGGCAACAGGGTTTGTGAAGCCTTGGTCTGTCTGAGATCGTGCGTGGGCAGGAGATGTGATCAGCCAACTCGGACGCGAAGTACTTCCCAGGACCTTGGCCCATCTTGATGCCACGATCCGCAATGGCTTTTCTAACTCACAGTCCTATCTGACGCTATTTAAAGGGCAAAAGGCAACTGGACCAGCAGCCAATCCCTCGAATCCCTCGAATAGTCCAGATCCAGCAGCATTGGCATTTGAAGTGGCTGTTGCACAAATTCACAAACAACTAACCCAGTCTTCCAAGGACGCATTCAAACTGCTGATGACTTTTCCCATTTCATCGCCAGATCCATCACCTTGGACAGACTAGTGAAGGCGATCCATCAACGCAACATTGTCAGAAGGGAGCAGCAACGGACTTATCGCGATAATGCTAAACGGTCCGACGTGTGGGCGGGATCTTGGAGACGGAGGAATACACGGGGTCGGAGATGGAGAGGAACCAAAGCCTCTGCACCAGGATCCAAGGAATAGAATGGTGAAGCCCCGAATACTCCTCAATCCATGTCTAATCTCCAGAGGCCGGAGTCTCCTTGGCCTTCACGAGCTCTCTGGGCACTGATGGAGCTCGCTGAAATAGGTCTGGTGATACACCACCCATCAAGCGAAACATACGCAATGTAACCCGTCGTGAAAAGGTGGATCACAGACAGGCTGCATAAATCTGAGCACGAACTTTGGCGGAACGTTGCCAACACGGCAGAGTCCAAGGAGGGCCAACCTGAGGATTCGGAGAAAATTCCTTCGACGGCCGTTTCTTGTTAGTCATAATTCCTTTGGTAAGATTTGTTTCATTGTGATCTGTTCTTTCCTTCGGTGTGAGTTCATTATATGGAATTGTCAGATTTCATCATCTTATCTTCTTACTTGGCCGAAAATCTAACCTCCTTTTTCACACTTCATCATGCACCAGAATGTCTCCCTATGTAGGACTCGTACTCTTCTTAAGGACCTTTTGAATTCATTGAAGGGTTGCATGGTCAGGGCAGTCGACAAAAAACGCTAAAACAGCCCAGACCTCTATATACTACTTTCCTTTTGACTATTCCTGGCGAATGGAAGATATTGAATGTGTAAAATCTAATCCATGTTTAATTTAGATGGAAGGCAAAGAAACACGAAACGACACTGAAGCTTATAGGGCCAATCTCAAGGCCATGGTCCAAATATTCAGTAAGTCGCTGTCAGTCGTTGGACCAGGTATTCGCCTGAAGTAATCGCCGAGTATTTCTTGGCCACTTGGATTTCCTCGCCAAACGTACCCGGCAGTGCTTCAATAAGTTTATCGTTATTTGGCTGGCAGAAATACGCCACGCTATACCGAGCAGGGTAGTCCGAAGCATCGTCCCCAGAGCCCTCAAGCGCGGGCGGCTGAATTACCCGATGACGGGTACTCTTGATGGTGTCATTGGACCATCGAGCGAGCAGGTCCCCGGCATTGACAACAATGGTATCAGCAATGGGAGTCGCATCCACAAAGGTTCCTTTGGGGCTGCGTACTTGAAGCCCACCGTGTCGACCCTGGAAAAGCAGAGTGACTGAACCGTAGTCGCTGTGCTCGCCGGCACGGACTTGGTTAGGGTTATTTTTGAAGACTTCTTTGCTGACGGGAGGATAGTGAAGCAGACGGAGGTTATTGTCGCCGGCATTGACAGAGTCGTCGAAGAAGTGCTCCGGCAAATTCATTCCCAATGCAATGGCCTGCATGATGTGTGCATGTAGGTTCTTTCCCATTTCAAAGAATGATTGCATGGTCTCTTTGAAATCCTTTCCTTCGTCGTCGAGATGGTCGGGCCAGCGATTGGGCAGGCCCTCGACTCCCTCACGACCGATTTCCATAGTTTCCTTGATGTCCGGTGCGGACGC
Organism: Penicillium egyptiacum; assembly: GCA_911456345.1. NCBI lineage: Eukaryota > Fungi > Ascomycota > Eurotiomycetes > Eurotiales > Aspergillaceae > Penicillium > Penicillium egyptiacum. The sequence goes on from CAJVRC010000898.1 coordinate 384,965, forward strand.
GCGCAGAGTATCGACTCCAGTTGTCTCGTCGACGGTGGTTAACTTCTCCCGCCCGATAGCGACGTAACCACGGTTCGACTGTGGGGTTGTCCAACCCAGAGAATCCTTCTCACTCTGGGGGCGGGAGAAGAAACGGGCAGATGAGGCGAATACCTTGGACACCACGGATGGTGGAATTCCATGAGCCTTCAGGTAGAGGAAGCCGGATGTTTTGAAGGCTTCGGTTATGGAAAGAGCGACGGCATGTTTATCAGATGGGGTCCCTGTGAAGAACGGGCCGAAGTCGATCAGCTATAGCAGATTCCATTAGTCGTGGCTTGAAAAAACCGGAGACAGATTATACCGGTATCATCAAATCGTCCTTATCTACTGCAGCAGACGAAGGATTGTCCGAGGGCATGTTGGAGGCGATTGCGTATATGGCTCCTGGGAATTGGTATGAGCTCTGTTACCGTAGGGGGAAACTGAGACAAGGACAGAAGGGTGTAAAGCGAGTGCCTGTCCGAATGAGAAGGGAAGATCTAAAGAAGAGGGGAAAGTCGGGGGAAAGCAGATCACCTGCATAAGGTCAGCTGCATACATCCAAAAAGATAAGCACTTCTGGGCAGATAAGCCATAAGATAAGTGTTGACATCATGGATGGATGGATCTATTGAATGCTATTAGACAACAAAATCGGCATTTTGTTTGATTGCTACATTTAGACTTGAACTGACAGCGCGGATCAATCCACACCTCCCCCAACTCCACAGCGACCCCTGCATTGTCGACATCGTACCTACCTTGATCAATCCTCGAGCCACGATCTCCAAGCTGAAAATAGTGCTCGTCGCGCTCATATCACTCTAAAGAGCAAGGTAAAAGAAACTAAATACGCTGCTCACATATGGTGATGAATGGAGAGACGACTCCCCCAAGGAACAAGCGGTGCGATTTCACATCTTTCACCACAACAGTCGAACTAGGAAGCCATTTGGCATCTCTGTCCTCCAAGAGCTTCGAGACCTCCCAACCCTTCCCGCTACGAGTCCTCAGCTGATTGGCTATTCCATTGACCGCGAGGACAGTAGCAGGAGCAACAAGGTTGTATGGGTTCTCTATAGACTTCACAAACGCAATGGAATCCGGAATTGCGGCGGCCAGGAGGTTCCCATCTGCATCGAGAGACAGGTTATCGAGTGGTAATCCCGTGTAGATTTTGTCAAATTGAATCAGCTGGTCGCCGACTAATTTGTGGACAGTCACGAGTCCAGTCACTGAATGAGCCACATAGTAAAGCCCGTTCTCTTGGACGATCCCGTTGGCAAAGGAAAACCCCTTGCTGGCAGCGATGTGGCACCTCCCCGTGTCAGATCGACAATAGGTGAGGCTTCCGCCGCCAATCAGCAGCTCCAACTCCAGGAAAGTGCCAACCTTCGCGTCGTGGTCATTGGTAATCACGAACCCCAGACCATCATTGTCGACGGCCAAGTTGTTAGGCGAGATGATCGCGTCGCTAGCTATAGTTTTGACATATTCAAGTGTCTCTGAGGCCTCGTCCAAATCAAATATCTCAATCGTGGAGTTCGCTCCAACGGCCCGGGCATCAAGGAACTCCCCCGTTGTAGGATCGACTGGGGGTCTATGATTGGTCAACCATAATCGAAGTCTGCCGTCAATACGGCGCGCGTCGAGTGCAAGTAGATCCAGATCGCCGATGTAACCACTGACTTTGAGCTGGTGTAGGCCATACAGCCCGTCCAGGCCGGGTTGGTCAATATTCAACACTGCGATATGATCCGTGCGGGATCTCGCGGAGATGTTGTATTTGCTGCCACCTGGACACCATCCCTGTCTGGATTCTATAGAGTTGCATACTAAGTACAGCTTTCTCCCTTGATCGTCTAGCCACATATCCTCACATCCTTCTAAGAGAGGATGCTGGAGGCGAGTGCAGGTCCATGGGAATTCGTCGATTGATTGGATCTCTCGGCCGATTCCGATTGTGAGAAAAATGATGTTGTGCACGTAGGCTTTGTACAAAATGCCAATGGCGAGCACAATCAGAGCCCATATCCCAGCTCGTCGGCTGAGAATTCCAGTCGGCGACATTGTGAAGGTGGGATACATACTGATGTCTCTCATTGAGGAAATGGTGTTCCGGATACCCCACTTAGGTGGGGCTATATTTAATGCTGATGTGAGAGCTCCATTCCACCTGACTGAAGTAAGCTATTGACGTTCCAATAGGATGAGAGTGAGAATGCGATATGCTTTACATATGCTTTGAATATGCCTCCATACTACATAACTAGGTATGAACTCCATACTTCCCCGGGGCACGAAGGTTCCCGGGAGTGTCCGGCCTCGAATGTTCCAGGGTCCCACCTCGACCTATTAATAAGCCGATGCCCTGGCCCCAGAGGTTCCACCTGAAAGGAGTCACAGCTTGAAATAAATACATTGGATTTCCATTTCTCTTCCTTCATCAACTCTATTATATACACTATCTCCCCCTTTTCAACCCTCAAATCCCTTTCCCAATCGCCAACATGACCTTCACTGCCATTGTTATGTACCCCAACAATGCCGACATCCAGTTCGACGACTCCTATTACATCAAAACCCACATGCCACTCGTCGAAAGGAGCTGGAAGAAGTTCGGCCTGATCAGCTGGCGCGTTACCAAGTTTCCCAATGCGATGGATGGCTCGCGGTCTCAGTATCTGATCATGGCCACCCTTGAGTGGGAGAGCGAGGACTCCTTGAAGTCTGCTCTGCAGGACCCTGGCAGTGCGGAGGTGTTCGGCGACATCCCCAACTTCACCAACGCGCAGCCTGTCACTCTGGCTGGTTCCGAACTCCAAGTTTGATCGGTGGTCGAGTGTATGTGGGATCCCATGTCGATGAGTGTTTTGGTGCTGAAATTGATATACAGCGACTATTCAATTTATGTAACGAATGAACCTTGAAAATGAAATTGGATCATCAAGACCGAGTCTTAAAGGGCCTCGGCTGTATATCTCCTCTATTAACCGATAGCAACAATTGTAACATCATTGGGCATCCTGCAGGGCTGGAGAGGGGCATCCCCGCTCAGCAGCTCTTATCTACATATCATCCCCTCAATTGGGCAACCCTGTCTTACTATTCCTCTTTCTCTTTCCCCTCAAATTCTGTGTTACATCCCCCAAACATGCCTCGTCCTCTAGTAGTCGATGTCCATACCCATGTGTACCCTCCATCGTACATGGCGATGCTGCGCGCTCGCAAGACAGTCCCCTACATCCACGACCCAGCCAGCGGCGAACCGCGCCTAATAATCCTCTCGTCAGATGATGACCCATCCATTCCGATCGACGAGCGCGGCCGTCCGGTCGACACATCCTACTCTGACATCAGTGCCAAGCTAAGCTTCATGCAACAGCACGGCATTGACTGCAGCGTGATCTCTCTCGCAAATCCCTGGCTGGATTTCCTCGATCCCGTCGAAGCTCAGCGATGGGCTGAGCGGATCAACAACGATCTACATGAAACATGTGCGAAGAACAACAAGTCCACTGACCCGGACAACACTCTCCCTCTGCAGGGGAGATCGACTTTGTTCGCGTTTGCGACTTTGCCGCTGAGCGCACCCAGTGCAGATATTATCGTTAACGAAATCAAGAGACTTAAGACACTGCCTTATATCCGTGGCGTGATTATGGGGACCTCGGGGTTGGGAAATGGTCTCGATGATGAACAGCTCGGTCCTGTCTGGGCTGCTTTGGAGGAAACGCAGTTTCTGCTCTTTTTGCATCCTCATTACGGTCTCCCTCATGAGGCGTTTGGTGGTGCCGAGGTGACAAAGCGCTACGGTCATGTCCTCCCCCTGGCTCTGGGATTCCCGCTCGAGACGACCATTGCGGTTACTCGCATGCTGTTGTCCCGTGTCTTTGACAAGTTCCCGCGGCTGCAGATCTTGCTGGCGCATTCGGGTGGTACTTTACCGTTTTTGGCGGGGCGCATCGAAAGCTGTATTATGCATGAACGGAAGTTTGTGGAGAATGGTGGCGGTGTTCCTGGTCCACAGAGGAGTATTTGGGATGTTTTGAAGACAAATATCTTCCTTGATGCTGTCGTTTACGGGACTGCTGGGCTTAAGGCTGCTGTTGCTGCCGGGGGAGGTACTGATCGTCTTATGTTTGGTAAGCCTTCTAGTTCTATTGTCGGTATGACTGGGACTGCCACAAGCTAATATACCTCCCAGGTACGGACCATCCGTTCTTCCCACCTCTAAATGAGGGTGAGAAGGAATGGATCAGTGTCACAACGAACTATAAGGCTATTGATGCGACTTTCCAGGAGGAAAAAGAGGCTGTGGCTGCTGTTTTGGGCGGTAATGCTGCTCGTATTTTGAAACTCGAATAAGCACACATACTGTCCAGCGTAAATATCGTTATACTGATCGATAGACATGACCATATCAATAAGAACTGGGGTATAAGGCAATAAAGGGGAACAAACGTAAAACGAATATAGCATCGTGAGCACAAATTCCATGATCCGGGACTTTAGGCTGGAGCAAACACGGTCCTCAGCACATCCCAACCGACAAGCCGCCACAGCTCCTGCGTGAGCCAATCTGAAAATTTCTCCTGGTCCATCTCTTTATCATCAAGTGCCTGAGGAGTCGGGGTATGCGGACGCCGCAGACCCTCCCGGAACAGATGATCATCAGGTCCGAATACAGCCCGGAGGAGAGTCTTTTGCAGCCGATCTTTGGCATTTGCGACAAATTGACGAGTAGCCGATCCCTCGAGGGGCGATCGAACGGAATCAGCATTGAGCATTCTGTCCAGAAGCCGAACGAGATACTTGGCTTCCAGTTGTGCCTCGTTTGGCATAATGCCCTCGTCAGTCATTGCTTCAAGTCCATCTGGGAATGTCATCCCGGGACAGATTCCCATTGGCAGTCGCAGGTCATGGAAAACGTGGAGAGCTAGCATCTTGCCCATGCGATTAAGGACAAGGAAGAGGAGCCCTTCCATTACTTCTTGGTCTTCGATATGGGTTGGATTGAGGGAGAGTGCCATTGTGCAGAGCAGGTCTGCGAGACGAGAGGCTACCTCGTTCTCGGTAGCTGAGCTCTTCTCTTTTGTATGTTTGTTTTGTTCCTCGGATTGCGCGGCTGACCTTTGCTTGGATATCGCAGTACAATGCAGAGTGAGTACTGTCATGGTTGATTCGAACAGACCTACGAGGTAGTAGACGACTTGAGCTTGGTGGTGCGTAGCATTTTCGGCCCCAGCGATTTTGCGCAACGCTTTGTGCGTGAGATGGAACGCAACTCTCACACCATTCATGACAGCTTCTGTATCCGGCGTATTGGCCTTCTCGGTTTGAGATGGTTCCTGCTCCATCTTTTTGCTCTCATTCTGGATAGTTTGGATCAGTCTTTGCTCCGCAGATTTGCAAAGGATGACTGCATCCACAGCCAGAGGATTGGCCTCAGAACTGCTGGTTGCCTTTCTTTGCAGAGCTTTTTGGACGGTATGCAACTGCCTGTTGAGGCACAGGACTGTAATGACATTAGTTACCATCGTGGCCGCTCTATGAAGAACCAAGTACCATCTTCTTCTCCTGAATCATCATCATTCATCAATGGGATGCTTTTCTCCATGCTCTTTGGTAGCCTTATGCGTTTCCTAGCCACGTTCGAACTGTTCGCATTCTTTCCAACAGCAGGCGCTTTGCGTTTGTTTGCCGGCAAGGTCTCATTGTCATTTGCAGTGACTTTGACCCGCAGTTTGGCAAGAAGGCCTTCAATACGCTGGTTAAGCTCATGGACTTGATCTTGTAGCTTGCTCTGTGCCGCCTCAGACCGTTCATACGCTTGTTGCCAGAAGGAAACGCTGTCGAAGAACTTGTCCGTCACAACGACTTGGCCCAAATCTCTGCTCTTTTTAATAAACTGTCGAATCTGCAAAATGTATTCTAGAATGTATAGTCAATAATCGAATGGTCTGAGTCTATAGAAACTGCACGTTCGCCCAACCTTTCACGCTTTGGCCTGGTGGTTTTCGCTTGACAACAGCCAGAGCTAGGGCTAGTTGAAGCTTTGTTGGAGGTGTAACACCAGGTTTAGACGGTGAAATGGTCGTCATCTTGACAATGGACTCGAATGGGTCATGGCTTGGGATAAAAGTGCTACCATCTACCGGTAGAGGGCAGAAATTCTAGGATGTACACGTGCCCAGGCAGTATATATATCCACCTAATTTACCGCTTACTATCAACCGTTGCACATCCAGTTCCATTATATCGCCAGTTCAATTAGCGGGATACTTGGATCCCTGGCTTCCTCGTCATCTGCGCAAGATCTGTGACTGGCTCAACTTGACCGAACCGACCTGTCTCCGATGAATTGTGGGCCACGTACGAGCCGCGTGTTATTGAAGATGCTGCCCAGTTCGACGGAGCATCGATAGACCAGGCCTGGTCTCATTTTGAAGCCTGGGTGAAAGAGCGGGACATGGCCGATGCGTTTCTACTTACCGAATGTTCATCGTTGTCGATGAGGAGAGTTTTGAGTCCTTACAACATGCTCCACTTCCCGAGGAATGCTCGCAAGGGACGCAGTCTTGGGGTCACTATATGAAGCTTGTTGAGGCATGGTAAGAGCCAGATCCACCATTTATGGGTTGGATGAAGTGTTCCCTGACGGGGATTTGGAACATGTGGCGACATATGCAGGATGGGGATTATATGCGGAAGAGCTATATGATAGTTCGCGACTACAGTGGCATTTATTAAACTTCTTATTTGGATCTTCGACTTGAGGATTGCTATTACTCTGTCCAGGGCCATAAAAATGGATAGTCTTGGGTCTGGTACTCTAGTAGCGAGGTTCGACTTCTTCTTTAGACGCTCGCGGGTTATATCCTTACTTTTTATAGTAGAAGTATCGCCCTTCTCTCACAATTCTCTTATTCTGTAATAACCAGTAGATTTAGTACTACCTTTGTACTTTACACAGGGAGTATAGGATTAACAGGCCCATGTGTAGTCACATATCTCATTATATACCAGTTGGCGGCCTGAGGCGAAACAGACCCCACCGCCCAAGCTCCGAACTCCTACAAATTTCCATCTCAACGACCTCACTTTCAAGAGCTCGAATTTAGGGTTATTTTCCTCTCGAGGCCATTGCCGCGCTGTGTATTAAACTACACCCTAACCCAGACAGAGTCGAAAACGGCATCAAAACCTCCACTTCATCTCCGCAAACGTCTCACGCGACGTCCAGTCGCATAAACCACCAAGATGCCAAACGACGATCTCAAGGCGCATGCCGCCTCGAACCAAGATTTCTACGCTCTGCTAGACATTCAACCAGCAGCCACCGAAACTGAGATCCGCCGCGCATACCGACGCACCGCCCTAAAGTACCACCCGGACAAGATCCAAAACCCCACCGCAGCAGACATCGACAAATTCCATTTCCTCCAGATTGCCTACGATGTCCTCTCCGACACATCAGTGCGACAGCTCTACGACAATGCGCGGGAAGCGCGGCAACGCAAACAGCGCGAACGGGAGATGATGGGAGCGGCGAAACGAAAGATGCGCGAAGACCTAGAAGCGCGGGAGAGGGCAGGCGCAGCCGAAATGGGTGGCGCCGGTATCAAGCAGGGTGTCAAGAGATCATGGGCGGCGGACGGTGATGAGGATGCGGAAGAGAAGCTGCAGCGGGAGATTGACAGGATTGCGGAGGATGGACGACGGAGGCGACGCGAGGCTGAGGAAAAGGCCAAAAAGGAGCTTGAGGATGAACAGAGGAAGATACAGAAGCAGGAAGAGGAGGCTCTCAGGGCGGCGGATCGGAGTAGCCAGCGCGTGGACCGCTCGAAAGAGGGTGGTGGCGCGCAAGTCCCTGAGCTTGAGCGTGCGGTGAAAGTACGCTGGGTGCGGGAGGGTCGTGGGCTGGAGCTTGATATTCAGCGACTAGCGGTGCTGTTTAAGCCATTCGGGAAGATCGAGAATACCTTCGCGCTTAAAGATAAACGCCAACGGATCGGGGAAAACAAGGAGAAGAAGACTGTTGCGACGGGCGTGGTAGTTTTCACGTCTATTGTGAGCGCTCACGCTGCCGTTCTCGACAGCGAGAAGAAACTTCGTCAACATGCTGGTCAGGTTGGCGAATGGGGCCTTATCGAGTCGGTCTTCTGGGCCTCCGGCAGCCAACCTGATCTAGGTCCCGATATATCATCCAAGCCTGACCAGGCTGAGCCCGCACCTGCACCTCCAGGGCCCTCTATCGACACTTCCAGCAGGCCTACTAAACCATCATTCAACTTCCAGGGGTTGAAGACAGCACCCCCATCCTACAAAGCGCCCTCGTTTGGCTCATTCGCTTCTGCATCTGCTGCGGCAGCTTCCCCAAGTGCGACGTCATTCAATCCATCCAATAAGGCTCCAGTCGCGCCTAGTCTACAGGAAGTGATGATGATGCGGCTGAAAAACGCACAGCGTGAGAAGGAACGCAAAGCCCTTGAAGAAGAGCTGGTACGAGAAGACGAGGCCGCAGACGCAGCAGAAGCAGCGGCAGCAAAAGGTCCCTAGCTCTCGCGCTTAACAGAAGCTAGCTTCGTTTCGGCATTTGAAAGGCCCAGCCTAATTCTACCATTGTATTTAGATTCTAGAGATACCCCAGAGCACGTTGTATTTGCCATGTTGAGTTGAATAGAGATACAAGAGCTATTTACATCTTATCGTTTTGTGTTGTGTTATATTATATATGAGTAGTGATTGGCCACTTAGGCCTCTTAGTCTCGGTGCGCTTCGGCTTCGGCCTCCTCTTCCTCTAATTGTTCGACAAATTCCCGCGCCCGTTCACCCTCCGCATCAGGATTACGGCGAGCGGGTTTCTCCTCTTTGCCACCGGAGATGAAATCTCTAAGCCAAGGCGGAACGAAAGCACGGACTCCGACCTCATTAGGCTGTTCGACTTCCGGAGCCCAGGAAAGCTTGAAGTGGTGTTCATGTGGACGAGCAGGAGCCTCACCCATAAGGGCAACATCGGTCATAACCTCAAGACGGCACAATGCAAGTCCAATATTGCCAATGCCGTTAAGGAACGTCCCCGCACTGCGGTTTCGGCGAGCAGCGGCACCAGCCTTAACAATATCCGCTTCCCCAGAAGGTAAAGTCAATTGAAAAGACGGATCATATGTGAGGGTATCCGGGGAACTCTGCCCGTCCTGACCCAAATCGTAAAGCTGAACCGGCAGAAGACGCTTCCGCGTAACGCCACGGTGGTGGGTGCGAATCGTCAATTCCTGGCCGACGTAACAGCCCTTGCGGAAATCGATAGCACGAGCCATATCCATATTGCACTGCAAAGGCAAAGCTGATCCACTAATAACCTCCGCCTGACCTTCCGCAACACCGTGCAGGATGCGACGAACGGTGTACGAGTCCAGCGGGACCTCGGGCCCAGCGACCTGCGCCTCATCCGGGAAGAAGGTGCGCAGGCCGTCCGAGCCAGGCGTGATAATGCGGGATCCGAAGCCCGGAGCACGCGTGTCAATACACCCGGCAATCTCGGAGGTGGGTGAGAAGGGCGACGGCGATTCTGACTCCAGACTGTATGCAGCCCAGCGTTGTGGCTCGGTGTGGTTCTTCCAGGAGGACCAGATTGTGCGCTCGCCTTCCTCCAGAGCGCGAAGCTTGAGCTTCGCGCGCAGCTTGTGTTTCTTGAGATGTTTGAGCAGGACGGAGAGCTGGTCCTTGTCTAGCTCCACTAGCCAACCTGACTCCGCACCCTGGGCCTCGGCGCCGGGGAGCGGGTAAATGAAGGCATCGTTCAGAACTCGGCCTTGCGAATTGAGGAATGCAGTGTATGCGCCTGTGCGTCGAATGCTTCGGTTGGGGTCGTTTGCGACTAGCATATTCTGTGTTATTAGGCCCTGGAGGAAAGTTGTGCTGTCAAGGCCGGTGATGGAGATCAGCCCGCGGTTTGTGAGTCGGCTGTACCCTGCCGTCGGCGGGAAGGGCGCATTTTGGCTCTGTTCAGCACGCTGTGCTGTGGTAGAGAATAGCCTACCGCGGGCCAGGCAGCGGGTACAGACCGAGTAGCGCATCATGGTTGAGTTGGTGAAGCGGAGCCAATGTGATTTGATCTATTTCTTTACAAAGCGCCCGATGACGTTGGGCGGTGGATTGTGGCAGAAATACAAATTATAGGCCTAGGTACGGAGCACTGACATGAAGAAGCTACAATTATTGAGGTGTAAGAATAATTGGTTCCAATATTACACTATTGCTATGTATGTCACTATGTATGTCACATGTGCCTGGCTAAGGTCTACTGGAAAGCCACCCAGGCAACCTTAGAATCAGCCGACCACACAGCTACTTATTGCCCTTGGCCACTCCCTCCAAGAACCCGAGCAAGAACGCCTTGTTGCTCGGAGAGGAGACCTGTTGGCTACTGGCGTGTGCACCATCACCGGATGGCGTGCCGTGACGAGAAATAGAATCTCCGCTGCTCGGACGATTGCGGGACGACATAGGGCTGACAAAACCCGAGAATGCCGCCGGTTGCTGATTAACGGTGGCTCGCGAGTCGAACGGGGTCGCAAAAACGGGCGACGGAGAGACAGGTGCCTTGCTAAAGAGAGATAAAAGTGAAGCTTTCTGCTCAGCAGTTTGGCTCGGTCGACGGTCAAAGTTGCCCTGTGGGGCTAGGCCCTGGGTATCGATTTCACCACCTGGCAAATTCAATTTACGTTCAATAGCTTCTGCTTGAGGAGCTGTCGCCATCAATGCTTCATATCCCGGCTTTTCAGACCGACGCAGGATCTGCGGTTGGAAATTCTTGATAGGCTCAGGCGCCTCGGGCGACTTGGGAGGTAGAACCTGGGTTGCTTGTGCAACGGGTCTTGATGAGGATACCTCCCGTTTGGCGGAATGAGGTCGTGATAGAATGGTAATTGGCGAGGATAGCTGCTGGGCCTGGGGTTGTTCTCGCTTGATCACATGGTTCTTTCGGTACGCTGCACTGTTTGACTTATGCGGTTTGGCAAATGTCTCAAATTGTGGCATGTTCAACGGTCCAGAAACGGTAGCCGATGTCTGACTTGCTCCCGGAAGACTATTCGCTACACTAGCATGGGGCGCGAGTTGATTGTGGCGGTCGCGAGGACGCTGGAGAATCTGCTTCTCAGGAGGCGCCGCAGAGGGCACAACAGGATTGCCTAACAGTTCGGCTGGTTCAGAAACACGGGGAGTTTGGGGACCTTTGAGCAAACCCAAAAGACTATCCTGATGCTGAGACGTCTTACGCACGTGTGAAGAGCCCTGCCCGGGGGCCGCCAACGTCGCTGGACCCGGACCCTTCGGGGTCTTGACCTTGAAGACTTCCAAGAGTGCCAGGGAATGGCTTGTGAGCTTCGGCGGAGGCAATTTGCTCGCCGGCGGGACAACTGGCCCCCGGATTTGAGATAGCTGAGCGGATTCAGAGAACTCAGGGTCTCCTGTCCGTTGAAAGGGTGCGGGCATATGGGTCGGGTTCGGAACGCCAGGGGCCATAGGAGGCTGGTTATGGTGCTGATATTGAGACATACTGGTGGTTTGCGGGAATTGTGGTATCGCGTGAGGTTTAGGATACCAATTAGGCGCACTGGCCGGGAATGCATTGCCGGAAACAACCTGTGGGCCATCCGAGGAGTGCTGAATATGAGGTTGAGACGGGATGGTGTGAAACGGCGTCGAGTTTTGCCGCATGAAAGGAGACGGACCCATGTTCTGCTGCTGCTGAGGGAAGCCGGGGAAGAAATTCGGGCCCAGATGAGGCCGTTGTTCTGAAGATTGCACGTTGGACTGAGGTGCATTAGGTGGCGCCGTAGAATTACTGAGAGAATCCTGAGGCAATGTCTCTTGACGCCCACGCTGCAACAAGGCAAGAAGCTCACTCGCCTTAGACGGGTCAACGGCAGAAGCCCGAACTGGCTCCTGGTCTGGTGTATGAACTTGCACCGGTGCGCCGCCGATCTTCAAAAGGCGTTTGAGGTGATCTGAAGCATCTTGCGCTGAGGTTACCTCAGGGAGATCACTTGGAATAGCTATATCCGCGAGGGGAATCCCTGGAGTGCCATTGGTATGGCCATTTTCATCCATAGAAACATATCTCTCGGCCTGTGAGACTTGATCTGTACTAGGCGGGGCTCTCGCATCAAGCTTCTTCTGCTGCGCTATCCACTTTTTTAGTGGGCTGAGAAATGGGGCGACCATGTAGAACTTGTTCGCGTTTGCGACTGCGAGTCCTTCATCGTGCTGCTTATTTTTCTTTAGCGTTGGCAGCTCCGAAAGCTTGTACCACTCAATCTTGCTGATCTCCTTTCGCGTGCGCGGCTCAAAGTAAGTATCACGGAGCACACCTCGAAAGACATAGAGTCGCATATGCTGTTCTCTCATCGTAATCTCAATGTATTTGACATCGTCGTCGTTTTTAACCAAGTTGGCCTCCCGAACATCGAACCCAGTCTCTTCGTAGACCTCACGAATAGCACAATCAAGATCCCTCTCACCCTTGTTGATTTTACCACGGGGGAAACTCCAGTTAGCACCCTTCTTCCAGCCTTTGACTAGAACAACCTCGTCCATATCTTGGTTCAACATGATCGCACCACGGACCGGCACGCGTGTCTTGTAATCAAGGAATTCTTGGAAGGCAGCCAAATGGTGGTAATGAGACCATGACGACATAAGCGGACAATGTTGAAAAATGCGCATAGCAAATGTTTTCAGGTTCATTGACGGCAGCGCAGGGTCAAGTGGACGAATGAAGTCTTCGTAGAACCATTGTGCTTCTTCGACTTGGAAACATATCCGCTCAACCGATTCAAGCTCCTCCCGCGGGAGGTTGATAATGAAACGGACACACAAGTCATCCAGCCCTGTTAGCAACGGCCCACCGGCCTCGGTCAGCAGCCTGTCGTCATTCCGATCGATCAACAACCAGGCACTCACAATCTTCTAACCGCATATTTGTTTCGGTCATATCGGTAGGTAGGCTCTGGCATTTCAAAACCTTGGAGGCTGAGAAATAACTGCTCACTCAATCCGACAGCGCAAACGGTCGAAATAAGCAAGCAAAACAGTGGAGGGAACAGCTTCCAGGGAGGGTGGACCAACCCAGGGCTGTGTGGATATGGTGAATGGAATGGGGCAGAGACTAATCTCAGCAGGATGTGCAGTATGCGAAGGTAGTCAAGGTTCCAATCAAGTCAGAGAAAAGAGTTGAATGAGGCGTTGGGAAGCACAGCAATGATCGGAGCTGCCCAAGGTGGTGATCGGGTGACTAAGGTAAGGTGTGGCGGTGATGATCTAAAATAATGCGCCACATGTAAATGTGGCTGTGTTGAGGGTTCCCAAGATTCTCGGGGTTATGACGTCGGAAAACAGTCGATCTCCCTGGAATCCCTTTATTCTTTGCCAAAGGGATTGCTATATTAATCCCACTTGGTTTCAAAGTCAAGCACCTTCTTCAACCACTCTTATGCGCTCTTTGTCCTTGCCAAAATTAAGTGAAACGAGCGGCTACCGAAACTCCTGTCTATCCAACCAGGAAAGGTTTAGGGCCTGAAAGGATCAAAGGCTATACATAGTCTATTTTAGTTGCCCTTGCTCGACATTCGACTATTTCTTCGACACTTCTCCACGAAAGATTCCAACTTCCACAACTACTTTCACCTCCAGTGAAGTACTGCGATCTAAAACAAGGATGTCGAAAGTCTTGGTATCTCTGATTGGCAAAAAGGTGCTAGGTGAAACCGCCAAGAATCATTTTGGTACTGAGGTGAGTCCACTTGGACAACCGACATTCATTGGTCTTGCGGAGAGATCAGGCTAACCCAATCTTTCCTATCTACCTAGGACCCCTACTTCGAAGAAGTTCCTGCTTCACGCCTCGGTCGTACATTTGGAAAAAAGACCCAAAGGCGTCGCAAGGCCATCCCGCCGGGCCTCTCTGAGCATGATGCCAAGGTCCTGACCAAGGTCAAACGCAGAGCGTACCAGCTGGACTATGCTCTTTGCAACTTGTGCGGAATCCGCTTCGGGTGGGGAAGTGTGATTGGATTTATTCCATTGTGAGTTTCACCAGGATGTATTGCACTAGGTAGCACCGGGAGACAAATGCTGACACACGAACCACAGCATCGGCGATGTTGGCGATGCTGCGCTCGCAATGATGGTTGTGAAATCTTGCGAAGGGATCGATGGTGGACTTCCTCCTGCTTTGCGCGTGAAGATGTTGATCAATGTAATACTCGACTTCGTCGTTGGCCTCGTCCCTTTCGTTGGTGATCTTGCCGATGCAGTGTACAAAGCGAACACCCGAAACGCCGTCATTCTTGAAGGTCATCTGCGCGAAAAGGGTGCCAAGGCGGCCTCACAGCAGAGCAGGACACAGGAACCGATAGTCGAAGTCGACAACAGCCTTCCCGACGTATTTGATAGACAAGAAGATGGAGTTGTGCGCGAGCGTCCACCGGCCTATGACGACGTCCGACCATCGGGCCATGGGGGAAGGAATAATGCTGGCCCGCAACTTCCAACCAGGTCCCAGCCAGCCAAACAGTCCCGGAACCATTGGTCATTCGGCAGGTGGTTTGGCGGAGCGAATCGTCCAGAAGATGATTTGGAGCGAGGTGGAGCGAGGTAGCGCATGCTGCATGAAGATATTGAGATCGTAATTTCAGATACCCCATAATCGTTTGTCGATGGTTTCAGGTAATGCGAGATGTTCGCCTTCAGTGCATTTAATTTTGTCATGAATCAAGAATGTTTCTCTTCAGCAAAGCTCCTCAGGTCGAGACCGCATACATCCGTAGCAGAATTGAGAGCTGTGGTTATCCTCTGCTTGATTTGCAACAGTAACTCCGGAATTACCCTTCACATTTCCCAGTAGACTAGCACAAAGAGCACACGTTGGTGCACCATCAGAAGCGGAGGGGTTGAGCTTGTTTGCAGTTCTGGCCACATTCGCCATGACACCCGGATACTTTGCGCCTTGGTTCTGGACATATCGCAGCATCAACTCGTCAATAGAAAGGTTCTTGGTAAGAACATTTTCCGAGGGCGGTTGATCGGGTATGACAACATCGGCAAGGTCGGCACAGACACTCTCATATTGGAGCAACTCAGCCTTATACAGATCACGGAGCGGGTACTCGAACCTCACGCCCCAAGGGGACATGCCATCAGATACCTGCCAGGTGAGGGAAGCCCCACGTCCCTTGGCAACACCAGCAAGCGCTTTCGCAGCGAGACGGCTGTCCGAGTCACCCCAAATGATAGATTCACATCCAGACTTTTTGGCAAATTCAACGATCAGTCTGGTCAGCAAAACGGTGTCGACGTCGGTCCTTGAAGTCGGGGTCGAGATGGATGCACGGAAGGCAGCCAAGCGCTCCCCATTCGACCGAGCGCTGTCGTCGATAAACTTGGATCCTGCATATTCCTTCATGATATCTTGGATCTCCGGGACATGATCGAAGATGCTATGGAAGGGTATCCGAGTAATAGTGTGCATCGGGAAATTCTTCTGAAGAGCTTCGTAGTTTTGATCAAAGGGAATGCCTGTAGCCGCAATGGTTGAAGGTTCGATGACCAAGATCTTGAAGTCGTACCCTAGAGGGCGTCCATTGTCCAGGCGATGTTGTCGATCGGTATTTAATATATGCAACAAGACCGAGGAGGAAACACCAAGAGATACAGGGAGAAGCAACTGGGTTTTGGGGCCATCAAGGCCAAAAGCTCTGTAAACGCTCAAGCGCGACTGAACCTTGTGTGCTATAAAGCGCTTAAAGCACAAGCTAGAAAAAAAAGAAGTCAGAAACTATGAGCTGGAGGGGTTGTAGATTGTCGACTTGTCGCATACCTGCAAAGCTGCCTCTTGCGGACAGTGAGCTCGAATTCTGCATGCTTGCATTCCATGCATAGCTTGTTCCGTTCTTTTGCTGGCATGATGACTGCTGTAAAGTGGACTCTGCACTGGACATTGAAAACAAGTCGACCGAAGTTGGAAAAAAATAGTGGCGGTGCCCGCTTAGATAATGGCCACGCGCGGCTTCCCCGGTTTGGGGGCCGTCGGGTTAAACAAGAACACCTTAGCCTTACAACCTTTTACTAAACACACCTTACCATATTTGGCTCTCTATCTTGCTCATATTTTTGCTTTGATGCTGTGTGGTCTCAAAAACCTCATCCCGAATCCCGGAGCATAGTCTCGCTTCAACTCTACGGTCGCCATGAAGGGCTGGCTCCAGACCTTGGGCTTGACGGCCCTATTAGCAAGCTATGCGCTTGCTAATGATGCTGAACTGGTATGTCCCTACACTCACTTCAATTGGTAATTGTCAGGGGCTAACTTTGTTCTGCAGAAATCTGACGATGCGCACCGACAACGATGCTCAGGGATGTACAGTCGCAAAGCTTGGGGAGGAGATGTTGACCCCTTCATTCTGGTGAAATTTACGAAGTCGGAAGTCCAGGAAAGTGATCCTTTGGCTAGTTTGGTGATATTCGAATGGTCCGACGAGGGATTGATTGGCCAATACCGGGCCGATGATGCTGAGGTATGCCTGTCAACTCCGTGGGATCGACGTGGCTAATCATTGGGTTTAGGTCAAGGAAACAATTTGCGATGCCTCCAATGTTGAGGCAAATATCTGTACTCAAGAACAGCTCGGCTCTTTTGTTCTCACCAGCAATGCCACCGACGCCTCCAAAAGCCCTATCATCTCGAAAGCAATCCACCTAAACAACCCTGACGCCGTGAAATACCCCGTCAGGAAGACTGGATTCTACTGTGTGAGCACGTATGCATACTCCGGGCAGGACTACAAAGCAGTGGTTACCTTCCGAAACTCATACGGCGAGCTTCCCGCTGCACAAATTGCAAAGCTTCCATTTTATGGGGCCTTGACGATCGTGTATGCTGTTATTGGAGCGTATGTAACTTCGAGAATCGATGGACTCGATAGGTTTTCCGGTAGATGCTTACCCATAAATTTAGATTCTGGGCCTTCCTTTACGTGCAGAACCGTTATGACATTTGTATGTCGAGTTCCCTTCCGTTATCCGAGTCATACTAACACTGGATAGTGCCCGTCCAAAACTATATCACTGCAATTTTGGTATTCTTGATCGTCGAGCAGCTGATGACCTGGGGATTCTATGGTAAGAGACATCAATCAATTCCTTGTTTGACTCCATCTGATATTTCTAGAATACCAAAACCGCCATGGTCTAAATGCCGGCGCAAAGGCACTCATGGTCATTGTGGCAGTACTCAATGCGGGCAGAAATGCTTTCTCTTTCTTCCTCCTCCTAATTGTCTGCATGGGCTACGGCGTGGTCAAGCATTCATTGGGCCGAACCATGATCTATGTTCGCATCTTAGCCATTGGTCATTTCGTGTTCGCGGTCGTATACTCGGTCGCTAGTCTTTCGATCACCCCTGATAGCGCCGGTCCTCTGGTGCTTCTGATTGTCCTTCCCCTTGCCGGAACCTTGACAGCTTTCTACGTGTGGACGTTGAATTCCCTGAACGCGACCATGAAGGACCTTATCGACAGAAAGCAAAAGACCAAGGCGATGATGTACAAGAAGCTCTGGTGGTGTATTCTTGGCAGTATCATTGTGATCTTCGGTTTCTTCTTTATCAACTCGTTCGCTTTCGCTGGACGCAGTGAGGCCAGCTTTGTGCCCGAGCACTGGAAGGCGAGATGGTTCGTTCTCGATGGCTGGCTAAACCTAGTTTACCTGTTCGATATTGGATTTGTGGCTTATCTGTGGCGACCAACTGCGAACAACCGCCGCTTCGCCATGAGTGATGAGGTATGGAGCTGTTCCATAATTGACCAAGAGCAAAATCGAGGTACTAATATTTCTTACAGCTTGCTCAAGACGACGATGGATTCGAGATTCGATCATTCGGCAGTGGGTTGGATGAAGAAGATGCCTATGATGCTCCCCCGGATTATCCTGGCAGCTCAGCCGCTGAGGGCCGTCGTGATCTCTCCCCAGTTCCTCCCAAGCCCTTCTCCTCCTCGGCACCCCGCCAACGTGAGTCACTCGACGAAGAGACAATATTCGCAGTCGGTGAAGAGGATGGTGAGAGGTGGTCCGAGGATGAAGAGTCACCTCGTAATTCAAGCGAGAGGCAGAGACTCACCAGCAAAGACAAGGATTAGACTGAACATTGATTCGCCTTTTTTAATTGCGGTTGTTCCTGGCTAGTGTAAAAGCTGATCAGGACCAGACGTCTGGTAAATTGATGGGGTTGTCATTTCACTTAATGTACAACCTGCCTCTAGGGCAAGGATGCAAGCATGTCATGGCGTTGGTCTTTCCTTCACACTTATGTCGAATACTTAGTTCTCCTAGCTCACTTTTTGGTTATATTATTGGCTTATACGTATTTATTGGCTGCCTATGTACAACCATTCTGAAATGTGTCTCCCCAAGCCAATAAGATAGCGAAAGTTCGATATATCTGCATGGAAGTTACAAATCTAGCACTTCTTGGGGCTTGGCATCATAGTTTGGTGTAATTGCATTATTGCATACATGTAATGTGTATGTATCTGATTTCAGCGTGCAGGTCCTCGTAGCCACAGGTTATTTGTGGCTGGGAATTTATCCGAATCCGAATCCCAGACACCCACTTTCGTCCTTTACGACCTGAACAGAACCTTGGAACCCCATTCTTTGACTATCACTGCCTGGTATCATTCTCGTTTCTCTACTGCAAACCATCGCATAGCTATGGAATTTGATCATCTTGCTGAAAAGAAATATGAGCAGAAGGCTACTGCTTGGTTGGACCTTTCGTCCAGCCGGAGCCCGGAGATTCTATCTATGCAGCTTGCTAAAAAAGCATCGACCTGGTGAAAGTATCTGTGTTCTATGGACAAGTGGTGCTTTCAGTATATGCTATCCGGTCAGATATGATAATGGGCCAGATGTCATTGTTCGTTTCGCTGCCCTTGGAAGGGCTATTTTCCGCAGAGAGAAAATCCAAATTGAAGTTGCAACAATGAAGTACATACGCCAGACCACTTCGATAAATGTTTCTGAAGTGTTCGGCTCCGGTATCCGCTGGGCGGGCCCTTAGATTGTTATGCCAATTGTCGAAGGAGTATCATTGTCACAACTCCTCCAAGATCCTTCTTCGAAGGGAAGGCCAGTCCTGAACCCGCAAATAAGCGATCGGAGCTTGAAGCGGGCCTATCGAGAAATGGCCGCGCTTATCCTCGAGCTCTCCAAACATGAATTTGATTCATCGGTGCCCTTGAGGAAAATGAAAGGGGCTTCTTTGTCGTCAAGCGACCTCTCACCTTCAATATGAATGAGTTAATGGTGTCTGCAAATCTTCCCTCGCGCACCTTCAGGTCAGCCACGGACTACTTCCAAACGCTTGCTATGCAGCATCTCTCCCATCTACGACTACAGCAACGAGATGCTGTTAGCAGCGAGGATGACTGCCGGAGAAATTCACTGCTCGTTGTTTATTCTTGAATATTACAAAGAAACTCAACACCGAGTGTCCTCAAGGACCATTTCGACTATATTATGACGACCTTCGTCCGTCAAATGTCCTAATAGATCTCGATACTTTCCTTCTCTCCGGAGTTATAGACTGGGAGTTAATATACTGCACCTGCCGAGTTCACCTGGGTAGCTCCTTGGTGGCTCTTGTTTCAAAGCCCGGAGGACTGGGAGGGTGATCTCAACCTGTTTCTGACTCGCCATACTCCCAGGCTTCGTGCCTTTTTGGAAGTCTTAAGCGACCACGAAAGCAAACTGATAGAACAACAACTCCTCTCTGATTCACAGGCCTGTCTCCACGGATAGAAGACTCCATGAAGGCTGGGTTATTTTGGGTCTGCTTAGCAGCAAAATACAGCTCCATGTTCGATGAAATCTATGGGACATTCATCAACCATCAGTATTATGGAACCTTTACTTCTCTTGCTGACCGTATCCAGCTTTTGGACCAAGAACAACAGCAAGAAATGAATGAACTTATGAGGATCAAGACTAACCAGTGCACCAAGGATGAAGAGAGTTTCGACGACCACTATCCAATTGATATCCTACTTGAATTATGATTGTGTATCTATCTAGCATTGTGTTGGCTTCGGTGCAATAAATGGTGACGCCTGTAACTAATTCATTCTACTTGGGACACTGACTGGGAATGCCTTCCCACACAATCAACTCTCAACAGTTTAGAGTCTTTGGTGTAGCAGCATGTCAAATAGGGTTACCAATAATATGATCTATTCGGTCTAGAATGATATTCCAGATGCCATATTAAGAACGTTGTGGCTTTTGTATGTCTTTTCAGGCGGCTTCCCAATGTTCTGAGTGTTACAACTAGAACATTCGGACGATTTTTGAGTCATCCAGAGCCGCCTCATGTGGAGCCCCAGTCTCTCTCCCTTATAATTAGATATAAATTGATTCATTCCAATATTGAAGTTAATATTTCCATACTGAAAAGGACCTTTGGATGTTTTGCCTCTATACTACCAACCGATAAAAGCAACCTTATCGCACTTGCCCCGCAAACACTCAAAACAACAGCTCCAACTCTCAAAGAAGACAGACAAGAACTCCAGCGCACATCTCGCCTACGTATGCGAGGCAGTACCACCATCTCCAAACATCACATGCACGCAGCCGGTGCGTAAGCATACACAATGGCACCACATACACATCCCCACGTGCCCGCAGTCCCCTCCTCCACTTCCGACAAAGAAAGCGACAATGACAACGCAAGCACAAACACTGCAAAGCCAGAGCCCAAACCAGCAGAACCCAGCTCCAGGATTAGCATGGCCCTCTCAGCGCAGCTGAACCAAGAATGTAACGATCTACTCTCCCAGATCGACGCCTACCAATCCCTCCTCGCGTCTGCGCTACGGAACCCACAGCTCGTCGAGGTGCGCCAATTCCGCTCCAGCGTAGTCTCCGAGCTGAAGATGTTGGAGAAGTTAGGACGGCAGATTGAGGAGGCGATTGGAGGGACACCAGGGCCAGAAACAAGTCGGATGGAAGATGGTGTGACGGTGTCGCGTGACCCTGATTTGGAAATGCGGCTGGTGCATGCGCTTCGCTCGTCGAATTTGCCGTTTTACCAGGCTGTCTGGAGAATCGCGAGAGGGTCTTGTTCTGGGTTGGTTGCGTTGGGTAAGAGATTTTACTGGGATGGGGAGACGAAGGCGACGGAGAGGAAGAGTGCCAGTGGGAAGGGGAAAGCTGGTGCTGCGCAGCCAGAGAAAAAGCCTAGCAAAGATAAGCGCAAGAGTGTGTTTGTGGATATTGTGGCTGATGATGGGGAGGAGTGGGTGAAGGTGTCTACTATCTCGGAGAGTCGGCTTTTGTTCGAGATGGCGAAGAAGGGCTGGGAGGGTGATAGTGATGAGGATGGGTGGTCTGATGGGGGTAAAGGGCGAACTGTTTTGCAGAACTTTGATGAAGATGGGGATGAAGATGAAGATGATGAGTTGGAGCTCATTAAGCTGGCCCGGGATCTAAGGAAGGCGTCTGATGCTACGCGCGTTAGATATAGACATCCTCGGCTACGGGTTGTTATACCTAAGATTGAAGAGGGAAGTGTTCCTGAAATTGACGCTGTCTTGAACGAGATGCGGAGCTATGGTATTCGGATTGACTGCCAGGGGAGCCTGCCAGAAGAGACTCGCACCGGGCTAGCCCATCTCCTGCCTCAACCATTCAAAAACTTTACCTCGACTCTGAATGTCGACTGCACTTTACTTCTTGCCTTGGTGTCTGACTTGTCTCACATCAAGGACATCCCGCTATCCCCCCATTTCCACCGAGCCATCGTCCGACAAATCGAAGTTGAGCGGGAAAAACCACTGCTCACTTCCGAGCTCTGGCCGGCTATGGATGGTCGGGAGCTCCTATGCACCACAGAGGCTGCAGTGCGCTTCCAGGAGATTGTCGAAACCATTGGGACAGAGACGGAGAAGAGCCGAACCCGCATGTTGCTGGGGGATCCACCATACGAACAACTTGATCGTGCTGCTATTCTCCACAAGTTTCAAGAATTGTCTGATTATCAGGTGCCCGCAGATTGGAAACTCCCCATCAAAGTTGTTGAAGCCGAGCAAGTGATCGATGCGGCCAAGACGCAGGGTGACCTTCATCCAGTGGTACATGAAGTCGGGAAAGGCCTATCGGATATCAACCATAGCGTGTTTTTGTATGGTTGGGTAACCGGTTTGACGACCATTTCCAGCAATCGCACAATCGACAAGCAAATCGAAGCCACCGTCGAGGACAACCGGAAAGGCGATGATAGCCTAGAAGGCCCTGACGTTTGGATATGTGAGACAGCACGAAGTTTGGTGGGCAAGGACAAAGATCGAAGAGCATAAGCATAGAGGTTCGGTCATCTGCTAGACGGGATGGAATAGAGCGCTTTTCTTGACCTTGAAAATTTGCAAACACGGTGCCATTGTTCCGCAGGGCACTCACTCACACAGTGTATTTTGTAGACAGTGATTGGCTGAGAGTCTGAGAGAAAGTCGGAGATCTGGTCCTTTCCATCGCGCCATCAGATTTTATTTACTTCTCCGAAGACTTGCCGTGGTCGTCTGGAACATAGAAGATAATTTCCTTGTCAGCACTGGCGATCATATTGTAACGCGGGTTGTATTCCACCATGGCCGCGCAGCTTGGAGCAGACAACCTGGTCGAGGGCTGTAGTGTGAGGTCCCCCGCGCCGATCTGTCCCAAGTCCCACACGAGCATACCGTGCTGATCACCATTGCCTCCAATGACATATCTACCATCGGGAGAGAAACAAGCGTCGCCTTGTCCAAGGGGCTTGCCAGTCGTGGACACTGGTGCAGCACGACCAGATGCTCCACTTTTGCCGGCCAGGAAAGCCTTGAGGGTACCATCAAAGGCATCGAGAACGAAGTGGCCATGGTAGTCTGTTCCAACCATCAAATATTTTCCATCGTTGGAGAACTCCAATCGAGTCCATGCTCGTCCCCGCGTCGAAGGTGTGAATCTCTCCTCGTATGGCGCGAGGTCGAAGGTGGAGAAGGGCGACTTGTCAAAGTTGCGGAAGTCATAAAGAAGCACTGCAGCTGTAGATTGAGACGCAATTGCAATTACTGTACCCGAAGGATCAAAGGCAGCAAGATATGGTGTCGAAAGGTTCAGTTTGCCCTGCGCATTCCTTGAATTCAGGTCCCACAATGTCACAGTATCATCCTTGGAGCAGGACATGAAGGCGTCGCTTGCGGGGGATTGAGCTAGGCAAGTTACTTGGTCATTATTGCCGGTGAAATATCGTATGTATCCCTCATTGTGAAGGTCTAACAACCGCAGATTATCTGTAAGTGGTGAGCTAGGTAGCTAAAGCCAAGGACGTTCAGTCACATACTATCGATCTTGGTACTAGCATGGAGAACCTGGCGAGAGTGATGGGTGAATCTCGCAAGATGAACACCGTATTTCTTGCTGGCAACAGATTTGTTGAATTTGCCTTCTTTCACGTCATAAACATGCATACTGTCATCGTTGCCGGCGCCAATTAGAACGTCGCCCTGGTCGTCAAAGTCCAAAGAGGTCACATATTTGGACGGGTCTTTTTTACAAGGGTGGAAACCCTACAGAATAGCCTTGTCAGAAGTGCCATAACTTCAATCCTCACGTGGACCTACCTTGGATGGGCGGAAGGTGTCAATAATATCCGTGATTTTCTGCGACTTGAGGGGAGCTTGGGCGGCGGGCGGACCCTGCTGAGGTGTTGATTGACCTTCGGTCATGGCGGTGTGATCAGCGAAAGTGAGAGGTTACTGAGAATATATGTAATATAGGCAGAAATAGCAAAACATAAACAACAACAAAAGTGAAGACAATGTGAGAACAAGGAAAGAGCTGCCCACATAGCACTTGCAAGCTCCGAGGTGAAGCTCCGCGACTGGGCTTTTTTTGCGCGCCTCACCGCCTCGGCTGACATAAAAACTCCGGGGCCGACGCCGGAGGGCCCTGGCTCAATTGACCAATGGGCGTTCCACCGACTCCCTGTTCGCCGCATGTAAGCTTTTATGTCCACGGTTATCTTAGGGCGCATATTGACTCAACTCATTCAATCTCTGGGCCCTAGGTGAAAATATTGCGCATTCATTCATATTTCTCACCTATACTTCCCGATCGTGACTTGGCTGCATAGCCTCAATAAATTGCACATATCCTGTGGAATCTCCGCTACTGGCCGCATTCATTTCATCCTGCGGGTCCGATCTTCCTCCGCTAACCGACACACCTGAACAAGCATCATACTGTCAAAAGATCACATATAAGGCATTATGTCTACTACTGGAGGGTATGTAATATCTATGTGCTGGTGTACAAAGCCTACGCTAACAGCAATTGTGATTGAACAGCGCGTTCATTGCAGGTGGCATTGCAGCATGCGGTGCAGTCACTGTCACCCATAGTTTCGAGACGGTCAAGATCCGGTTGGTTTCCTGATACTCGGGGTTCGCCGCCATGATGCTGACAGTTATGACCGGCTACAAGGCTTCAACTGCAGGGTGAATTGCAGACCAAAAACCAGGCAGTGAAGATGTACAAGGGCCCGTTGCACGGCATCAAAGTCATTCTGCAGAATGAAGGACCTCGGGGTCTGTTCCGGGGTATTGGATCTGCTGTATGTGATGTCCTCTAGAAATTGCATATAAAGGCACTCCAAGCTAACATCCGGGTCATGTAGTATATCTACCAGATCTTGCTCAACGGCTGCCGTCTGGGCTTCTACGAACCTATCCGCTCGAACCTCACAACTGCTGTGTACAATGACCCCAAGGTCCAATCCCTCGCTGCCAACGTCTTTGCGGGAGCTGCTTCAGGTGTTATTGGTGCCGCAGCGGGGTCGCCTTTCTTCCTTGTGAAGACCCGTCTTCAGTCCTACTCACCGCTTCTCCCCGTCGGCACCCAGCACAACTATAAGAACTCTTTTGATGGCCTTAGCAAGATCTACAAGAGCGAGGGTATCAAGGGTATCTACCGTGGTGTCGGTGCTGCTATGATCCGCACCAGTTTCGGCAGTGCCGTGCAGCTCCCCACATACTTCTTTGCCAAGCGCCGTCTGACCCGCCACCTGGGTATGGAGGAGGGTCCTGCTTTACATCTGGCCAGTAGCGCAGCTTCTGGCTTTGTTGTGTGCTGCTTCATGCACCCCCCTGGTATGTCATCTCGATTACGTGCTATATGTTCTTCGCTGACTTCTCTCTAGACACGATCATGGCTCGTATGTACAACCAGACGGGTAACCTGTACGGTGGTGTATTTGATTGCTTGCTCAAGACTATCCGCACTGAGGGCCCCCTTGCCATTTACAAGGGCTTTTTCGCCCATCTCGCCCGCATCCTTCCCCACACCGTAAGTGACAGGAGTTGAGCCTTGCTTTGGCATTGATGAACTAACCACGCCTCTAGATCTTGACTCTGAGTCTGGCCGAGCAGACTAACAAGCTGATGCGCCGTGTTGAGGACCGGATCCTGCCCGACTCCTTCCGTGAAGGAATCTAAGCAACCTATGGGCTATATTTTGAAGGGATCTTTCTTGTGAGATCCATTACCAGTGTCTGCATTGCCTGGCCGGGGTTTCTTTTCGAATGTTCTGTGCCGCACAATTACTTCTAATTGGGCATATATATGGCGTTTGGTAGAGTAACCTGTTCATTTCTGGATTCAAGGGTCTGTACATATCGTTGTTCACATATTGCAAGCCTTGGAAATATTTTGGGTATGTCCGTTGGCATTATTTGATTCCCTTCACAGTCGGTTTCCCCGGCACAAATCGCGAAACACGAGAACGCGCTAGCACGTGGTGATACAAGGCACTTCCCTGCTGTTCCCAGTAGTCCACTAGACGAGAGGTATGTGGAGGAACCTAGCAGGTGGATATATCTTGATGGGTACTTGCAAGGGATTACTCGCCACATTGCATTCAACCCTTGGAAACAGTGTCAATAAATCGTATAATATAGACCATGGTCCTTGTACTCCGCAGATATATCGGAATGCAACTTGAATACGTAAAATGGTTAAACAAAGACCCCCAACGTTAAAATACTGCATGGCTGCCTAGGCGTGACGCAGCTAAGTTGATCGGCATTTTCTTTTCTCTTGCGGGTCCACTCCCAGAAATTTCCCTATGGAGTAAAAGGCAAAGAGATCCTTCATTCATAGGACTTGACAGGAGCTGCCACATGTCACTGGTCTTGTTTGAAATGCTATAGACTATGTACTATATATAATTTCGAGATTAACGGATGAGAGCAACTTTTGGAGCACGTCAACAGGTACAGTAAATGGAACGCGGGTGGGGAGCTAAGCACACAATGGAAAATGAGCTACAAATTAGCGAATGAGATGCTAACGCCTAGATCTAGACCAATAACAAAACCAATTACATCCGTAAATCCGGATTTGTTTTCCCAGTCGCGTCGCGCGTTTTTGTGGATTCTCCAGCTTATCTGATCGTGATCAATAGTGGGGACCGAAAATTGGAGACGCGTGGAAGTTGTTGATGTCTTAGGTTGTAGGTTTATGGAGGCAGTGGCGTGGTAATTGGCATTTACTGTTGGATATAGCATATTCACTATTATCAGAATCAAGCGTCTTAGGATGCTTTCGAGACTGAGATGTATACAGATGTAGATAAGATCAGAATCTACAAAATCTACTCCGTACTCCGTAAAAAGTACCGAGTACAGAATCCATGACATGCACAAGAATGGAGCTGGAATGGAGCACGGCCAAGGACTATCCTTTCGGATGTTGCTGGGATCCAAGTGGCATGAGAAAAGAGTCGCCCAATTAGGAAAGAAGGGCTGGGGAAAAACCTTGGAAGACGCGCCGGACGTTACCTAATCAGTGCGCGCGGTCACGTGCGACGTGACTTAGCACGTCGCGCTAAAGAGAAATCGGCAGTACTTAATCGAGTTTCTCTTCCCTCGTCCTACTCCAAATTTCCCATCCCACTCTCAAAGCTTCTGCCTCATTATTACCTGCTGTCTTTTGTTCAAGAATTGTTTCTGTGATATAATATCCCTCACATACTTGTTCCAATGGCCGCTCAAGTCACTCCCTCCAAGCAGGTACGTGATGTCACGCTTCTTGCCTCTTGCCCTCTTCGCGTCAAGACGCGTCGTGAAGTTCGATTGAGCTAACATTTGCTCTTTCTTAGGCTGCCTCCTCGCTCGAGAACCTCAAGATGAGCGATTCACCTGTTAAGAAGCTCGACTTCCAGTCGGTTGGCAAGGAGAACGCGTCTCTCAAGCCCGTCGACACCCCCATTGAGAAGCCCACCGAGAAGGCTGCGGACAAGCCTCTTACCATTAAAGAACTTGAAGCCACAGAGCCCCTCCTCCAGGAGAACCCCCACCGTTTTGTCATGTTCCCTATCAAGTACCACGAAGTAAGTCACGTCGACGACGCGTTTCACGCGTAAAGTGGATATCGTGAAGGATGTCCTGCCACTATGACCATTGAAGCTAATCATACCTCCCATTTCAACAGATCTGGCAAATGTACAAGAAGGCCGAGGCCTCTTTCTGGACTGCTGAGGAGATTGATCTCTCTAAAGATCTTCACGACTGGCACAACCGCCTGAACGATGATGAGCGTTACTTCATCTCCCACGTCCTGGCTTTCTTCGCAGCCTCCGACGGTATCGTCAACGAGAACCTTGTTGAGCGTTTCAGTGGAGAGGTCCAGATTCCCGAGGCCCGTTGCTTCTACGGCTTCCAGATCATGATGGAGAACATCCACTCCGAGACCTACTCCCTGCTCATCGACACCTATATCAAGGAGCCCAAGCAGCGTACCTACCTCTTTGATGCCATTGACACTAGTAAGTGCTTCTCCCATTGATCTGTGTGGTTCTATTGTCTAACCTGAAATTTAGTTCCCTGCATTACCAAGAAGGCCAACTGGGCCATCCGCTGGATCAACGACCGTGAGTCAACATTCGCTTCGCGTCTGGTTGCCTTCGCCGCAGTCGAGGGTATCTTCTTCTCTGGCTCATTCGCCTCCATCTTCTGGCTGAAGAAGCGTGGCCTGATGCCTGGTCTCACTTTCTCCAACGAGCTGATCTCTCGCGACGAGGGTCTCCACACTGACTTCGCTTGTCTGCTGTTCTCCCACATGAACCACCGCCCCGACCCCAAGATTGTTGAGGAAATCATTGTCGAGGCCGTTGGAATTGAGCAGGAGTTCCTGACTGATGCTCTTCCTTGTGGCCTGCTTGGCATGAACTCCAAGCTGATGTGCGAGTACATTGAGTTCGTCGCTGACCGCCTGCTGGTGGCCCTCGGCAACAAGAAGTACTACAACGCTGTCAATCCTTTCGACTTCATGGAGTCCATCTCTCTCGCTGGCAAGACCAACTTCTTCGAGAAGCGTGTCGGTGACTACCAAAAGGCTGGTGTCATGGCCAGCACCAAGCAGGAGGTCAACGCTGAGGGTGAGAAGGTCGAAAGCGGCGGTCTCAACTTCGATGAGGACTTCTAGACGACGTCCTTCTCTCTTCCCTCTTGTGTTGTTTTATACCCTCCCCCCTTTCACGTGATATTATGCTTTTCTTATTCTGTTTTTTATTGATTGACGCAATTTCCGTTTGAAGGCTCGCATGGGAATGGCGTTTTTTTCTTTTTATTTCCCTGGTCTACTGGACTCTGGTGTCCATGGATTAATGGCGGATTCTCTGTATCTAGATCCTCGAATCACTTCTCCAATGTGTCTGCATATTTTTGTAGATGTAGATAACGCCAATGATCCTTTTAAAAACACGTTATCAATTGACCAGTCTCATCCCATCCCTACTTCGGACTCTTGAAACTCCATTTAATCCACAACAACATCCGTCGATGGCATACCCAGCCCGAACTCAAAAGCCGGTATCTCATTCCCGATATCAAACGACCTCAATCCCACGTCTATGAATGCATCATAAAAGTAATAAGCAAACCAAGCATCAAAAACAAATCAATCTCATCCAAAAGAACCCAGTTAGTTTACCGCTTCCCCTTCCCACCCTTCTTCTTCCCCTTCGCACTCTGTCCCTGTCCCTGACCCTGACCCTGACCCTGACCCTGACCCTGCGCCTTACCAGAAACCGGCGTCGCAACCTCCTCAGCAGGAGCATCAACCATCTCTACATCCGCTCCGGCAGCGGGTACCGCAGCCGATAACCCCAAACCCGCTACATCAGCACCAGCAGCCAGCTTTCCCAGACTCGTAATCAGGCGGCCAACTTCCTGCGCCTTGTTTGTGCGGTAATGCAGACAAATCCCGGTGGTTGGGTTGAATGTTTTCAGAGTGAGGGTTGCGGTTGCGGTGGATGGGTGTGCGGGTGTGGTGGAAGGAGCATCGGTGGGTTTGGCGGCATCTTTTCGCACTTGCGATTTGTAGGCTCGCTTTAGGTTTCCTCGTCGGTTTGTGGGGAAGTTGTATTTTGTTACTATCCGGGTCTGGGGGGATTGGTTGTTAGTTTGGTGGATTTGATTTGGAATTAGGATTGGGGTTTGCGGTTGTTCATTGTTGCCCGCTGTGGGGGACGCGGTGTGGATGATTGCACGGCGGGTTGGAATGGAAGGTTCAGTTAGAGGCTTACTGTGTCTGGGTACGCTTGTAATAACTGCGCTGACTGTTCCAGGTAGGCCTGGGAGGTGGCTAGGTAGGGCATTTTGGAGTGGTGGTGAGCGTCTGTAGAGCTCTCGGGTTTGGGTTGAGAGGTGTGGTGGGTGTCTCTCTTGGTGTCGTGGGAATGCCCAGAATGAAATGTCGCGGATCAAAAGGAAATATCCGCTGGGATTCAAGGCTCGAGAGAGGAATTGCTTGGGAGAGTCGATGGATGAAGAGTGAGTGTGGAGGTGTTATCAGTGTGCTGGCGGCTTTTTCCATGTCTTGGCATCAATATGGTTCACTCGTTCACTCCGCAATTTATACTTGTACCCTTTGAGATGGCCTTCACTACATATGTAGTTGAAATAATTCTTAATTAGAGTGATTTCCCTTATGCTAAGCTTATTACTTGGGGCCTAACTTAATTACGATTATTGGCCCTAAACAAGAGTGAATCAAGCCTCTACCAACCATATCTACTTCATTGGCTCAATTTGAGCATATCACAAAAAAAAATGATGATCGAAAATTCCTTACAAGCGATGCAGTGCATACGTGATAGATATCTTACGTACATACACAATGTACGCTCCAAGGATAGAAGCTCATCCATCATAAGGTCTGTAAGGTCCGCGACCATTTCGAGTATCATGACTCATAGCTCGACTAGATCATTCCAGGTTAATACGTTAAGAATTAGGGAGTGTAACAACCTGCGCTACTTCTAGCTTCTCCATCAAAATTTCGTCTTATTCCATCAACTGTCGCTGTATTGCTTATCAATGACAACACGGTCAACAAAACGCCATGGATTCTGTCAGCAAACACCAATATCCTCAAATCCCCGGCTCTGCCCAACTAGGAAACTTCGCAAAACTACCCCTTAAACTTCGCCTTTCGATATGGGAGTACCTCTTCGACGACATACAGTTCCCCATGTCTTATCCATTCTACGGTGCAGCCGCTACCTCTACCAAGAGAGATCAGACCACCTTTACAGCGGAATGAGACATGAGATTCGAATTTCAGTTACTGACAACAGCCTCAAGTGGCTATACGTCCGTTTGCTCTCTAACAGAACGTCCGCCAAATGGTGGGGACTGAACAACATCAAAGCTGTCCGAAGACACCTTCACAAACTTCCCTCATAAAAGACTTGAAGGGAAAGAGATCTTCGCCAACATTACACCGTCCTCTTGCCAAGATTCCGATCAAATCATGCAACTAGAACAGAAAGCTGACCGACTAGCCGATATATTAAAGGCTGCATCTGTTACTCCAACAGTGTGGGTTAGCCTACTGGAAGAAAAGCCGAAGAGTATCAGCTACGCTAACGAGATACCCCCAATGACAAGTTCGTGACTCTACCTTTTATACGCCTTTCTAACTGTCACTGTCGGGTACCACTGGGTCTTTCTGCTCTGATGACAAAAAAGCAAGCCGCCAATCAGTCTCTTCTGCACAAACCTATAGAGGACGATGGATTAAACGACCGGATTGTGTGACTAAACAAGTTAGGAGTTGTTGGAGAATTCATGCTTGACGAGTATATCCAAGGTATTAGTTGAAATGACTTGTCAATGCCAGCGAGATGTATAAATTCTCGAGCTTTGTTTACTAAATTCACTCTACTTGGGTATATTATTGTTGATAGTAATATTACGACTATGGGGTATGATGGGTTCTTTCACGGGATCGCGTGAACTGGTATACTTGCTCAAGTACTCCATAGAGCAGTCTCAGAAGCACAAATCATAGACATCATATTATCATATATCAGTATCTACATATATACGAAAGCGAATTGTTGATTGTCGACATTATCATTTCCGGTTGGGCAAGTTGGCGGCAAACGGCGCTCCAATGCCCCGATGTAGCTAGGGCTTATATGTCAGCTTACCCAGGAAATCCCTAGGATGCGGGAAGTCACAGGAAGAATGGAGAACACTCTAGGAGATACAAGAAACCCTTAGAAACCACAAGAATCTTCTCGATAAGGCGATGCTGTGTATATAACCACCCAGGCACCTCCGTTCCGCACCTCCGTTCCTAGTGGCAGAAGCCTTCTTTATCAGACTTCCAACTAGCATCATCCATTTCTCATAACCACACTCACAAAGATTCACATTCACATTCACCACCAGCACCATGGTATACCGCGTAATGATCTTCGCACCACGCAAGGCCACCATCACACACGAGGAATTCAAGACCCGCTACGAGCAGCACATGCGCATGGTAGTAACGGATATCTGCGGCGATGCAGCACCGCTCTCGCACACGCGGTCATATCTGCAGCATGACGCAAGATCCAATCCGATGCTGCTGGCGGGAAGTGTTGACGAGACATACGATGCCGTTGTGACCATGTCATTCGAGGATGAGGCTGCGTGGGGCAGGTTCTGTCGTTCGTTGGATACGCCGGAGGCTAAGACGATGATTGAGGCTGACGAGGCGGGGTTTTGGGATCGGGAGAGGATGAAGGTTATGGTTGCTGAGGATGTAAGGGAGTTGGAGTAGAGTGTCTTTTTGCTCTGGTCTTAGGGAGAGGGGAGAGAGGGGTTGAGTCATCTTCTTTGGGTGAGCTAGAGGACCGATGAATACCTAACTGTTCTTCGGGATCGAGACGTCTATATCACTCTGTTTGGAAGGTTGGCTCGCAGTCTGGTAGAATGCGAGTGAAGAAAGTAGAGCCGGGAAGGAACATCCCACAATGTGCCTAGTCTCTTGAAGGATAGTTCCGTGTCTCATCTCTCATTGCATCTGGTACTATACAAGCCCTGTTAATAAAATACATTAAACAAAACATATTGACATCATAACAACATAACAACATAACAACATGGCAACATAACAACATAGCAACATAAAACAAAAAGAACCAACCCACCCTCCAATATATATCCAAAATGCCGAAGCAAAACGCCAAACCCTATCATACATCCCAGAAATCATAGATCGTAGATCGTAGACCATATATGGATCCACGTCCATAAATGAAAGGAAGACTCAAGAAACAGGCCGATGACACTCCGAACAAATAAGCTTCTGTTTCCCATCCCTTCCCTTGACACTGCGGAAACTTGTCCCACGACAATTATCACACTTGAGCACATCTTCCTCTGCATCACCCGCGGAGGAAGTATAGTCACTGCTCAGAAAACTACCTCCTGAAGTGCTCATCTTACGCTCGCGCGAGATCCTACCGGGACCGAGCAAGTCATTCGATTTCCGGGACTGCATGGCCAGCGCATCGTGCGTGATCTTATTCCAGTACGCGTAGCTGTGGTCGCCCTGTAGCCAGAGCGGGTTGTCTTGTGTTTTGCCGCCGGCTACGACGTCTGCGGAGGAGACGGGTTTTGAGGGGGGTTGAGTTTTGGAGTTTGAGGCGGTTGCATGGCCGTTGTTTCCGTTCGCCCGGCTCACGTCTTCGCTTGTGCGGTTGCTGTCTGGGCGGGGTCGGCGTGGTGATGGGGGTGGGGACGCAGTGAAGACGGATAGTGATTCGTTCGGGCCGAGACTTGAAGGTCGGGAGGAGGCTAGTCTGGAAATTGCTGGGCGGTGCTGGGGGGATGGGGTGCGGGTTCGGAGGCCGGCGCGGGAGCCTTCGGTGCTGGAGCGGCCGTGGCGGATGACCGAGTTGCGCCATGAGACGATGCGCTCGGAGGGGGTTTTGTGCGAGGATTCCTTTCCGGTTGAGGAGGCGATGCTGCGTCGTGCGGAGCTGGAGCGCTTGAGGAGGCGCCGTGAGATGGTGGAGTTGGCGTCCCAGTTCTCGTAGCGTCGTTTTTGATACGCGCAGTCTTGTCGGAGGACTTTGATCTTGCCGGAGTAATCGGCAATCACGATTATCTCTCCGTCTGGGTGCTTGGATCGTGCGAGGTACGAGGGTGATTCGTGGGCCATCCTGCTCACGATGGATAGGCGAGGTGCTGATGCAGAGCGCTTGTGGGGGTTTCCATTTCCTTTGTCTGGGATTGTTTTCTTTGAAGGGTCTGCTTGCTCCGGACCCATAAGGGCTACCGGTGGCGGGTTGCAGATGTCGTAGATTGGGTCTTCTGATAGCGCCAGGAGCTGTTTCGTTGGAACCGGTGCCATGATCGCAGCTGTTACCATGGCAGACTGCGTCTCAAATACCTCCACGGCCTGCTTTTCAGAATCTCGTTGCACAGACCCAGTTGGCCAGACATATGCCCTGCGATCCTCACTTCCACATATGATGTACTTGCCATCATTGGTGAATGTAGCTCTGATTTGGCTGCACGTGTTCTCGTTACCGCGGAATTTAGCCTCCAACGTTCGATCATAGAAGTCGTACAGCCTGATTCGGGAGTCATTGCTGGTGACCAGTAATTTGATATCACTCTCGGTATCATCCTTAGCATCGTCCTTGGGAACCGTCATGGTGTCGATTCCAGTAATTTTACTACCCTTGGCGTTGCGCCCACGCGCCGATCGTACATGGATCTGGGATGATACTTTTAGGCCCTCTGTGTCATAGATGTTAAGCATGCCATTTAGACATCCGGCAATGGAATATCGGCCATCTGGAGTGAACGCCACTGCAGTGATCATATCGGGCACAGCAGTCACAAAAGCCACACTCTTATCTGGGATACTCCAGAGCCGCAGTTTTGTATCGAGAGATCCAGCCAGGAAGAAGCGGTCGTCGCGAGGGTGGAATTGGATCGAAGTCACAAAATCACTGTGCTGGAAACAGCAAAGACATTCCGGTCGAGAGATATGCCATAGTCGCACTGTCTTATCCATTGACGACGAGAGAAGGAAGTTGTTCTGGTTCACAGGTCAGCATGGCCGTGTCCCATCGAGTTTAATGTTTTGCGCATGCATACTTTACTCCAGCTCAGGTCCAATATACTTCCCGTGTGTCCCTCATACACCTGAACGGGCATCGGCTGGAATACAGGCGCCTTCAGGCCGGAAGTGTCTTGTGCATCTACGGGTGTTGCGTCTTCGTCTCCATTGGCATCCTCGCGCTCCTCCGGGGTAGCGATAACAGTCCATACTCGGACCTTCCGGTCCTGGCCAGCAGCCGCGAGATATTTACCATCTTTAGAAAACATGAGTGCCCAGACAGCCTTTCCGGTGTGGTCGCCATTCTGTGGCAAGGCCGAGGACGTAGATATCCGTCTATCTGCGGGTCTTGGCGATGGGCCGCTGCCCTGGAGTTCCTGGGCCAGAAACACGCGGTTGAACGTCTTATCCTTTTTGTAATGGGCTCGCACCTTCAGGTATTTGGACGGAGCAGGATGCCGAGGTATGAATCCAATTGGATGCGAAGTGTCAACGGACATGCGGTGCGCCTCAGATTCCGAGGTCTCATCTTCCGCCTCCGGCGGCTGATCTTTTTTCTTGGTTCCAATGATTCGGCTGAGGAAGGAGACGCCTTTTCTGTAGTCGAGAAGAGCCACGGATTAGTCACTGGTAATATAACGTATATATGTATGTTGCTGCGAGAATCCCGGGGATGGATCTTCTCAAGTGAACTATGTGGGGGAGGCGAAAAGAAACCCCCGGCACACAGGTGTCGGCGACACAAACCATCGGCGTGACTGGTGTTTCCAGGCAGGCTGACACATTCTAAAAACTCACTTCTTCTCTTTGGGAGGTTTTGATGGCAATGCATCTCCTCGCGTCGGGCTCGGTTCTGGCTGGCTGTAGTCGGAGCCCACGGCCTCTGCTTCGTATGACGCTCTTCCCAGCAATTTCAGGGGAATGGATTTTTGGGTATTGGTGCGTTGGATAATGTGCTACAATGATGACGGAGCACAGCCCTCCTGTCAGCGCTGCTCCTGCATCTCCGTATCTGCATCTCAGATGCGGGTTGCACAAGGCAAACAAGCACATGATCGGACCGGAAGAAGGGTCGGCCAATTCGGTGTTGCAGGTCTCCTGCTGAGAGCTTACCTGCGATAACGGATCTATAGCGCTTGACTCGGTCTTCTCGGCGGGGGCATTGGAGGTCGAATCTCGTAAAGAGCTACCAATGACCGAGCGTCTGGAATTGCGAGCATCTTGCAGACTAGGAGTCGAGCCTGATGGGGCATCCGATGTGGCCGAGCCTGATAGTTCAGTCAGCATTTTCTGCGTCATTGTCTTGTTCTGTTCTTTTTGCGCGTGATATGGACAGTCCAGAGCCAGTGGCCAGTGGCCAGTGGCCCATTGGAGTTATGCAGGCTAGATTTAAATTTTAAACCGCCCAAGCTTGTGAATTCATATTTCAAGATTCGAGATTCAAATCCAAAATCCAAAATCCCACTTACCGGGGAATGTCGAGGTCCCGAGGGGGGTCGAATCGGATATCGCGGGGCTCGTCGCGACTCGTAGTTGGAGATTGTTGCTTCCCTCCGCCATGTGTGTAGTCGCATGGGGGGTATGAAGAATATAATGTACAAATGGAATGCACAGTATTCACAGAGACTTAGGAAATAAAAAAAGGAAGAAAAGTAAAAGCGGCAAAGACCGGATACCGCGTTGGATGACATCAAATTGGGGCGATGAAGGTGGAGACTCGGTCCATTGCTTATAATTTGCTTAATGAGAATTTTATATCTATGAAATATAGAATATAGACAGAATATAGGTAAAATTTAGACATAATTACATTAAATGCGCGATTGAAGCCTTCTCGCTCGGTCCTTTGCAATATCACACATGCCCTACAAAGTCAGTATATAGCAAAACTCAACGATAAGAGAACATTACCTGAATGGTCTCTTCAATCTCTTTCTCCGCGTTAGCCCGGTCAATGCGCTGGCGCATTTCGACCATAATCATGTCGCGACTGCGCCCATTGACAAATGTGCTATACATCTTAGGTCAATATGTATAGACAACGAAAGAGACGTAGACCTACACAAACCGCAACCCCGGAAACTTCTCCTCGTATTCCGCATTCAGTGCTCGTAACTTCTCTGCCTGTTCCTCTGCGCCTTCATTCAATTGGGCTTGTTCCTTTTTGCTCAGCTCGCTCAGATGTTCTGGGTTGGCTGGGGCCCGGCCAAGACGCGGATGCGATCCCAAAATACCAAAGAGCACGTCTCGGTCGGTAGGTGAATTCGCGGCTGAGAGTGCAGACATACGACCTCCTACAGCATCAATGAGGTTGATGTATGAAGAGAAGGTCTGGTTGGCTAGCACAGGGGTCATTAGTTGGTGGAGCTCTGGGGAGGGTTCGAAGAGGGTATCGAGCACCCGAAGCTGGGCCTCTTGGGGTAAGGAAGGGATCGTCGATGGAGGGGGGAGGTCGACCATGGTGTAGTCTGTCGTATATGAGTATGACTATGGATTTGAAGGAATCTATTGCGATTAAGTATGGGAGTAACAAGTAGATATATGAGTTCCCGCTTTCGGAGGACGCCGAGGCGGAGATCAGCGGGAATAGTATTAGTTATGTTGTAGGTGTATAACTTCAAGTTATGAGTACTATGCACTGGCTCTTGTAAATATTTAACTATGATGACTATTTATATTCTAGTGGTTTCATATGTTTTAACTCTCAAAGATTTACTCTATTCCCTTGAAAGCATACAACATACAATCCCAATGTCCAGGACAAAATGTACATATGTACAACATGTACCTCTTCAAGAATCCAAGGACTTCGATTATTATCAAGAACTTATGACTTTATAAACATTTGAAGCATTTGAAGACTTGGATATTTTTTTAAATTGGGATAATCCAAGGTGGAGACTTGAGAACGTGTTCCCCTGAGAAGTTCGCCTAAACTTTTGTCATGAAACAGCCAAATCTGCTACTTTGGCCTTGATTGGGCACATCGCGATCTTTAAGATCCGATCCAAGGTCAACCTTTATTGTCCTTTACCCGCTTCTGGGGGCCACTTTTCCCTCTCTCTTCCTTATTCCTTTCGGCTTTGCGCCTCTATTCTCCATGCGGCTCACGCCATGTCTTTGAATGGGCTCGATTCTGCCCCCGTCGTGGAAGCCTACCAAAGTGCCCTGGCCGATGCGGGCGGGTGGTGTGTACCCCCTTTCGATGTTTCAACTTGTCCACTGTGCAATACATAAATCTCATACTGACACCCCTATGTTTCAGGTTTCTACTACACTATGTCGCAAGAGATGAGGTTGCTCTCCACGAACGAGGCAACGGCGGGGTGCCGGAAATCCGGAATGCCATCGACGGTTACGAGGAATGCTCGCCGCTCTATGGCTTTCTTCAATACCGGCGCAGGAAGGTGATCATCCGCTACATGCCGGACGGGCTATCCCGGCTCATACTAGGTATGCCCATCAACACCTTTTCATACAAATTGGTCTAATATGTCCCAGCCCGAAGCAATGTCCAATTCCAGTCCGTGACCGATAAATTCAGCCCGAACGACACTGTACTTCCTCTGTCCAAAGCCTCCGATCTCACCGAAAGCGCCTTGTCCTCTGCTTGTCTCCTTCATACCGCTTCGACTTCAATCACCTCTTCTTCAAGTTCTCTTCGCCGCCGCCGGCTGATGGAAATCACGGAAGATGCCGAGGAAAATGGCACAAAGGATGAAGCTCCAAAACCAATTCCACCTCCCCAGTCGGAGGCCCGCCGTACTCCAAGGAGCGTCAAATCGGAAGCTACCCTAGTGCCGTCGCCCATTGAACCCCCCGTGGAACCGGAACTACCTCCAACATCACCAGAAAGCGAAAAGGCGTCAGTCGACCTTATGCCACCCCCATCCCGGGCGAGCTCCAGAGCTACAATCTCTCGAGGGAGTCCCATCGAACCACAATCAGCAACTATGTCCCCCAAGTCCATGAAATCAAATCGCTCTCGCTCTAGTTCTAGATACCGAGCTATCTTGGATGAATTTCCCCGTCCTTCAGAAGAGGCCCGGTTGTCCACGCAATCCTCCCGCCCATCGATTCGAGATTTGGAACGGGCTGCGGGATACACCCCAAAGGTTAAGCTGGGACCCCGGCCGTCCGTGGATAGCACTGGAAGACCTCGCACAGCAGGCAGTACTCGAAATTCAGACCAACGACCTGTTGCGTCCCTGCCAACAAATATGCGCTCTTCTTCCGTGCGGAAGCAAAACGGTGATGCGCCCCGTCCTCGATCTCAGGGGAGCACTTTCGCAACCAAGCCCACTAGTCGTGTGCCGCCAGTCCCACCTTTGCTGGTCCCACCCCCTTCTATTCCTATTTCGAGACCTCAACTTTCCCCTGGCGCCAAATCTCTCGGAGCGTTGTCGACCTCCTCGGGGTTGACCCCTGAGAAAGAGCGTTTGATGAAGGCTTTGCAGCAAAGAAGGAAAAATATGGCTAAGCGTGCGGAGGAATCGAAGAAGAAGCAGGTCTCTGAGGAAGTAGAGCTCAAACCAGTGAAGGATATTGCCAAGGATATGGATGACGATAAAGAGAATCTCATTCAGATTCACTACCCTGATTCTGAAATGCTGCTGTCTGAGCCCGAGACAATTCGACAAGACCGGCAGGAGTTACCTTCGGCCAATTCACCTGTGCCTCCTGAGCCCGCCCCTGAGCTTGTTCACGAGTCTGTACTCGAACCCGCCTTCAAGCCCGTTCACGATCCCACTCTGGAATTTTCCCCTGAACAGACAATTGTTGAATCCGCTCCTGAGCCTGTCGTCGAGGCAGTTGCTGAGCCCAGTCTTGAACTTGCTCCTAAGCCTGTTTACCCAAATCCCGAGGCTCTCCTCGAACCAGTCGCCGACCCAATCGTTGAGTCTGCTGTGACGTTTGAGCTAGAGCAGCCTTCTGAGCCTCTTGAGGCTGAATCAGAACCGATCTCTGATCTTTCTCCTGCCAAGGCTGAGGATAGGCCATCCTTACCTGCTGGAACAAGTGCCGACAATCCTATTTCAGCTGATCGTGCTGCTACACCTCCAGAGACTGTCAAGGCGGAAACACAGCAGCCACCCCCTGAGGATGAAACACGCACTGAGTACGAGGACTCCGCAATCCCTGATCTTGCCCCACCTACCTTTAATCTTGATGTTCCACTTCAAAATGAGCCTTTGGATGCCCCCCGACCTGATTCAGAGGACGTCCCCGAAACACAAGTTGAAATTTCCCCAGTTGCACATGTCTCAACTGAAGAACCTTCTGAGGTGCCTATCTCAGCAGAGGTCCTTCAAGCGGTTCCCCTCCCCTCCACCCCCTCTATTACCCCTCCAGAAAGCACCGCCACGGAAACTCCAACCGGCCCCGTTTTTGTTTCTGTCGAGGCGGACAAGCCGACCCCTGATCAACCAATTGCCGAGAAAGCCGAGCCTCTTACCCTGGATCAGAGGCGCAAGATCCGCCTGGAGCCTATTCAAGTGCCTACCCAAGTGCCTACCGTGGAGTTCTCGGACGACGACAACCTCCTTTCCGACGATTCATTCATGGAGGAATTGACCTCAGCTACTGTCCAGGAGGCCAGACCAGTATCTGTGAAATCTCCCAACGGCGTCGATCACACCTGGAGGAATTCACGTGCCGTCTCGAGCCCGTTCTCTATGGGATCGCCGTCGGGTATGCAAAGTCTCGCAGTAGGCCGCTCCATTTCTAGCTCTCACTCTGAAAATGGCCCGTCTACGCCGGTACTCATGGCCAAAAAGATCAATGTCTCCTCTGGAATTTCCAGTCGTATCAAGGCCCTTGAAAAGTTTTCGAGTCGGGAAGGCACTCCCTTGGGTGCTAGTCCGGCTATCGGTGGGCCATCAGCCTCCTCATCTTTCGAGAACCTTCGCAAACGCGGATCTATCTCGGTGCCCAGTGGGAACCATGAAAGCACACCACCAAGCACAATGCATTCTGCTCACACCCCGGACAGCTTCACCCGTGCGCCCAGCTTGAGTCGGCACAACCGTCAGGTGTCCGTGGAAGTTACGCGCCCTGCCAACTCTGTTTCCGTGACGGCCCGTATCGTGCGAGACGCGGATATCTCTCCCGGGTCTTCTGGAGTTGAGCCCTCAGAGTCCGATGTTGTCAACCTCCAGGCTAGTCCTTTGACTGTAGAGCACGAAACAGCCGAGGCACCACTCCCTCAGGTCTCGACCATCGAACCTGCCAGCCTTCGCCAGGACCGAAGCACGTCAATTTCATCTACTTCGTCTAGTCGCCAGGCGACGTCTCGCTCTAACAGCCGTCCCGGAAGCCGTCCCTCTCTCCCCTCGCGCTCTAGGACTGACGACAGCGTCCAATCCGCCTCTTCTACATCTGAAGATAAGAAGATATCTCGTACCTCGCGACTCATGCGCCGGATGTCATCGCTCACATCCAACTCCCGCCGGAGCATTATCGGAGCCCTCAGTTCACCAGTCAAGGAAGAGGAGTATGCTCCCACCGCAAATGGGTCTAGTAAGGCTCCGGGATCTTCTAGCTCGCGTACCTCGGAACCCATTGACATTGGCGAGGTGAACGTCCAGTTCCCAGAGACTCTTCTGTGGAAGCGTCGGGTCATGCGCATCGATGAAGAGGGATACATTGTTCTCACGCCTGGCACCAATGATGCCACCACCCGAAACATGACTAAACGCTACCACCTCAGCGAGTTCCGCACTCCTTGTCTCCCTGATGAAGACATGCAGGAATTGCCCAACAGCATCTTGCTTGACTTCTTAGATGGAAATACGCTCCAGTGTGCTTGTGAATCCAGACAGGGACAAGCTTCTGCTCTTCAGAGTAAGTATTCAGCATCCATTGCATTTTCGTCGTTGAAGAATGAATAGCTAATCATCTACAGCTCTCGTCGAGGCTCACAGTGCTCACCAGCAATAATCCTCACATTTGGGCAAAGGACAGGACTCACGATAGATAGTCCTGTCTTCCATTTTCATTCTCTTCTGGCCTTCGTCACCCACCCTTTCTTTTCCTTTCCCAACTACAGGCATCTTGAACCTCCTTCGGCATCTATTTCTTATCTCTTCTACAATCCTCTCTGTATCCCTATATCCTTTCTCTCTCTTACCTCTCAATCTGGTGTGTATGTGTTGTGATATATGTGGCGTGTTCTTGGTATACCCCTCCGAGTCAAAAGAGTTTCTCTTTCTCTTCCTTTTCCTTTCTCACTTCTCTATCAACCTACTGTTCTTCGCCATGTACAGACAGACAGACAGTATTTCTTTGCTCCTCCTTTTGCTTGCTTTTCTTAATTGACTTTGCTCTAGCATACACACTCCGTGCCTTCGCATCGAGTGTTGGTGTTCTATTCAATCCACTGTGTTCTCTTCTTCTCTTGAGTTACTACTAGAATTTCTACATTGTAATCTTTCTTCTGATTGCTATCTTCGTGCGTACTGAATATGGACAGTGTATTGGAAAGGATTATTTGATTCCCCCATTCTACTCTGGCCAGTGGATTACGGAAAAAGGAGAGAGAAGATATCTCAATTGTGCTATTTCAA
Organism: Penicillium egyptiacum; assembly: GCA_911456345.1. Classification (NCBI taxonomy): domain Eukaryota; kingdom Fungi; phylum Ascomycota; class Eurotiomycetes; order Eurotiales; family Aspergillaceae; genus Penicillium; species Penicillium egyptiacum. The sequence goes on from CAJVRC010000898.1 coordinate 427,059, forward strand.
GCTCCGTGGGTTTACCTACTTTGGGCGGGGGTATCAAGTGGGAGCAATAAAAGCCCAATCCGAAAGTATCATCAGCAAAGCAAAGTGTCCATCAAACCTCTAGAGCTGTGCATGTCTAGCAAATTCGTTCCGTAGGAGGTCCATATCCTTCTAATCCAGCGACTTCATTTCCGCTGGTGACAAGCAAAGCTTGAATTCTGTGGGTATCTCTGTCGGCAAAGCAAATCGTTAGACAGTGTTCTTGGCGGCTGTGAATAAGAAGTAATTTGATAACATACCTGAGAGGAAAGCTCTGCAAGTGTGCAGCGTCTTAATTCCCTCCCCCCCCCCCAACTGGCTCCGTTGCGTCTTGTAATCGTCAAAGTCCAGGGATCTAAGGTTTTGATTGTTCAACCGTGTTTCCAGTTTCGATTTCCGATGAACCTCGTGGCACATAAACGATCGTTAATTTCAGGATGAAATCAGGCGTAGCCGTTTGCAAGATCCTCAAGCTCCTGATCTTCATCATCCTCTTCATCCTCGTCATTCTGCTCTTCTAATCCCCCTGTCTCTGGAATGGATGTCTGTTCATCCAGGGGAGGTTCACCGTTCTGAGTGCCATTTTGTTTACTTGCAGAATAGAACTCAGGGAATGCAGTGCGCATTTGCACCACATGTGCGTCAATGACGTATTGCATGAGGTTGTTGACGGGGAAGGAAGAATGCATGCGTTTCTCCGATTCCATCAGCTCGACCTTCATCTGCGTCTCCCACTCGTGCTCTCCGGCATGGTCTCCAATAAGCTTCTTGCGCTCGATCCTGTCGGTGGTCGAAATCACCTTCTCGCATCCGGGCATGCGACATGCCCAGGTAGCGGATGTCTCGTCGATGGATCCTTCATTTTCCTGTGAGGTATCTGGGGATTGATCGCGCTCTGGGGTCAGAATTTGACGTGGTGGCGACGAAGATGGGGGATGGGACTGGGGTTTGTCTTTTTTGATGTTGTCCTTGAACAGGCTCTTCATAAGAGAGGAGCCGACGCCGCTCGAGGAGGCTGACAAGAATGAGCGAGTCCGAGGCTTTGTGGCTGAGAATGGATCTCTGATTAATTCATGGCCACGGGTTTTGCTGGGTGTTTCGACCTCATCTATATCGTCAATATCGTCGATATCGTCGATGCCATCAGTGTCCTCTTGGTCTTCCTCGTCGTTGGATTCGACTCTCTGCTGGTTTGTGGAGGCATTGCGGTTTCGCTTGCCCGTCACTTTGTTGGAGACTGTGTGGACTTTTGGACGCAGCACAGACTTCTGAGTCCGGCCGTACCGTTCATCGTCGCTGGATTCTTCTTGCGAATCCAGGGGGGTTAGGAGCGCAGCCGGTAGAGGGGCTGACTTCGTGGATGCATGTGTGAGTTCCCTATGGATGACGTAGCGAGGCCATCTAAAGTCCTCTTCATCCATCATTTCCAGCACAGCGTCTGCCCTGGTGGCAATGATTTTCTGGGCATCTTCGTTGCTGAAAGAGAATCGTTCTGCCAAGCGTTCTCCCAGGAGGTCAATATGCAGGCGACGCTTTGCCAGATGACCTTCTTCTCTGAGGTCCTTGAGCAGCGAATAGATGGCATCGGCTTGTGATTTTGAGACGGCTGCAGGCCGATGTCGAGGTGTTGCCACTTCTGGTTCGTCTTCGGGTTCGCTTTCGCTTTCCTCAGAGGGTGAAAGCTCCTCTACCAGCCTATTATATTCCTCCTAGGTTTATTATCAGCATGCCCATATGCTATTGTAAACGAGGTTGCTTCTTTACTCACGTTAAATTGGCGACGCAGATGGACGAAGACATTTGTCTGCTTCCATTCCACATCTGCATCACCTTGGACCATGCAGCGAAGCAAGAAGCTAGCGTGTGTCGCAAAGACCTCAGCTGACTGTTCTCGGGTCTCACATGAGCCATATGTGTGGTAGGTGTACTGAGGGTGGATGCATCTTAGGCCTCAATCTGTATAGCGCATAAACCAGAATCGAAAGACTCACCTGTTCACAGAGACTCCTAAAAGAGGGATTGATTTGTCTCTTCCCCTGCTGATGCTTATCGACCAGGAAATACAGCAAGTCAATAGCCTGGACCATGCGATTGTATGTGGGTGTGAAACCCTTGGCGGGCGAAATGATGTCGTACCAGCCCGCCTTACCAGCGACCCAGAGCTCAATGCTCTTATCTTCAGTTTGACCGTAGGCATAGTGCGTGACTTCGTCAATAATAATGCGCTTAGGGGGGTTATCCGGGTTGAGCACTGGCGAGCGAGTGACTAGTCAGCTGTCTGCTTGATAAACGCGCATTGATAACGGGCTTGTAACTGCAACGATACACACCTAAGTGTTCCTGGTCCTCACGAAGCGGCTCTAAGCAGCCAATCACCTGCACTGGGTTCTGTTCTGTGGCGTCTAGTAGATTGGCATACAGCATCTTCCCGGGCTTTAGGACCTTCACGTCGGTCAGGCCGAACTCCCACCAATCGTTCTCATCAGTGACAGAGGGATCGGTGGGAGCTAGGACGGTTTCTTCGCGGGACGTCATGGTGGAATTGGCATGGTGGGTGTCGATGATAATGTATGTAGAAGTGTTGATAGGGAAGTAAGATCAAGTAAATGAGAATATGAGAATGAGAAGAAGGTGACTTGGAATGGAATCTGTTGTCAACAGTCGAAGTCATCGACCGCCAGTAAATTACAGATACAACAAGTTACCCGCAATTAATTACATGGAGTTTCTGCCTGGTTTATCCGGAATCTATACAATTATCCGTCACGTGTATAATGCATAATTACATAGTATGATTTTAAGGTTACAGAGGTCCACAGGTCCACGGGTCAGATCTAAATTAAACTCAGATCTAGATATTCAGACTCTAAAAGGCTACCTGCATGTGTACGTAATGCACCTACATATCTATGTAAATACTTCATGTATGTGAATTTTTATGAAATACTATATCCCAGAATGCTGCATGTTAAGCTGGCAGGAGGAGACTTTCCAGACGCTGCTAGGCACACCACTTCTAAAGGACTAGTCTCAGTTAGCAAGATTGGAAGGGCTATGTGAGCTTGTTGAAGGATGAGCCCGACCCACCTTTTTAAGTGGTGGATAAAGTTCTGGGCCTGTGGCTCAATACGCAGGGTGGACATTAAGTTTGGAAGAGCTATATGATGACAAGAACCATCGAGATGTGTATTAAGTTTCGGTGCTAGGCGTGGGTTACGCGGGAACTTTTTCTTGAGCGTCATCTCAATTCATGCTTTCTCGAGATCACAAGAGATTGGAAGACCGAACCATTCCCTCCTAAGGGTCAGCGGGGTTGTTTACTCTAGTATAGAGTTCAGGGCCGATCTATTTTCTTTGGAGGGCTCGGCTGTCTGATCTCTCCATCCGCAAATCGATTAGTAATGTATTGTCCTCTGCTCTGAGCATAAGACCGTCAGTGTTTAGATCTAGTCCAAGCCAGGAGGGCATTTCTTGTCTGTGTTCGAGAACGGTACCAGGATGAATGATATCAGCTTTGGTGTGCACAAGTTTGGGCGCCAATAACATTCTTGCCAGTATCATAAGAAGGGAAAATTCAAATAGTCTTGGTTCTGGTCTCATAGTTTCTAGCAATGTCATACGGTTGAGGACGAGCCACCGGTGGTTGTCAACTTGGCTATTGCACTCCGACAGAAGAGGAATGCGTTGGTTGGTCATAGCTACCAGGTAGTTAACAGAAGCTTACGTATTTATACAGTATATAAAATCAGAAGAGCCGCTGGCTGTAAGACAAAGTATCCAAAATGAATCTTGAATCACTATGGTCAGCATGTAATGTAGCGTAGCATGGCAGGGCGTAGGGAATTTTGAGACCATCATGACAGTGGGGTCTTTGAACTGCCCTAATTCCTTTAATGGGAGTTTAGTTATCATCTCGGCTTTCAATTTATTTCTGTTGTTTTCTCTGCTATAAAAAATTGTAATCTACAAGGGACATCGGAGAGTCAAAAAGATGCATCAACAATGCCTCCAAATCGCACTTGAAAAGGAAACTAAAATAATACCGAGGCTTCTCGTATTTACTACCGCAATATTTGTGGGTATCTCTATTAATGATCTAGAAAGCTGTGTATGAATTGTATCATAGACGTAGGGCAATCGCCTCGTAGTCCCAAAGAACTGCCGTAAAGGCGGGAGCCAAATCTCTACCAAAATAACTTTCTTTCCATTTTGGATTGACTTCCATCTCTCCAGATGCCATTCCCTCCAGGTTTTCGGCTTTTTCGCAAAACAATGTCCGGCGAGAAAATCCTCGAAGGCGTATTCGGTGAGCTTAAGTCCTGCTAAAGCAAAGACTTCGATCTGACTTCTCCGATAGCCGTCCACAAGCCCCAGGGCGTTACCTCCGCCGACGTGATCCGCACTTTGCAGAAACACTTCAACCCCTCCAAGACATTCAGACCATGGTTAGAAGAAGAACGCGCACGCCGCGACCGTGAGAGTCAGTTCCAGCGCAAACGCCGTCGCCACCAACGCCTCGACGTCAAGATCGGCCACGGCGGAACCTTAGACCCGCTCGCGACAGGCGTGCTCATCACCGGAATTGGCAAGGGTACAAAATCCCTCCAGGATTTCCTGGCCTGCACCAAGAGCTACGAAACCATTGTAACCTTCGGCGCGGAGACGGATACCTACGACCGCCTTGGAAAAATCGTGCGCCGCGCGCCCTACGAACATATCACGCGCGAAGCAGTCGAGAAGGCGCTGGAACAATTCCGGGGGAACATCATGCAGAAGCCGCCTATTTTCTCTGCTCTGCGTGTGAATGGAAAGAAGCTATATGAGTATGCGCGCGAAGGCAAGGTGCCACCGGTTGAGATTAAGCACCGGCCCGTTGAGGTCTTGACTATGGAGATTGTGGAGTGGTACGAGCCCGGCACGCACGAGCACAAATGGCCTGAGGAGGAGATGACTGGTGATGAGAAGGCTGTCGCTGAGCAGCTTCTTGATCAGGAAGCCTCTGTGCCAGAGCCGTCGGCCGAGGGTGACGCTACGAGCCAACTCCCTGAACCTTCTTCTGCCAAGCGGAAGTCACCACCCCCGGCGGATGAGGTGAAAGATGATAGTGAGGCTACTAAGAAGCAAAAGGTGTCTGAGACCGAAGCGGTGCCTGCAGCACCTGAGCCTACTACCCCCGAATCTGCAACCACTGTTGTCCCTGCAGAGGAGCCCAAGCCCCAACCTCCGGCGGTGAAGATCAAGATGACTGTCACGTCGGGCTTCTATGTCCGCTCGCTGGCACATGATCTGGGCAAAGCTGTTGGTAGCTGTGCTCTGATGAGCGAGCTTGTGCGTAGTCGTCAAGGTGATTACGAACTCTTCCCTGACAGGGTTCTGGAATACAAGGACCTTGACGCCGGCGAAGAGGTCTGGGGACCGAAGGTGGAGAAGTTCTTGACAGAGTGGGAGGAGAAGAGAGCCGCCAAGGCTGAATCTGAAGCAGCTCAATAGACTAGTCTATAAAATGAGATGGCATTTGTATATAGACTTGCTACCTGTAATATCAACCTTATTGTATCATTCGTTGCCTTTTATGGTGTAAGATACCTCGGTATGTAGCGTATAATATCTGCAACTCGAAAACTCGAAACTTTTCGTTCTTAAAGCTCCCCTCTTGTTGCTTGTATAATCCGGCTCTAGCTAAGAAGTCTCGCATTCGCAAGATATAGAGATAATAAATCAAAAAATCAAAACTGCCATTTTTTGGTTATCCAGACCCAAGCGAGAAAAAATAATTACATGATGCACGATACAAATGCAATGTGACAACATAACCCATCACGTTAAAACGATTAGTTGCGTCCCTTGGCTTGGACTCTCTTGCTCTTGCCGGGTCGCTTTGCGCCACCCTTCATCTTCTTAGCGGAGAAGTTGCTCAGGTCACCGCTGGACTTGGCATCACCGCTCTTAGCATGGCGCTTCTTGCCCCCGAATCCGAACTTGGCATCCTTCTTCTGGCGCTTCGAGTTACCGGGGCCATCACCACGGCTACGCTTCTTCTCGGGCTGGCTAGCCTCGTCAATGGCAATGTCGAACATATCATTGGAGTCGTCGGTAGGGGCAGAGCCGTCAGCCTTGCGCTCTGTGTGAAAATCAGGTTAGCGACTGCGAAACTCATAGAATGATATAAAGAACAAAACAAGGTGAAAACATACTCTTCTTCAGGGTGTTGATCTTCTCCAACATCTCGCGCTTCTCCTTGTTTCTCTGCTGCAACTTGGAGTTCTGAACCTGCTTCCCGAACTTTTTAAGATCACGTTGGCGGCGTGCCTCAGCAGAAGCCTTCTTTGAAGCAGCCTCTTCGTAAAGCTTCTTCTTGATCAAGTTCATGTGCTCGTCGTTCTTCACCATCTCCGCGAAGTAATCGCCCGGCCGCGTGAAGGGAATGCCGTCCTTCTTCAGCAGGCCACGGGCCTTTGTAGCAGCAGCCTGGCAGACCTTGTAGAAGGCCAATTCACGGTTCAGATCATCATTGACGTCTTCAACCTCGATCGGCTCTTTCGAGACTAGGGAGTTGTGCTCTGAGAATGGGGTGTTGGGACCGATGAAGGAAATGCGCTTGAGGGCGGAGAGGATAGCGGCAGAGTTGTTGATTGTCAAACGTTGGTGAGGAACGACATCCTCTCGCTCATCTTCTTCGAGGTCGGAGAGTGGGATGTCTTCTTCCTCTTCCTCCTCATCTTCCATCTCCTCGTCCTGGTCGACCTCTTCCTCTTCTTCCTCTTCGGCATCAGAGCTGGCGGCCTTCTCTTCTTCTTTCTCCTCCTTCTCTTCCACGATCTGGTCCCCGGGGGCGGCAGTAGCCTTCTTGGCCTTCTTCTTTTCCGCGGCCTTGATCAATTTCTTCTGCTTCTCGGCGTCGAAATCGCGGCCCTTGTGGGCATCGAGAGCCTGGAGTAACTTGCTGCGCTTTACCATGATTGCTTTGTGTTAAAATACAAAGAGAAAATTGTATTTTGTGTAAAGTGAAAGGAATTGAAAAGAGGAAAGCAACTTGGTATCAAACCGCATCAGAGAATCCACGGGATTTTTTTGAAATCGCGCCAGTCCCGATCAGGCTAGCGCTGCCGATAAGAGCACGCTAGTCCACACATAGCAATATCCCGGAAATACATATGACCCGATCTCTTATCGAGTCCACCGCCCTGTCAACCGTCTCCCGTCTCTACATACCCCGAACAGTCTGTACAGCGAGTGCATAGTCTCACAATGGTCGATGATTCCAAGTCTCCTTCTCCAGACAAGCTAGAGAGCTCGCCACCAGAGGGCGAGTCTCTTCTATCCCAACCGGTATATACCTTCTACAAGCTCCAAACCCCACTCTTTGCCCTTGCTAAATGCGCTCAGAACTCCGATGCCCAAGGCCAGCTCACCGCAGCTGTGGATGATCTGCTCAATGAACTCCAAAGCAAATTTGACAATGTCTCTGCGGAGATGTTCGGGAAATGTGGGTCCCTACCTCAACCAATACATATTCATACCTGCGACTGCGAACTAACCGATGTTTATTTGCAGTGGATGACATGACCAAGCGCCTTGATGAGCTAGAGGCGTCCCTAGCTGCATCCTCGGGGGCTGGTGCCTCGAGTCCGGCAACATAAATACGAACGCCCTTTGCCCATGATCCGAATTTCTGCATTGTTTTTCGCCTGGCGTTTTTGGCGAGTGCGCAATAAGCGCTGCATTTTTTGGGCTGTCCAGTTCTGCTGAACCCCTATACCAATAGCCAAACATATACTTTAATCATGGCATGCGCGATGCCTTTCAGGGGTGTGCATTGAATGGCCATGTAACTGGCTTCTGTCTGGTCTTGATGCTTATGCTTTTACGATTTCATAGATACCCAACAATCAAACAAGGATACTCGTACAGAAGAAGCATGTTGATTTATTTACTTGCGTGAATCAAGTTCATATAGCGCACAGATATCTGTGGGGTGAACCTCGAAGTTGGTACTCAATTCGTACAATATACAGTACCAAGCCAATATTTTCGTATACAATTCAATACGTTTCCGTCGAATCCGTGCTTTCTAGCAGTCCTGCTCCTCAATCTAGAACCACAGCGACTAGAGCTTAAGCAAAAAATCCATAAGGGAAAAATACAAACATCCAGAAACAACAACGACAAGAACTTAAAGCTCATCGTGCTTCTCCTCGCCAACAAAGCGACGGAGGATGTTGCTGCGAGAGACAATGTCATCCAACTTCTCGGGGGCCGAGCCACCCTTAGCCAGGATCTTCTGCAGGCGAGTAAGCTCCTTGGCAGCATAGCCCTCGTCCTTGCTCAGCTTCTCCGCGGCCTTAACATAGTACTCAGCGTACTTGTCCGGCAGACCCTGGGCGGCCTTCTTAACCTCAGCCACCAGATTGTCAAACTTCTGCGCCGCAACGTTCTCGGTAACAACCTCATCCAGAACAGCAATGGTGCCTGCCGAGCTGTCAAGACCACCACCGACGGCACGGTGGGTACCAGCCTTCTCGTTGACGAACTTGACAAAGGCCTCCTCGGAGCGTGCCCCGGAGTACGGCTCGGGCTCGGCGGAGCCCTTGGGGAAGAACTTGATGGTAGGGAATCCGGTGATACCCTGCTCCTTGGACAAGGCACGGGAGTTCTCGGCTTCGGCGTCGACCTTGGCGATAACAACGTTGGGCTCGAGCGCGAAGTCCTTGGCGAGGGTTTCCCAGGTAGGAGCGAGGGTCTTGCAGTCTGAACAAAAAACGAATAATTAGTAAAAACGAAGCATGAGACCAGACCAAACTAGACCAGAGGCAGTTCAATTAGGGAATCAACTCACGTCCACACCACGGCGCGGTGAAAGCAACCAGCACATCCTTATCGCCACCAACAACGGTCTTGAAAGAAGCGTCGTTCAGCATCTCAACCTTGCTAGCCTCTTTCTGCGCGCTACGAGGCTTGATGCCGGTCTTCTCGGTGATGAAGGCGGACAGGCTCTCGAGATCACGACCGCCCTTGTACTCCTCGGGCTTATCGCTCTTTCCATCGAACCACTTGACAGTAGGGAAGCCCTGGATACCGAAGCGCTTGCCCAACGAGCGGTTCTCGTCGGCGTCGACCTTGGCAATGGTGACCTTGTCTTCGGCGAAGGCGAAGGTCTGCGCAAGCTCCTCGTAAATTGGGGCGAGGGTCTTGCAGTGGCCGCACCAAGGAGCGAAGAATTCGACCAGCGCGGGCTTGCCGGTCAGGACGACATCATCGAAGTTGGTGGGGAGTAGATCTTTCACTGCGGAGTTGCTTGCAGTAGCGAAGCCGCTGAGGGCTGAGAGGGCTCCGAGGAGCAGGAAGCTTAAGCGTGCCATCGTGTATAGGGATATGGGTGTGAGTATACTCTTGGGGAAAGTATAAGTTCACAAATAAATCGGGTGACGGAGTTAAAGCTCGGGAGGCGATGACAAACAAAGCCGAAGAGGCCACTTGGTGACTCCACCGCTCCGCAGATCATCCATCTACCTCCAAGGTTGACGTCTACGATCTTCTAGTTATTCTGCTCTTTGGTATGTAATATGGACTTTCTTGTTCATTTTCTTGATTTTTTTGGTCTCTGTTGCTACCTGGGTAGTTAGTAATACACTGGAGAATTGCTGGTATCGCATTTCCTTGGGCAAGATCGGAGCTGCTGGCATGAACTTCAATTGCAAGCTGCGCTTGTTAACCCAGAATCCCCGTGGTGGTTGGTTGTTGTCGTTGGCAAAGCTTGCCCATATCATCGTCTCTCTGTCAGCCATTTGTTTGCATCTTCCCAGAACTTTGCTTCCTTGAACTCCTTGCCCGTACTCTGTGTGCCTGTGTAAACCTGTTTTGAAATCAGCTTTTGGTCAACATTCAACATCAGGCAATACGAACCGCATCCCACAGCTTGAATGCCAAATCCAAGTTTCCAATAAAGCTCTCACTGTGTTGGAACCATTCCTTGCCCTTCGCCTTCACATCCGCTCGAGCCTCGGGTGATGTCGGATTTGCTTGTAGCGGTAGGTCGTCGAGGTAAGTCCGAACCGCAATCCCAAGTCCACAGTCGTTATCGTCAATAAACGGAAGCCTAAGAGAATAGGTTAGAACAATAATCCAGATCCAGCATAGCTAGTCTAGAAGAAACATACTTGATAGCCATCTCAGTCCAGTCGTTGCGGTCCCGATCAGCATCCCCGCTGAGCAACAGACCAGCCAGTACCACCTCGACCAGATTCCTCAATGCAGAGCGCACCTCGGAAATCAAAGAGCGGTAGCAAAGGAGTTGACGGCTCAGAGGTCCAGAATATCCAATGCTCTTGTGCTGAAGCTTGGCAACGCATGCGACACGCGAAACCAGCATATTGAAAGTCTTGTCATCTTCTGACCCTCTCATGGGACCGCCAGATACTTGTGAAAACCAGTTCTTGGTGTTGAGGAGACCCAAGCGGATCATCTCAATAGCAATGAATATAGATTCCTCGAGGTTGTCCGCCGGATCTATAGCTGATACTGCCTGCACTAGACACTGGCCCCACGGAGTGAGCTTGTGCTTGTCGTCCACGTATCCACGCAGTTGCAGGAAGCGCCACATAACATTAGATAAGATATCCTCCTGTGATGAAAGGGCCTTTGGAATCTGTCAGTTATTGAAAGCAACGTCAGATCTATGGGTAAACTCACAGGTGTTTCTTTATTAGCAAATGACTTGGATGCAAAGTCAGAGTCGCTTAAGCTCTGGACAGCAAACTTGAAGGATCCGCGAGGCGCCTGAAGCTTCTTGATACTTTCGGAGAATTGTTCTCCATGGATCTTCCAGGAATGGATGGTTTCCTTGACTGATGGGATGCCCTTGAGGTTGATCGTCCGCTCTGAGTTCTCATCGAACCACGGGCGAATCCGAATGACTTTCGTTTGGTAGAATCGATGCAGCGAGTTTGCTAGAAGGCAAATAGACTGAGTGCGAAGGGGTGTCAAGATGTCACCCACGAGCTGGCGGTAAATTTCGGTGTCTTCGGTACCCAGCGGTAACGAGATGCGAACTTCGCCAGTTGTGAGAAAGTTGGGTACATCAGCTCCAATGATACCTTTAGAGAGATAGAAGTACAGCTCCTCTGGTAGGCGCTGCCCAATAAGCTCATGCATATCCGACGAGGTATTCTCTGGATCCATGGGACCGACTCGACCTTCCACATCAATGTAGACATGGTGCTTCACAATCATATACGCTCGCTTATACAGGTCTGCGTATTGAAGCTCCTGCATACGACGATCCTCTTCAAATTGGGCACACAGTGTCAATGCACTGCGTCCAGCTGCGTTGAACATGGGCAACGCATCACGAATGGTGGGGCTTTTTCCGGGGTAAGCAGGGGACTCAAAAAGTGGGAGGGAGCGCAAGAATGGGGAGCCCAGTAGTAAACAGAAGTCCAGGAACTGTTCATTGGAAAGACGACCCAGTTCCTCCTGGCAGGTTTGCTTGGTGATCCAGAAGAATTGCGCGGGCTCGGTGTCGATACGGGTGACCAGCTTGTCAATGTCAAACAAGAGGGCTTCGGAGGGGGCAAAAACGGCATCGACCACAGGATTGCTACCGCGGGCGAGGTAAGAGAGCTGTCCAGACAAATTGGTTAACAATTAACAATTCAATCGCGGCGCATAGGGTAGTCACTCACCTGAGCCGCGGCGCTGTATGGCGCTACGATGAATTCCACCGAGTTCTGGGTCAAAATCCGTTGCAGGTACTTGAAAAGGGTCTCCGGGGCCGGGGTGCCTGAGGGGTAGGTTGTGTCAGCGCTTGTTGGGAAGCTTCGCTGTGCCCAATGGTAACGATAAAAGCCCCACGGGTCCGTCACTGGGGAAAGATTGAAATAAGGGTAGTGAGTGGTCATACCAGCGCTGCTGAAGGCATCGACCACCTGGTCCGCCTGTTGCTGGTCGTAAAGTTCCCAAGCTTGTTCGAATGAGCGCGACGATGCGGGTTGGGTACGGTACTCTTTCTTGCCGAATTCCAACCCATTGAAGACGAAGATAGTGGCGACGCCAAGGTTTTTGAAAGTCTGCAATTCCTTCTCGATATTAGTCCTCAAGGCGAACGGGAATCCGCCTAGTGCGCCTAAGAGCGCTTCCCGGGTAGACTGGTTCACGAGGTGTTGGTTGATGTAGTGCGCCGCATCGATGCCAACAACGGCACCCTTCAATGCTGAGAGGGGTAGGGACTGGGTACGGCCAACGGCCCATTCATCGAGAGGACGGACTACTCATGGATATAAAGGGTTAGCTGATGCGATTGGGGATTGTGGAGCTGTGCTATTGCGTACTCGGCATGGTTCTGGAGCTGTCTGTCACGGGCTGAAAGCACGGCAACGCCGGGCATCAAAGCCCGAAGATGGGGAACAAGAGTTTAAATCAAAGGTTGTAAGAGCAGATCAAAAGCTCTGTGTCCAGGAATATGATGAATCGGAGCTGGGATTGTTTGGGATTTTGGAATGGGGGAGAGCGAGATCACGAGGGGGGAAAGGCGGAGTTGGAGTTCGCCCTTTTGTTTTTTTTTGCCTTTTAACGCATCACATCACTTCGGTTTTCGCTTGTTTCAACCACTTCTTTGGGGTTTCTGGTCTTTTTTCTGACTTGTATCTGGTTTAGTTATTCCATGCTCCGCCCCTCCATGAACTCAGGTTCCTGTTTATCTATTCTCTATAAAAGAATGTGCGGCTTATAATGAAGTCATCTCCAATATGTGTTTAGTAACAAAATAGTCCCACCAATCCACAAATCCGCAATGTATTATGGGGTATATGACAAAATTATGCAAATGTCTAGACAATCCATGGATATCTATCTTCCTTACTAAGTATCATCAGGCATTCATGCATGTTTATTAGATCTAAATCAAGCATGCCCACCTAGGTGTCGACAGGTGTATGGTTAAGCGGGGGCAATGACACATTGGCGGGGTCCCAAGTCAGCTTGAGCTCGGAATTGGCCCAGGAAACTGTCTGGAGTCGGCTATTAAACAAGTTATTGGATTGGTTGATTATGACATTGAAGATACGTGCCCAGGTGATAATCAACTACACCTTCCGGTCAATATATAAGGGTCGTCAGTGCGATATCCCTGGTTGCGCGGAAGGTCTGTCTTCACGGAGTACCTCTGTCGAAGAAAATCTCCCGCTCCAACAACCCAGAACAATATCACCCCGAAAAATATGAGACACTTCAGGAAATTGCAAAGTCCGAAATCGGGTTTCGACACGTCGCTGCTGCGCTCGCGTAATGATTTGGATATCAGATAGAGCAATGTCATGAGACTCAACAGGATAGAGTTCGGTGTATGGTGCCTTCTCATACCCAAGGGAAGGGTGCTCGGGATACTGGGATGATTTAAAATCACCTAGGCGTATATTCAACTCATTATCGACGAAGAACTGGCGCAAGGTAAGGTCTGAGTGGATCGCTCTATAGCGATGGATAACTTCCACGGCCTCAATAACTTTTATGTAAACCGGAGAGGACGGTCTCCTCGCAATATCCACGAGCCCATCTAACTTTTCCTGATCAGAAGCCCCTGTCGCACTGCCTGGGCTATGCCCTCCAGCTTGTAGTGTTTCCAGCCGGCCGTTACGGCTGTCTCCATTGCCATTTCCCCAATCAGCTTAAAGTCGACAAAGCTGATACGCTGGGCCTGTACTGACTGAAGAGTATCATACTCGAATCATCTGCTGGCGTATCCGCTCCAAAAAAAAAAACAGAGGAACTGCAGCGTGCCAGATCAGAGACCCTGAGTAGGTAGCAATTTCGTCAATTCTGCATTATTCTGCATTCGACTTGCCTTTATGTTGCAAGTGTCCCTACGTAAATCAAACACTGTGGGATGGGCATGGCAGCCCACTCACGTCAGCTATAAAACGGTATCGCCAAATAGTGAGAATTCTTCACCATGTCCTAGTCCACAGCCACGAATCACCTTGCGCATGTTTAGTATGAAATCGCAAACAAATATCGCCGTCATAGCAGGCTCAGGCACACTGGGCTTTGTTGCTTTGAAGAAAATCCTCTCCGCGGCGAAATGGAAAGTCGCGTCATAAAGCGCCCTGGCTCTTCTTCACACTTCTCTGCCAATGTGAATGTGGTCGATGTCGATCATACGTCCCACGAATCGCTCAAGTCTGCCTTCAGTGGCCAAGATGTTGCTTTATCGTTCGTGCCTACCCTTGCAGTTGAGTCCACAAATCGACGTGGTCGACGCCGCTGCACAGACTGGCGTTTCTTGACTCATCCCCTCGGAGTTCAATGCAAACATCGATATTGAAAAGGTGCGCAGCCTTCCTGTGTTTGTGCCAAAGGTCAAGGTCCAAGAACATTTGATTGAAAAGGCCAAAGCTTTGGATCTTACACATACATTCATTTACGGTGGTGCTAGTTAGACGTCCTAAGCCTCAGTTTCATCGTCGACGTGTCTGGTCCGGCCACGAACGTATACGATGGAGGTGATGTACCTTCAGCGCAACCACCCTCGAGACCGTTGCCGATGCCATCGTCTCAACACTCAATATATGGATGAGACCAGAAATCGATTTTTCTTTGTCCATAGCCTCAGGACCACCCAAAATCAAGTGCTATCCGGGGGTGGCGCCTGAAATGCCGGGGGAGGTCGTACCCGTTGATCTTAAGGGTGTTATCGCCCAGTCTGATTGAACAGAAAAATGACAGAACTGACAATTACAAGACAGATACTGACAAACAATAATATGCACTTTTGTGGTATTCCAAAACTTACGGTTATGTGGGATCTTCCGTGTAAATACCCTATACATCCATGTATTCATCTTCATCTCTGGCATTAACTTTCAGTATTTGCATCAAACTCGTGGCCGGTCCTTCTGGCCGGAAACCAGATCCGACCCGCGTGACTACCTGGTCGAGAACAGTTTAGTTGTGAATTGATGTTGCCATAAATACTCAATGGTTTGTGTTCTAACTCAGGACAGCGTGTTTATCCTCCCACTATGCCTGTTGAGGAAACCGAGCACTCTTCTACGCATACCGGGTTCTGCCTATGTAAAGGGGTTAGCTTCATAGTCAAAGGCCAGCCAAATGCTGTGTTCTGCTGTTAATGCGAAGACTGCACTCTTGGAGCAGGAGGACCTTGCCAGATTGTGAGTATCTGCCTCTGTACCCCATACTAACAGAGAAATTTTCAACGAACTCTTCCTAAGTTTGACCTATGGTCCAAGACAGCAAGCTACTTTTCGTCCCATTTCGCCCTCCACGATCCGGACGGTTTAGTCAGTTGTTTTACAATCTCCAGCACTATAAGTGGGAAAGTGAAAGATAAATACTTCTGCAAGCGCTGTGGATGCATCTTATTCACCATTCCTTTTACCGATGACCGCAAGGAAATTGTGATCAGACCGGCTCTGATTAAGCACGGGTAAGGGATTCTGTGTTCCATATGGAAACCGCTTAGTCTCTAACTCGGTTTTCGCAGATTGCATCTCTTCCAGCCTTCCATTGAATGCTTCGCGAAAAGGCGCCCCAGCTACTTCTCTGCTTGTCAGTCTGCCATACAGTACGACTTGATGCCTTAATAAGTGTCAGGAGTTTACGATAACTAGAAATCTTGCATGTGCGTCTTACTCCATAGTAATGATTTAATAAGTACAATTTATGGCGAACACCCGAGTGAAACGATAGACCTTTTGCTATATCTAACATTTTTTCTATTCTCAGAAGGAGGACAATTTTCGACTGCATCCCGCGTTCAGTTATCAAGGATTTTTCCCTACCCATTTACACCCGAGATGCCCAATTAGTCATAACTAGACAGTGAGCTTCATGCCGCTCGCATTTCCCCTCTATAAACTTTGCTCAAGGCCCTGAACGAAGTTGCGAGTGCTTAGAAGGATTATCGGAAGGCTTGAAGTCACTTAGGGAAACCCGACGCGCAGGGTGCCCTAACCAAATCCTGCGAGGAGAATCCGTTATTGGTGAAACTGGCGACCCTTCCGGCCTTACAGCCGTGTGAGTACGAAGCCAATTGATTTGCATCAGTCTCGGTCCCATTGTCTATCAGGCCATTCCGAAATCCTTCTCCCTGGTAAAGGGGTGCGAGGCTCCATACCTCGAAATTATGTGCGGGTTGGTCTCCACGCATGGGATACGCCATGTTACTCCTATAAGCCATGAGACTGGAAACGACCGTTAAATGTGTGTAGGATTTGGCCGCTTGACCTGGCCACGTCGTGTCTGCGGGGCGTTCTTTCAGCAAGTCCCCAGAACGGACAAGGAATTTCCTTCCCATACCGTTGTTCATCATGTTCGTCCCTCACATCCCGATAATTCCGAGGGAAAACGAGGTGGGTCCTCGGCTTCACATCCGAGATGCTGGACCAACCACGTGTGGCTGGAACCGGCTCGGGGCCCCGAGGACCCACTAAGTGGGCGATCTTGGCGTACCCACAGCACCTAAGGGTGGGGCGGCATGTAATTGGCAGTCAAACAAGGAGACAAAGCATATTTGCAATAACTCACGCCAGAACAAGTGATGGCCATATAGCTAGGACTTTCAAATGTGGTGAGCAAACATATAATCCCTTTGATTATCCCGTTTCCTATATCTATTCAAGCTCTAGTGTGTTAGACGAATTTTCAATGTCTATATTAAGGATTTGTGCACATACGGCGTCGGCCCCCACGGGACAGACCTCCAGGTCTCTTCCTCTGTCTCTTCCTTCTCTCTTCGTCCACTTCGCGTTATAGGAATTACGCACGTCTTTTCTCCCATAGAGATCCCTTGTGTAAGACTATCGGCGCCATTTATCGTCGCCATATCATTGCGGTCACGACGCATTTCCCCTTGTCACAGTACATCTGACATATTTCTCTGATCATTGTCGCGTATAGTCTAGTAAAGTGTGGCTCGTTCCTCACATAATAGTTCGCAATAGGGTGAGAAATTGTAGTCGCTGGCGAGGACTATAATTAAGTGGTGTAAGAGAGTTCACTGAACTCTCTTCTGAACTCTCTTCCAAAGTTTCCTCACTCGTCGTCCTATGGTCGTATTCTAGACTTGGGGCAATGCACCGGGTGGCGGTTGGTTTGGCCTCCCCACATTCCGCACGTTTGACTTTATTGATGATGGTCTTGAGTCCTAAAGTCAAGGTCTTGGAAGCTTCTCCACTTCTCCTCTCTCCCATGCGAGATTGCCTGGACATAAAACCATTACGGAATCTGTTGTCGCTCTAGCCAGCAGAGACTGAGTGGCTGTAACCCCAACGTGCTAATAACAGGTCGCACACTCTCCATGTCAACATGACGGACCGGGTCGGCCAAGACCCCGCCCAGCTAAGTCAGAACCAGCCGGTTGGCTTCAGCATGGTTGTCTTCATTCCCATCGCCCTCTACAATGCCCTCGAGCTGATGGTTCTTATCCCACTCAGCTTTAAGCGGTACCACAGCCTCTACTTCTGGTCCTTGTTGACTTCCGCCGTTCTTGGAGTGGTTCCGGCCAGCATTGGGCACTGAGGGTTCTCCGTCCGAATTTGGGGATGGACGCCCGACTGTCTGTGGAGACCAGTATCGTCCGTGACGCTTGAGGGTCTTTCGGCTCTTCCGAGACATCTGTTTATTTGATGAAGGGTCGAAACTATCAAAGTAATGGACCGGTCTTTCTGGAGCTAAGAGACATTTACATTCATGTGGAGTTGGATTGTACAGAGCAGCGGATTCTGGCTCCTGTTTCGGAATGCCCGGTGGATACTGGGATCCATACGCCAGTCAATGGTGGACGTACAGGTTCGATCTTTTGAAGGAACAGGACCCCCTTCCAATAAGAAGGACCATATGACTTCGGGTCCACTTTCCGAGCCTTCCCCAGACGGCGAACTCCACATTATGGGCATGGCCGAAGTGATCGCCCAAGAGTCGAGGCCGAAATGTAAAGGAGACAAATGTTGGGGTTGCGGGGGAATGCGGAGGTTGCGGGGATAAAGGCTGAGGTGTCTGAAAGCTCGCTAGACATGACAGCGCTGATGAATTCAGAGGAATCAATTGGCCATAGTTGCTGACAGCGGGCTATAAAGATCAGAATCCCCCGGTTCTTTCTAGACCAAATTCAAGCACCCATTGGTTTTAACTATGACTATCTCCGATTTCCCTGAAACGAAAGATGACGACTCGGTGTTGAAGCCCACTGAGACCGTGACTCAGGATGTCGTGTTTGGCGAGATCACAGAAGATGGACCAAACTATCGCAATGTGCATATGGAATTGAATCATTGAAGATTAAACCTCCCAAAATGCTAACCTGTCTTTAGGTGAGCTTTCCAGGAACGATCATCCTGATGATGAAAACCCAGATTGGCCTAGGAGTTCTCTCCATCCCAATGGCTTTCGACTACCTAGGCATTGTGCCTGGTGTTATTTGCCTTTGCGCCATCGCAGTTGTCACCACATGGTCTGACTACGTTATTGGTACCTTCAAGCTCAACCATCGTGAGGTGTATGGCATCGATGATGCTGCTGCTTTGATATTTGGTCCAATCGGCCGTTGGGCTTTATCAGTTATATTCTGTCTTTGTATGCTTTCCTGTGAATAGATCAATAGTATCGACTTACTGATATCGGCATAGATTGGGTATTTGTCAGCGGTTCCGGCATTCTTGGAATCTCCATCGGGTTGAATGCACTCTCTACGCATGGCACATGCACGGCTGTGTTTTCTATGGCTGCCGCTATTCTTGGTTTCTGTTTTAGTAGTGTGCGTACGCTTGGTCGTGTCACTTGGCTAGCATGGATTGGGCTTCCATGCATCCTCGTTGCGGGTATGTCCTCCACAAATCCATCAAGAATATACACCGTTTATTTACAAGTTGTTAGTTATGATCGTCACCATTGCCGTTGCCCTCCGGGATCGACCTGCTGCTGCGCCGATGACCGAAGGCCCCTGGGTCTCTGATGTCAAAATGTTTGGCAACCCATCTTTCACAGAAGGTGTTACAGCAGTCTGCAATCTTGTGTTTGCTTTTTCGGGCACGCCGGGATTTTTCGCGATCATATCGGAAATGCGCAATCCTCGTCAGTACACGCCAGCTATGCTCGTTTGCCAGGGCGGTGTCACTACTATATACTCTGTTGTCGGTTGCGTCGTCTACTATTACTGCGGCTCTTACGTCTCCTCGCCCGCTCTGGGCTCGGCTGGTGGTACTATAAAGCAAATCGCTTATGGTTTCGCGTTGCCAGGGTTGATTGTTACTACAACGATTGTCACACACGTAAGGTTGACAGGCAAAACATTTTGAGAGGATAATTTTACTTACTAGACCACATATGCAGATACCAGCCAAGTATATTTTCGTTCATCTCCTCCGCGGCTCTCGACATTTAAACAGCAACAGTCTCGTTCATTGGGGATGCTGGCTCGGCTGTACCTTCGGTGTCACCGTGGTCGCGTACATCATCGCTAGTAGTATTCCTATTTTCGATTCACTCGTTTCTCTTATCGGTTCGCTGCTCGGGACAATTTTATGCTTCCAACCCTATGGCTGTATGTGGCTATATGACAACTGGGGGAAAGCTAAAGGTAGTTCCCGGTCTTGGTTGATTATGGTAGGATTTAGCATCGTCGTCATAGTCGTCGGACTTTCTTGACGATTGCGGGCACCTATGGGTCGGTGATGGGGATAATAGACTCTTACAAGCAATCAGGCGGGGCGGGTGCTTTCTCATGTGCGGACAACTCAAATTCTACATAGCTTCTGGGAAGGGAACCAAAATAGCTAGATGCTGTCAGATTAAATGAAGAGCTCGGACTCTGCGGGCGGTTCAAAATTGAATTTTGTACCCAAGAGTGGTCATTCCAGAACACAGTAGCTATCTCAAGACGATGGCTCGAAAAGTTGCTTTTCTAGTCCGGATTGCCCAAACTACACAACTCTAAAGCCGTTTTCTATGGCTCGGAATGTGTCCGAAAGCATGCTGCTAGTCGAATCAAATAGTGATTACGAGGTATGAATCCTGTTTGTGTTTTAACACTGCTCTCATTGGCTGTCTTACCATTATATAGTTGCTTCACTAATCCACTTCAGAGCATCACCTCCACCTCTTACAAAGAAAGTCTCACATAGTTGCGGTAGAATTTTACTTTACATTGGGATTTAGCCTATAAAGAGATCCTTCCCAGATTGCCATCAATGAAGGGCTCCATAATGCTCCCCAACCGAACAAGGTGGCCAAACAAACAAGCGCTTGGCGTTGATAATGGCACCCATTTTCCGTCTCTGTTTCTAGGCGGTCTTTCGCCACTGATTCCTGGCGCTGATCAAGCTGCTGATACTCCCAGCCAAACTGACAAGGCGGTCGTCAATACGAGCCAGGGACAGATCACTGGTTCGTATCGTCAAGTCGCATAGGTCTGTCACCAGCTGGATCCGAGCAGTCAAGCGCTCCCTTCATAACAATTCTTAGCATCCACAATCTCCAAGGAAGATAAGTATCATTAGGGATATACTTCGTAGACTTCTCATGAACAGCTCTTGAGTCACCTACCTCTCGTGGGGAGGCCAAGAGGATGTAGCTGCTGGAAATGATACTGCATAGAAGGGCTGCAAACCATGATCTGTTTGCGGCATTTGCCAATCGCTTTGCTGATGACAATTTGTAAATTCCTATAATATGGAAAATGATACCTGTATCAAGGGCTAGATAACCAGCGTAGCCGAGCTGGCTTCCAATTGATAGAAAGCGTAGTATGGGATCGACGGGGTTCTTGTCACGCAGACTACGGACCGCGGTGTTCAGATTGTCTAGAAAATTGCCTATGCGCAGGATCATCTATCTCCATATAGCTTCGAAAGAATCGATCGCAGACCGGGAATAATTCAAGCGATATAAGACCGTCGAACAGAATCGCGAAAAGTACTGGATCATGCGCAGGAGCTTATCTCGTCCGGCCATGGGTTGGCAGAGGTTAATTTTACACTTCAGCGGGTCATTCTAGTCAAGTAACGACTTCAACGGGTATCTCCGGTGATGCCATGTTCAAAAGAAATTCACATACCAGTTGTTGCAGTGTAGCGCAAGTAATGCGACAACACAGGTGCGTGCATGAGGGTTGCGCTACCCATTTTTCGGGGAACTTAGATTCCGAGGGTTGACGGGTAGTCTCCGACAATTTGCGTCTTCCAAAAAGAAGAAGACAATGAAAGAAATCCACTCAAGTGTAAAAAAGTGTGCTGAGGACAGTGATCATATGAAGATACCGCATGTCCGAAGCCTCTCAGAATTCGACTTTAGAAGACGCTTACCTCTCGCAAATAACGTTAGATCAAACAATTCTGATCCTGGGCTGTATAGGCCTCCCAATGAAACAGGATAGCAAATATCGGGTACGCTTCCGAGGGATCGGGAGACCCGAACCCGAGGTCACGCAACAACACATTTATCATTCCCAACATTCCACTCGTCACCAAATCAACAAAGCATCTGTCTACATCCCCAGTCGTGAAGATCCCCGACTGAGGTATGCCTTCGGATCCCATTCCCATCGACCCTTCCTACCAACCCAAAACTTCGATCGTGAAAGTTCCGGCAAACGCTCCCACTGAACACATCCTGGCCATTATAGAACGTGATGGAGGAATGATTTTGGAGAAGCTTGTCTCACAGGGTGAGCTTGCATCCATCGAGGAGGAATCGAAGCCATGGTATGATAAGAAACGCCGCCACACGGATTTAAAAGCAACTATTGGCTCAGACGCTTTCCATACTATTCCGCGGCAGACAATAGTTGTCCCAGGCCTGGTTGGCAAGTCTGATACCATTGCAGCAATCTGCGAGCATCCTGTACTTGAGCAGCTACGAGAAATATTCTGCGGAATGACTTTTCCGTGTGTCGTGAGGACTGGGAGGAGCTAAACACAATCGATCCATTGCTTAGTGTGAGTCTCTCTCTGAACATTGTATATGGTTCACCTAGGCAGCGGCTACACCGGGATGATAATACTCACGGGGTTCGACATCCTAAGCCCGAGGAGTGGGGTTTCCAACACGCAAGTCAATTTGGCTGTTTGATTGCCGGGTGCGAAGTTACCAGAGAAAATGGGGCCACTATGTTTGTGCCGGGGAGTCATAGGTGGGGCGACGATCGACTGGCGACGACAGATGAGGTTTGCTTTGCAGGTATTACCAATGGAATTCGCAAGCCCCTGAGATTCTCTCACTTACGCCTTACAGAAATGTCTGCTGGCTCCGCTCTCGTTTTTCTAGGGTCTGCCTTCCATGGAGGAGGACATAACTCCGTTCCAAACTCAGTTCGGACAATGCACAGTCTGTTTTTCATCCGAAGACATCTCCGAACAGAGGAGAATCAGTTTTTCGCCGTCCCTCATAGCAAGGTGCGCAGAATGAGTCCGAAAATGTTGAAATTGCTGGGCTATACCAAGCCCACAACGGAACTGGGGATTGTGGAGAATATCAGTCCTCATGAGGACTTGGAAAGTACCTGGGCAAGAGCAATGAAGTAATGAACGGAGCGGTACTATCAGGGGAAAATACTTGTGATAATACATTTTGTGTACATAAAATCTGTCATCTTTGACAGATCATTTCTTTAAATCCTTTCATCTCTTGTTAGGTGGCCTGAGGGATCCCCCAACCACGGAGACAGCACCTGTTTACTATCCAGTAGATCTCCCTATTCCTCTCTTTCACGTCTCTCCCTGTTCGCTCCATGCCGTAGGGACCAGACCCAGTCTTTTCTCTTTCGATAGAGACCTTACCTCGTGGAATAATCCATAGCCCTATCTCGGTGGTCACAATTGATGCTTTTGTGTGGTCGTTAATTACAAAAGAGAGAGGGGAAAAAGGAGAAAAAAGGAAAAAAGAAAGAAAGAAGGAATATTTCTGCAGCAGCATTCAGACTGTTTCTTATAGGCTTTGGTAATCTAATTCAGGTAACTTAATTTTATGCTGGTCTGAATTAAGACTCTTGATGACAGACCGAACCAGTCTAAACCACTTCAGCGCTTTCCATAGTGGTATCTTTCGTCATCTCATTCATGAAAGGACTGCGTGCACGAACTTCTTTCCCCCAGACAAACATCAATGTGGGGACAAGGGATAGCACCAGGGAAATGAAAGCAAGTAACGTGCTTGCCCACTGAACCCCTAAAGATGTGTACATTCTCAAGGTCGCCAGTGGTAAGAATGCAGAGAAGAGATTCTCGCCGGTGGCAACGGCTCCCATGGCACTACTAGCATACTGGCTGTAGGCATCGACGACATAGTCAGATACACCCGTTACCACCAGCACACTACCAGCGCCTACCAGACCCAAACCGATTGCCGGTGCAATCCACGGAAGGTCGGTATTGGATGTCCAGGCGTAGGTAAACATGCCGCCTGAGAGGCCAAAAACACCGCCCAAAATTGCCATACACAGTCTAGCCTCTGGGATAGGCTTTCCGGGAAATTCTTTGTTGCGCGACGCAGATGCAAAGTAAAGCGACCGTGATATGAAGTTCAAAAACCACCCTATGCATTCTCCAATGACAATGGAGCATTGGACATAACCGGTTGCCGAGACATCCCAGTCGTATAGCTCCATAAAACCCAGCTCAACCGACTGGGTGAAAATGAAAAGGACACCCACTGTGAAAGCTGACCACATAGTAGACACAAATAGAACGGGCTCCGTGAACACCAAAATCACCGGCCTAGTCGCGCTGGTAATAAGGCTTCCGAAATTTATCTTCTTGTGTTCGTCTCCGGGGGACGCGGTCTTGTCGACCCTGGAAACATCTGAGCTCCAGTTGAAGTTTGAATATTATGGGCAACAATGGCGCCATTTTTGCTCATTTCTTTTGCGCGCCCAGCGAGAATTGCACTTCCACGCGATTCATAGAAGAAGAAATAGAAAACAGGGAATAGCGCTCCAAACCAGATAAGCTGCATATAGCTAACCCATCTCCACCCGAGAGACTGATAGATAGCGGCTCCCATAACTGGCCCCATGCTGCTTCCGGACATATAGCCGAATATATACAAGCTGACTGGAATTGACCGTGACCATTCTGTTTCCCAGAGATTGCCGACAACTCCAGCAGCCGTGTTAGCCAAAATAGCGACACAACCGCCGGCGAAAAAGCGTGTGACCACCAACGTGGCAAAGTTCTGGGCGACAGCTTGGGGCACGAGAAAACATAATAGGATAGAGTATGTTGAGAGGAAGACAGGTCGGGTGCCGAAATCTTCTGCGAGAGGAAGAATGAGCAATGCAGAACATGCACCTCCACAAGCCCATGTTGTCACTGGCCAGTAAGAATTTGGGGACGTCGCCTCAGTGACACTAAAGATCTCTGAAATTTCAAAGTGTGCAACCGTGATGATAGTCCCATTCATCATCGTGAGGAAGGTGGTAAAAGCGGCGAGACAGGTGAGGGCCCATTTGCGTGAGACTGGCCAGTTGAAGGGGTTCTCGGGGTCATCTTGACCGTTCCAAGAAGGCGTCGTATGCATTCCGCTGCAATCGGAAAGAGCTGGAGAAAACTCGTCCAGGATCGGACTCCGGGAATGCTTCTTTTTGTCGATTGCCATCTGTATCGGGCGCTGCTTAGCAGAAAGCGAAGTTTTTGTGTTTGTATTGTCGGAATGTGTTCTCCAAGTGTAGGATTAGAATAGGCGCAGTGGAATAAACTACAAAAATTTTAACTATCGTGTCTATATATCAATCCATATGTAATTCTTTACCTAGACTCGGAAGATCCATATCTCCAGATATTTACTTCTTTTGGAGGGAAGGTTTGACGTGATAGCGGGACTATCTCACTGTGGAGTGTGTACGGAGTACCAACGTCGTCACATATCATTGTTGATTGGCAAGGTCAATAATTCAACTAGATTTGCATGAGGTCTAAACCTTGTTCCACCCGAATGGGCCTCGATTTGGTCACCCAGGGACGACCCGACAGACTCCGGGTCGACTGTAAAAGATATATCACTGCAATGCCAAGTCTAGTTTCCTCTAATGCCTGTGGCCCGCTGTATCTGCATCCCAAGGATTGTAATGGGCCTCGAAGATCAAGGTTCGGGTTCGCGAGCCGAAAAGCCGGTGTCTACGTATGTGGTGTGCTAAGAATGTCTTGCTCTCTAGGAGGTCGACTAAGATTGGATATTGAGTGGACTATCAATTTTTCTCTTAGATGCCTTCTTAATTGCGGAATCCCAGTGACTGTGGGGTACTCAGAACCCGAATGACCCGTGGCCCCTCGGGTGAGAACCCGCTGAGTGTCCAAAATTGTCCCGGATATAAAGCCCCACCTTGTTCTCGGGTCTGCCGACATCCAAGGCAGGGCATCGCATGACGGCCCTTACGTAGCAAATTTTTAGTCCGATTAGAAGCTTCGATTTAGTCTCTCTGTTTGGTTTCTCCTCTAGTCCTCTGTTGGCTTACAATAGGACTGCTCGATTGCGCTTGTTCCCTACCGTCGATCAAGAGGAAGTTGGCCTAGCTGTATATCTTTCTCGCCCCAGTAGCAGCTTGAACATATGTAGATTGTTAGGGTGGTGAAAACTCGATGATATTTTTCTCCTATGATGGTTCGTGCAGGCCCGAGGGCTGCGGGTATACCAAGTCCGCCGAGCTAGTACACCTGCAGGCCTGTATTGTAGTCTGACACCTACTAGACGAACGTCAACATGGGATTGCCTCGGGCTTAACCAACCGGGATGTCGACCTGCTTTTCCACATGTCCTGTTTGTATGGCTATTGCCAAAGAGGAAACCATTATTCTACTTGCTTACTGATTACGTTAGATGATCCATACATGTCCGACTTGTACGTGGAGAAAGGAGCAGACGGCCTGTTGACGTGACATGTAGGTTATCTGACAGAGTATCTTCATCAATATTGAATGAAATGCTGCATCAGATTTCCGAATCTAGAGCTCTAGAGCTGGGAGACTATCTAGAGTTTAAGTACGATTTTTCCAATCTGCTTGCCCTCCCAGACATATTGCAATGCCTCCTCCGCTTGCTCGAAAGGGAAGACCTTGTCGATAAGATTATCAAGCGGCGTCTGACAAGCCGACAGTGCAGCACAAAAATCTTCCGTATCATGCTTGGACCCTGCTTTGATACCCCTATATCTCGTATTAGCACATTCCTACACAGTATCAAGGCTCATGGCTCTCACCTCAGGATCACTCGACGGTCAATAATTGTCGGTACTAACTCTGCTAGGTCCATAGGGTTCTGTTTCGCGAGGTACCCGACCTGACTGACAATACCACCGCGCCGAGTACATTTCAAGCTCTTGACCAAAGATCCGGTTCCCCCGTTTTCAACAACGATATCAACACCGACGCCGTTGGTTAACTTCAGGACCTCCTTATCCCAATCTGGGTTTGTCGCGTAGTTGACTGACAGAATCGGTGGGCTTGCAAACGTCTCTCTCATTTGGTGGAGTTTCTTATCGCTTGAAGAGGTGAGGATAACTCTCAGTCCTGCTGCCCGGGCGAGTTTGAGTGCAAACATACTCACGCCTCCGGTACCTTCAAATTGTTCAGCAATCATGCTCCCCCCAACTCAATAACAAGGATACGAAATTTACCTTGGATCAACACTGTCTGCCCGATGCTCATGCCTTTCAATGCTGACCATGCGGTGACCCCAGCGCAAGGAATTGTCGCGGCACTAAGCCAGTCAAGGTAGGCTGGAAGCTTGCATAGTACGGCTTCGTCAAATACTATATGGTCTGCCATGACACCATCCTCGTCTGCTGCGAGCCAAGACCGTCCCAATTCACGTCCCGAGATATACTTAGTGTCGATGACCGGGCCAACTCTGTCCCCAATGACTAGGTTCTTCACCTTATCACCTACGGCTATAACCTCACCAGCTGCATCGTTGCATAGGATACCATTCGGCAAAACTGGCCAGGGGTTTCCGCCGTTTGCGATGTTGGCATCCCTGTAGTTGAGTGCCACAGCATGTACCTTGACCAATACCGAAGTCGGAAGGAGAGGTAGAGGTAGAGCCTCCTGCACTTGCTTCAACTTAGGCGTGCCAAGGGTGTATAGTCATCGGTTCGACGAAAGGCGCGGCGGGTGGTGATTTGAGTGTTCGACATGCTGACGTATATGAGATTGTTCACTCGCAATAGATAGTTATCGAGCCATTGATGCTGATGATAGCCCTACTTATATTGGAATACCCTACCTTGTTAAGCTGGATTGGTAATCGTGCACTGAGTGTTGGGGGGGTGGGGCATACAGCACAAACTGGAGAAACTGGAGACAGAGTAGCGTGGATTTCGGAGTAACATTAGACGGGTTGATTCACTAGTACAGACATGGAACCCGGCACCTTGGCATTTAGTACTAGAAGTGGAAGGTATTCAGCGCTCCAATCATCTAGCTGTGCAGATCGAGTTGAAGTTCATCGGGAGACCCGATATACGCTCGGGCAGAGTGACCGTTGCTTGTGGTCCACTACAGACCAATCTGGTACGGGGAATGTCATGTAATGGATTACCTAGTTGCATAATTGGAAATAGAAGTGAATCTTGTTCATTATCTTTATCTTCCTCCACTTCTATCCCCTTCCTCGCCCGCGACATCGTACAGTATGTTGTGCCTTGAAGGCTTGTCTACTTCTGTCAACCTGCCTTTTACTTGCTTTCTGACTTCGGCTAAAAGGGTGTACAATACAAGGTATCATCCTGCTGGTTGACTTTCATTCTCGATTCTGCCGATTGTTCTGCCGGTAATGCGAGTTTGAGTCCGATCACCCATTTACTTCCGCTCCATCTTACCTTCTCTTTGACCGGGATTCTAGCTACTAGTATAATACCCTAAGATCTGGCCATAACTGGGATGTAGCACCCCTGGTCTGCTTCCGTTTTCTTTTACTTCATCTGGCTAGTTGTCTCTTTGTCACCACACCTACTCGGCTAGAAAACCCGAGTCGATTGAGGCATTGGCCAACATCTGACTCCTCTGGGGAGGGGCATGAATGATTAATGCGACCCTAGCTGGCAAAATACCATGTATCTGGGTTCTAGTTGCATATAAAAGACAAAGATATATCCGTCTAGTATTGGATACTTCCAAGCACCTCAAGCACCTCGCCAAAAAGAACCCACGCTAAACAGGTTGCTGATTCTCAACTACAGACATTTGGCTTGTTTTCATCATTTTCTGAAAACGCTATCCCACCAGAACAGAATGTCGGCTCATTTAATCGCCCGCATCGATGTCTTTCAAGTCGACCTCCCTTATTCAGGAGGAGTCTATGTGCTATCTGGCGGACGAGAATACCGCAGCTTTGACGCCACTATTGTCCGCGTGACCACACAGAACGGTATTGAGGGTTGCGGTGAGAGCACTCCATTTGGGTCCACATACGTTGCTGCTCATGCACTGGGTGTCCGAGCTGGGGTTGCTGAAATCGCACCTAAGCTGATCGGGCTTGACCCGCGGATGGTCGATCGCATCAACGAGGCAATGGACCATGCCCTGGTTGGCCATGAGCACGTCAAGTCCGCTATAGATGTTGCCTGCTGGGATATATTTGGCAAGTCGGTCGGAATGCCAGTGTGCGATCTTCTAGGCGGTCGAACTGCTGTGAAGCTCCCTATTATCTCGTCTATATGTTGGGGAGCCAGAAGAGATGCGCGCGCGTGTTGCTGAGCACCGAAATCGTGGTTATGTCGGACACTCAGTGAAGATTGACGGCGAGCCTGTGGCAGACGCAGCTAGAATCGCGGCATCGCTAGCCGATAAGCAACCCGGCGAGTTCTTCATTGTTGATGCCAACGGCGGACTCACAGTTGAGGTTGCCCTACGCATGCTGATATTACTCCCCGACCGACTGGACTTTGTACTACAAGCCCCCTGTGCCACATGGCGCGAGTGTCTCTCCCTTCGCCGCAGAACCAATGTTCCAATCCACTTTGACGAGCTCGCGACAAGTGATGCATCGATCGTTCAGATTGTTGCTGCTGACGCCGTGGAGGGGATCAGTCTGAAGATTTCAAAGAACGGTGGGCTAACCAAATGCCGCCGTCAGCGAGATATATGTCTTGCAGCTGGATATACGTTCAGTGTCCAAGACACAGTCGGCTCAGACATTACTTTCGCCGCCCTTGTTCACCTCGGCCAAACCGTTCCAGAGAGAAATTTGCGATGCATTCTTGAAACCCGTGATATGGTTGCATGCAAGACAGCGGATGGCCCATTCGAAGTTATCGATGGCCATGTCACTGCACCGAGTTTGCCTGGTTTGGGGATTTCGCCCCGCCTTGATGTATTGGGGCAACCTGTAGCAAGTTATTACTGAAAACTGTTGAGCCAGGGCTGTATAAGTTTATGAGTTACTGTCAAATACTACTCTGTATGCTTTCATACAAAACCTCCTGAAAATTTTCTTGTATAGGTAGAAGCAGCGTGCTGTCACCTCTGCGAAGGTGATTTCCCCTCGGAAGTTTTCCACTTTTGCTCCCATTGGCTCACCACTCACTGAACACGAGGCCCAATTTCAACCCCATGCCCAACTCTATATTTACAACCTTCTTAAAAAGACCTTCAAATCCATTATCCACCCTTCAGAATGGCCGACACAATCCCAATCGAGCTTCCCGTAATTGACATATCTAACCCCCATGACCCCGCCGTGGGGAAGGCGATGCTTAATGCCGCTGCAAAGTATGGCTTTCTATATGTCAACAGCAAAGGAACCGATTTTACCGTGGAGGATGTAGACTATGCATTCGAACTGGTAAGACTTGCACTTCAATTGATTGGCATCTATATCCACACAGCATCTGACCATCCCTATAGTCAAAGAAGTTCTTCTCGTCTCCCGCACAGGAGAAGGAGACATGTCGGATCCAGCAGAATGTTTGTAGCAAGACCGAAGCCAAACAACCACACATTTAGTCTAACTCCAATATCTCCAGAACCGTGGCTGGTCCGGAATGCATACAGAAACCCTTGACCCCGACCATCAGCGGGTAGGTCATGACTCAGGCTCACTAATTCCCTGGCATAGAACACGAAGACTAACATTGGATATGATAAATAGGCAGGGGACTTCAAAGAGTATGAAGCAACCATATCTCCAAGCCTTGAAATACTCCAAACCATGAACTAACCACCCAACTAGAGCCATGAACTTCGGCGACTTCAAAGACGGCAAAGCCCAACAGCCCCTGCCACCGTCACTGGTCCCCCACGAAGCAGAGATCAACGGCTTCGCGGAACTCTGCAACAAGACATGCACCCGAGTCCTGACTCTGCTGGCCCTAGGCCTAGAGGTACGTAACTAATCCCCATATCCAACCTTGGAACCAACCATATCTATACGCCCACCTCCATCACCACACTATCTATACAAATATACCAACAATCAACCCCAGGTCCAAGAAGACTTCTTCACAACCCGACACGACTCAAGCACAGGCACGACAGGCAGCATCCTACGGTACCTCTACTACCCATCGATCTTCTCGCCGTCAACAGCAACCTACAAGCACGACAAGGACGTGCGAGCCGGCGCGCACTCCGACTACGGCAGCATAACGCTTCTGTTCCAGCGGCCCGGCCAGCCAGGATTAGAGATCCTGACTCCGGAGGGCAGCTGGGCGCCCGTGCCCATCGTGCCCGGCCCCGCAGCCGAGGCCGGGGCGTATCCGTTCCCGCCTATCTTGGTGAATATCGGCGACTTGCTGAGTTATTGGACGGATGGGCTGTTGAAGTCGACTGTGCACCGTGTTGTCTTCCCGCTTGCTGAGCAGCGGAGCCCGAATCCGCAGGATCGGTATACGCTGGTTTATTTCTGCCATCCTGTTGACAAGACGGAGTTGGTACCCGTTCCTAGTGGGATTGTTGCTGCGCATCGGGAGCGCACTGGGATTGTTGCTGCGCATCGGGAGCGCACTGGGGTTGTTCCTGCTGATGGAAGGGTTGGGTTTGGGGGTGGGGCGGGAAATTTGGTGTCTGGGAAGAGGCCTTTGACGGCACATGAACATCTTATGTCAAGATTGGCGGCTACATATGGGTATACTAAGGATGAGTGAAGGTGAGGTGGGGATCAGAGAGCTTCAATATTTGGTACTCTACTAAGCCTGAATTACCAACTACATGTAGCTTACGAGTCGTTGAGTAGTTGTGAACAGCTGTTCGTGAGACTGGGAATAAATCGTAAAACGCCGGTGCCGTCGTGGCATAGTGCAAACACAGAAAAGACAGGTCCTCCGGACATAAATCAGAATCATAGATGGGATGTGCACCAGAATGAAATGCTCCAGATGACCATAACACGGCCCAAGTCGTCGGCAATGATGCCCATCTACTGACATAGGAAACTCGTGGCAGCGCAATTAGTTATGAGAGAAAACATAATAGCCCAAAAAAAAGTAAAAAAAGAACAAAAGGCAAAGGGAATATTGCCCCTGATGAGGAGCTCAGAATGAGATATACAGTCATGAGAAATGGTCAAATGTGGATATGAGCAATGAAAAAAGGACTCGCAAATGACGGCCCCACGTCAATGGACCAAGATGAAGGCAAGCTGTGCGAGAAAGGGAATATGAAAAGGCTAGACATGTAAAAGGTATCTTCGGGTCGAAATGGAAACGCCGCCAGATTCTGAAATGCCATGCGCGAGAGGACCTTGAAACAGAATGGAAGAGAGACGCAAGACGGATATGACGCTATGCGAGTCGGTATGCATGGAAATCAAAATGGAACAGCTCTGGGGGTCATCGGGTCGTATCAAGGGGTCGTGTGGCACCAGTGCCGGTGGTACACCCACGCGGATTTCTGGCAATCTTTGCTGCAGTATTTGGTGCGACGGCAACGCCGACACTTGGCGAACTGACGCTGGAACTCTTCCCACTTGCCACACTTATAATAGGCGCATTGGCGGATGCCACCTCTCGCCTCATCCTTACGGCAGAGGTTTCTCATGACCACGCACGCCCAGTATTGCATGTCCTTGGAGTGATGTCGAACAGTGAATTTCTCCACAAGGGGGAAAATGTTGACATCATCGGGAAGCAAGTATTCGTCTTCCTCGTCGCACATGTCAACTGGCGAAGAGAGGTCGGGATTCTCATCCAAAAGATGGAGCTCGTGATCAATTTTCAACTTGGGGACAAGGTGGGATGACTGGAAGTATGATCGGAGGTTGCAGTATTTGGAGACATATGCCAGTAGCTGAAGAGACATCAGGACATCCTCATCACGAGGCATGGCTGTCAAGACTCCTTGGGCTGCGGGACGGTCACGAAGGTACAAAGCGTAGGAGCTAGGAGCCAGAGTAGGAGAATTAGGATTGTTGGTGGCTTGGGTAGGGGAGAGAGCGAGTCCGCCGTTGGGTTGTGGGGTGCCGCCACCAATGATGCTGCCGTCGACAGTCGAACGATGAGTGATGTTGAAAGTCTCCGCCTCCGGCCCGCCTTCCTCAGAGGGATCAGTGACGGTCAGATCGTGGTTGTTAGAGACATCGTCTAGCATCGTTGTTTCTCGCTCGTCAACACTGTCAAGTTCCATCCGGTTCGGGAGTCCAACGATGGTTTCAGCGGGCTGTCCCATAGTGCTATCATCTCCCATGGTCGAGTCTTCGCCGTTGGCATCATCCGATTCACCGGACGCCGACTGCTGCTGGCGGATCAAAGGACGTTGGCGGGCGGCAATAGTTTGGGGAAGGCTGCGAGGTTGTGAGTGGAGAGGGCCACTTGGGGTGGTCGGAGAGTCGGGTTGGGAGACGATCCCAGTCTGCAGACCAGGAAGCATGCTAGGAAGACGCTCGGCATCACGCACAGGACGCAATCCGAATCCATCCGTGGTATCCATGGAGGGAACGGCTGTGGCAAGAGGTTGCATTGACCGCAGGCGATTGCTAGCACGTGGGAATCGCCCATCGTTGAGCCGGTGGATATGAGCTTCTTGGCCGAATGTACTGCGCTCCGGGGGGGATGTCATAGGGACACGAGGGGGAGATGTGATGTCCATGGCATCGGAGTCGTTAGGCTGGCTGTCTTGGTAGAAAGGCTGTGGGATTTCGATACTCGGCGGAGGGGCTTGTCGACGCGGTTGGTGCGACTCAACCTGTGGGTGTGACTCGGTCTGGGTATCTGCATCCATAGGGGTGGAACGGGTGGAGACGTCTCGGTTGCTGTTGGGCTTTAACTGTCTGGAAGACGCCTGCTTCTCGGAATCGAGATCGTTGCGCGATCGCACCTTGTCGACCACCTTGATGTAATTGTTCAGAATGGTGGCAATGACCGGGACCATGTCAGCTTCCACCACTCTTGTCCTCACGCCCTCAGAGCCCCGCACGCCAATGTTGACAACACATTGAAAGGCGAGGCTCCATTTCCACATTTCCAGCAAATCCTTGCTCCGACCTCCTTCCTTGAGGATGCATACGAGTCGCTCGATGCCACCATCAACGGTGAGGATATCTCGAATCCGGGCGGACGAGGTTGTGAGGTATGCAAGATGGTTGAGAGAGTTGATGAGCGGTAAAGTCGATGTGCAGTCAAGGGCACGACGGTCATAGAGCGTGGTGGTGATGTTGACCGCGGCCTTATTCACATTGGGAATACTAAAATTGACTTCCCGCATGATGAATGAATGACAACGGGAATGTGATGAAAGAGCGAGAGATTAAATGTTTTATCGATTGATGCAAGATGACATCCAGAGATCAAATGCAAAAAGATGAGGACCTTGATGATGTGTAATTCAGTCCAAATATGATGATGCCCACTGCGGATTAGGAACTCGCGCCGAGAGGAATCAATCCAAAGACATCAGGTGAATGAAGAAGTGATGGAGGTTTGGGATATTGGAGAGATGAAATACCCAATGACCAGAAGGGGGCGAAAGGGTAACCAAGACTCAAACTCAAGAGGCTGAGACTTTTAACGGAGAAATGAAAGAGAGACCAAATGCAATATGCAATGAGACGATAGACACGTCTACGCAGAGTATTCGATGATGGGTTATGATTGTCGATGGAGGGGGAGAGGAGAGGAGAGGAAGGCTCTTGCGAAGGCAAAAGCGGAGAGCGTCAGGTGCCTCCTTAATATTACCAAATATGGGTTGTACCCGACACAGAGTATTTTGGCGCCACCTTGGGAGATTTACCCTTTTCCTCCCTTTTTTTATCCCTTATGTTTTGATTGATCTTTAATTGTATAGGACACTATATTTTTGGGTTTTATTCTCCCCTTATTTTATCTCATTTTTATCGCATTTTCTATATTTACTCCGTACATCTTCATCTTCATCTGTCCTCGACCCTCTGTCACATTGGGTACCGACCTCGGAATTGCCACTTGACAAAGATCGAAATTACATATCATTCTTCACATACCATTACATGTCACAGGATCGGTTTATTTCTGTCAGGTCAAAATATGTACAACACTATCTTGTACGTATGCCTTAAGCCTTGAGAGTCTCCAGGTTATGCTGCCTGATATGACAGACGGCACCAGAGGCTGTAGATCTTGAGCAGTGACCATCGCAATCCACCAATGAACCCGATGAACTATTTGAATAGCTTCGGCCTTTTGTCCTGACTAGAAGAAGTTCGGTCCGAACTTCCCCACAAATGGAGCAGCTGTTTGTAATTGCTCTCCCTAGAATTCTCTCGTCACAAGTGTGATTCGACAGAAATGAGCTGTGTGTTACAACTAAATTTCGTCGACGTCAACAGCTTAAAATGACTAAATGACCGAGCCTCAAGATCAAAAAAAGGGTTCTAAATGTGTACTTTGTATGTTGAAGCTGTTTATTGTATATCTCCCCAAAGTAGGATATATATTCCGTCAACTACTGATCCTACAACATACAATACTCCAACTGGTTTCATGGAAACGGCCCGTGAAACAGAATCTAGAAAATATTCCGTCTGGCCTGGACTTTCTGACCCCTGATGGCTACACCTATAATGCGTGATATTATTGGTGGAGCGAGTTTCCCATCACCTCTCTGATACTCACTGACGCCATTTCGTCAGCCCTGAACAGGGTAGTTTATTTTGAGAATGTGTTTAAACTTAGCAACAAACAATTGTCAGCAGTTTACCGAGGGCCAATCGAATATCCCCGCACAAGTGATAGCATTGGCCCCCAAGTGCCTCTATCACATCTTGACAGGGTTTACACGCGCTTGCAACAGTGTGGCGCACAGACGTACTAAGATTAGAACACCTGCGAACTGCCGAAGGGAATCCATATCCGCCTTTTTGCACCTCGACCTTTTTCTCAGGTTTCAAGTCTGTTCGTTTCGTCCTAGGAAGACTTTGAGAAAACTAACAGACAATAGCGTCTACATCGGTTAGGGGAGGAATAATACTTTAGTTATAGACCCCTGCCCAAGATCGTCAATCCCAGCCCCGCCAACTAGTTCGGTTCTAACGGTCCTCGACATTTGATGCTGAACCCCATTGGCAAATTTCGGGATTGAAATTGTATTCCATAGTTCTCGGACCACCATCGGCGGCGGTCTTCGAAGGTTCGACTTGACAGAGGCGCTTGTGTGCACTCCCGGGAGTTCTTTTAGTACGAGCGAGATCCACTTGTGCCTTACGCATACTTCGTACGGAGTATGGAGTGCATTTATCATCGTTCTAACTGTCTTGATTATAGAAAGGGGTCTATCATATATGGCCCCTTTTCCATAAACAAGTCGAACTCGATTGCCGAAATATAGCGAGGCATGAAAGGCATTCTCCCCTACGGCATAGCAAGAGATGACCATGCAAAAGAATCCTAGGGAATTTCTAATATCGACGAGTGGACTGTGTCAGACCTTCAAATTTTTCCCCTGGGATACAATGCATTGTCTAGAGTCTCTTGTAACATGTCTTCCAACGTCCGTTGATATGCGAATTTCTAACTGCCTTTGGGACATTGTTTTATTAGACCACTGGCACATTCAGTGTAAGGGGTTAGAACCGCGAGTTGGATTTGTGCGCACAGACTTGTACTGGCACCGACAATGTGCCCTTTGAAACTCATAAACACTCGTGG
Source organism: Penicillium egyptiacum (assembly GCA_911456345.1). Lineage (NCBI taxonomy): Eukaryota > Fungi > Ascomycota > Eurotiomycetes > Eurotiales > Aspergillaceae > Penicillium > Penicillium egyptiacum. Next base: position 463,129 of record CAJVRC010000898.1, read on the forward strand.
TACATCAACATCCCATCCGATCGCCTACCACTTGAGTGACCAGAGAGACGCCATTTACTCAGGAGTAGATCCAAGGCGATAGACAATACACGTGATGTTGATATACATTATCCCCTCCTGAAGACGGAGGAAAAGGTCGGAACTTGGTAGACATCTATGTGCTACAGGCCTGAAGCTGGTCGTCGTCAGCAGAGCCCCATGCCCAGGTGGTCGGTTGGGGAATGTTTCTGAGATAAGCTCCTTCATGTCGTTCTCAAATCGGAAGATTCAGTGCATGGATTTCGGTGTACCTTGTAGTATGATGCAAACTATAACTGGTTCTGCTTGACTTGGGCTGAAGCTCATCCCTAAAGCTGAGGGCGTGGGAATGGTGGCACAGATATTGGCAGTTTCTCGTACTCAGATTCACTTGCTTTCTTTGTCCATGGGTGTTTGCTTGCAATTTCGTAGAGTCTTGTATAGTTTCCTTGCTAGGAATATGAGTCGGGGCATGACTGCCAAAATATCAACGGCATAAAGTGAGATCCGTTTCAGACTCCAACCCTAGCAAGCGTCATGACGCGGATATTCTATTTGACTTCGATCGTCCCGATCATTTCGGCGTTGGTGGGTGCCTTGCAGCCCCGAACTGAGACGACTTCACCCCTCTGCTCGAGGGTTTGGATCATGACTGTACGTGCATGTTAACCCATGCTAGGCCGACAGGTAATCATGGCTTTAAGACCAATGGATTTTACCAAGAGAGGAGGTTCGGGATCCCACTATTCCGGCTCAATTGCTTATTCGTGCTTTAATACACACATGTATGTTGTAATTACGGAGTAATCCCGTTGCTAATCTCCGATGAGAGCATCTGCATGACAGACGCTAGACGCCATATTGAAGATCCCGAGTGGAGATCTTGGCAGGACGTGTCCAAGCATGCATGTAGAACGTACGGAGTAGAGCACATGGATATTGATTGACAAGGACATCTTGCCCCTATATATGTATACAACATAGACGACAAACGTATATCCAATGGGCGAAGAGCGAATATGATATCGAGCGGATTTTCTCGAAATCGAAGTTGGAACGTCGCAAATAATGATCGTCGAGACGAGGAGCAAGAGAAAGCCAATATTCCCCGGGCCGGATTAAAAAAAGGGGCCCAGGCAGCACAATGGATTGTCCTACGGTGGAGACACCTGGATAGATGTCGCATTGTTTGGCTTAGAGGAAAAAACAATCCTTGCTCTTCAATTATTTCATTTAGATGAAATGCACTTAGCAATGTCCGGTAAACGGTTGGACCCGCCAGAACGGGCGCTGAAGCCGAACGTCACGACGCTCTACAGAGCAGGGTACAGTTGATACTGTATGTGTATGTATACCTCGCTAGTTGACGCTAGTTGAAGCTGATTGACGCCATTATATGTATCCCCAGAATTATATCCAATTCATCGTGATTCCGATGGCTTTAATAGCCAATAGTCCGGGACGGAGTATTGAAGACCAAGACAATGGGTCAGCCACAGGGCCGTGCGCCTGCACGAACACTCCAAAGAGGTGTGAAGCTCGGACCTATACGGAGTAGGGATATTGTCTAAGCATGCATATATTGGAAGGAGCTCAGGCTAAGACATGGATATATGGGTTCCTATGTAAGCATTTAGGCTCATGTACGGGATATAGGGTCATCTTCTTCACGTAGAGGGTCTAATAGGGGAAATAAACTAGTATTATACCCAGAATGGACATGCAGGATAATCCAATCTCCGTTAGCTCCCTAAAAATTACCTCTATGTAAACGGAAAGGGGGATGCAAGGGAGTCGAATTTAGCTCGTGAAGGATGTATGGCGTACTACACTTGATATGTCAGAGCTATTATACACCTGGGTTAACTTGTAGGAGCCGCGGGCGGTTAATCCCATACTTCTGTGAAATCAAGATTATCAGCGGCTATTAACTGATTCACAGCTGTGTTTTCAGTCTTGGGGCTAGTGGTCCAAGCGCACGGCCGATCCTAAACGCCGCAATCTTCCATCTTCTCCTGAGTTGAAGGCTCAGGAGGAGGGTAATTTTTTTGGTCTTGTATACAGATATGTAAAAGTACATAAGTACCTACCTAGTTAGGTATGTGCATGTACGTCAGCTTTAGTTCGAATATCAACAAAAGAAAAGAAACCGGCATCAGGTACCCGGAGAAAGCAATATGTGTGTATTGAGGCTGTATTGTGGAAGATACAGGATCCCAACTCCACTTGTAGAGATTTGGGGAAACAAAGAACTGCAAAAGGATTGAAAAACATTTAAAGACCCTGGACGATATGGAATACATATATGTATGGAGAACTCACACATGTAACGATTTTCTTTCATTGCAATACCACAAAAAACACAAGAAAGTACTTCTGATCTCCGACAAATTGATAGCAAGCCAAGGTATTCTGTTTATTTCAAGGTCTGTTATTACCACTAGTAATACGCTGACCTCCCTCTCCTCGGCCTTCACCCCCTGTTCCTCTCTCTCACTCTCTCTGGTCTGTTCCTTTTGTTCCTGTTGGCTCTTTTCCCCCATTTCTCTTATTCTTTTAGTTACCGTATTATGATCCAAGCCTGAGGCGCTTTCACTCGGTTCCGCCTTTCGATTCTCTCTCCCCTGCTTCCTCCACATCTTCCATTAAGCCCCCTCTCTACCATTCCCCCTCTACCAATCTTTCCGATCTCCATCACAATTGTTTTTCTCCGGGGTACCGTTTCGACAAAATGGCCGATATGAGCGGCGAACAGATGCAGGCCAAGATCACTGCGGCCAGACGCGAAGCTGAGGGTTTAAAGGACAAAATCAAGCGCAGAAAGGATGAGCTAGCCGATACCTCCCGTACGACTCCCCATCACCCATTGTTATGCCCTGGGTGGTTCCTCTTTTTCCCCCCTCCCCAGGCTGTTGTCAGCTGCCGTTGTCCTGGGAGACTTGATTAACCGTACTGACTTTTCCATCCCCGTCTAGTCCGTCAAGTCGCGCAGAACCAGACCGATGCCCTACCACGAATTGGAATGAAGCCCCGGCGTACGCTGAAAGGTCACCTCGCTAAGATTTATGCCATGCACTGGTCCACCGATAGGCGCCATCTCGTTTCGGCTTCACAGGACGGAAAGCTCATCATCTGGGATGCCTACACCACAAACAAGGTCCACGCGATTCCCTTGCGCTCGTCTTGGGTCATGACCTGTGCCTACGCCCCGAGCGGGAATTACGTTGCTTGCGGTGGTCTCGACAATATTTGTTCGATTTATAACCTGTCATCGCGCGAAGGCCCCACTCGTGTCGCGCGCGAGCTTTCCGGACACTCGGGATATCTCTCCTGCTGTCGCTTCATCAACGACCGCCGCATCATTACTTCGTCCGGCGACATGACCTGTATGCTGTGGGATATTGAGTCTGGAAGCAAGGTTACCGAGTTCGCCGACCACCTGGGTGACGTGATGTCGATCAGCATCAACCCGACCAACCAGAACATCTTCGTGTCCGGTGCATGCGACGCTTTCGCCAAATTGTGGGATATCCGTACCGGCAAGTCCGTCCAAACGTTCGCCGGCCACGAATCCGACATCAATGCCGTTCAGTTCTTCCCCGACGGCAACGCCTTCGGTACTGGTTCCGACGACACTTCCTGCCGTCTGTTCGATATCCGTGCCGACCGCGAGCTTAACACCTACCAGGTAATTATCTTTCACCGAGGCACTAATTTGATTGACGAAATCTGACGTTTGAATTCCTTCTTCCAGAGCGACCAAGTTCTGTGCGGTATCACTTCCGTTGCGTTCTCAGTCTCTGGTCGATTATTGTTCGCAGGTTACGATGATTTTGAATGCAAGGTACGCCGAGCCTTTTCTTCTTCTTCTAACAATGTGACTAAACTCTAATCCATCATTCAGGTATGGGATGTTCTGCGTGGCGACAAGGTGGGTTCGCTGAGCGGCCACGAAAACCGCGTGAGCTGCCTCGGTGTCAGCAATGATGGCATCAGTCTGTGCACTGGATCTTGGGATTCCCTTGTAAGTTTTCCTGCAATTGTTCATTCAAATGCCATCTACTAACTTCTAATTTTCTCTCGTGTAGCTCAAGGTCTGGGCCTGGTAAACCAACAAAACAAAACGCAAGATACCCCGTGTCGATCATTCTGCAATGCTCTTCTTCGAAATTTTTTAGGCCCGATGGTTCGAATCTCCGCCATTGTACGATAATAATCAATTACCGGGGAATCCCTTGGGTTCTCACGATAATACACTACCCGCGGCGCAGACATCGTCGTCGCATGCGATACGGAAGGTGATGGAGGTGGCTGTGAGCGCTATGGGATGCTGTCCCGGCGAACAAACGATAGCGATGACACAATACTTGTTTGGACATGACGAGAGCGCGACTAGTTCCCGCCGATGGATGTACAGTGACTGCGACCAGAAGGAAATGCTGGAACGAGTCGATCCATCTGACGCTTCGTCGCTCTCTTGTCTGGTCCCTTTATTTCTCCTTTGACTTCTCGATAACGCCCGTTCCCTTTATTTTCTTTCTTGAATTCTTTATCCCCCCTTCAGTTTACAATTTCATTCTGGGTTACCTCCGCATTGGTCACGACTTGTATTTTGTTGGCGAAGTCAAAAGAAGGGCCTGTTCGCCGGATTCTGGCCAGGATGGCTTTCGCCGATTTACCTCTGCGTTACCTTATTATTATTCTCTTCCGATTTCTCCTTTCTTCTCTCCTATCCCCTCCCCCTTATTTGTGTCTCCTCTAAAGAAAGAGTTTGTTGTATTTAACTGTCTTTGCGTTGGAATCTCTTGCTATGGGATTCTTTGGTGTCGGATTTTGATAATTGTTCGAGCAGCTCCAATTTCTATTTGTGAAATTTTTTCAACCTCGATTCTCCGATTCCGATTCCATGGACCCGCTGAACGTTATGGTGATAGTACCAGGCAACGTGTCGCTTCTTGCCTGGCTTGGTTCTCTGCAATGCGAGCGTGGCGAGCATCAGGCACGGTAAATATGTACTCGGTCTTGAACCTCGGTCCAGCCGCAGGGTAGAACTTGGCATCAGCCCTGTACTATATATGATATGTCCGTACTTCAACCTCAAAGTCGGGGGAGTTCCGTAGCAGCTTTCCTACAGTAGGCCCCTAAGAACAAAAAAGTCAATATCTTAGGTTGCTGGAACCTAGAGCCGTACAAGCACTGCCACTACCTACATGTACCTAAGGTAACTAGCTCTACGATGAAAGAGGATGCGATTAAACAACCCCCATGTATTCTGTGAGACTTCGTCTGGAGGCTATGGAGCCCAAATGCTCAGCCACGACTTCAAAGAACACACGAGAAAGCCAGGTTTGATTTGGTTGCGGACCCATATGGACCTCAACAACGTTGAGATCCTGGCAGGTGGCACCATGTGCTACGGTACCCTCTGCGTACACTGTCTCGTGGGCTACGGTTGAGATGGTGGTCCAGAGAGTTGGGGAGAGGAAGAAGAGAAGAGGAAGAGGGGTAGTGGGAGGTCTTTATACCCCCAGCAACGCGTACCTTCCTAAGATGGACGGCCCTTTGCTCTTGCCTCTTTTACCTCCCAGGGTCACTGGTTGTGGCAGGTGACCATGCGGAAACCCTACATACATAGTATAGTGATAGTATTGTCTATCTCATGCCATTGCGGAACAGAATTACAGCTCTAAGGAGATTACTGGTGAGAAGATATAACACTAATAGTAATAACAGCATGGGATATCTTGAGTAAATCAACATAAAGCCCGGACCCCGCCGGGCTGGAAATAGTAGGGACATAATCAGACAAGGAGAGAAGACAAACGCAACGTGCCTAATGGCAGAGAGCAAGATAGTAACCAGACCATCGGTCAACCGAGTCCCAAACCCATACACCCCCGTTCTAGTGACCAACGCCGTTTCAAGAAAGTCTGTTCTTGGTTGTTTTTTAAGCAGATAATGCATCCAACGTCAAAGACACCGGAGACAAAGAGAGATGTGGGAGGAGTGTGTTAGAGAGAGTAAAAGAAAAAAGAAAAGGAAAAGGAAAGACAGGTCAAGTCAAGTCAAATCATGCAGAGGAGATCAAGAGGGAACAACCAAGACGCCTTGCTGTTGTGCTAGTTAATGTGGACAGCTGAAAACATAATAGCAAAGAAAGTATCATAGCACGCGGTGCCTGGAATCGTCGTTAGTATACGTGTCAGTGAGAATGAACAAGGGCTTGGGGATACGCACAGCTTCAACAAGTCCTCGAGACTGTCAGCACTGCAGCTGCGGCCGCGAGGAATGTTGCGCAGGACATCGACGATGGTAGCAAAGACATCGCCGCCACGGTAGGCCAGCAGAGCGGGGGCCTTAATGTGGTCCATCTCCGCAATATCCTGGTGCATCTTAACGAAGCGGGTAGTTGGTTGCCTGGCAGCGATAGTAACCAGACATTCCTCGACGATAGCGCTGTCATCAAACTACAGAAAATAAATTAGCAACGTCCAACTTCCGCCATTATATCCCAAGACCAATTCCATACCTGTTGATCATAGATACAGACAACAACAACCGTGTCAGAAGTCACTTTCTCAATAGCATCGAGGTACCCCACTGCATCAACAGTCTCAACAGATCCAAACCGCCTACCCCGCGGACTGGGGCGGCGATTACTCCGGCCCTGCAGCTCATGCATGCGCGACTGGCGCCACTTGCGCATGAAACGGGCTTCATCGTCGTCTTCGCTGGCGGAGGACTGGTCACCTGCGAGGGGCGCGTCATCGCGGGTGGACTTTGAGCTGAAGGAGGGGCTGTTGGAGTCGAGGCCTGCGACGCTGAGGAGGGTGCGACGGAAGGACTTCTTGCGGGCGCGCTCGAAGGCCTGGGCGTCGGCGATGACGCCCTTGGGGCCTGTGTTGGCTTCGTAGACGGTGTTGGGGATGTGGTAGTTTGCGTTGGCGGTGCGGGAGGAGACCATGTCGTCGGCTTCTCCGTCGGAGGAGTCGGCTGTTTGACGGGAGCGGAGGCGGGAGGTGGGTTCGTCGTCGGAGAAGTGAGGGTCTGAGTCGTGGTCTTCTGGGTGGGAGGTGAAGCGTGAACGGTTACTGTTCACCAGCTGGTTGAATTCTTCTTGGGCGGACATATTGAAAGAAAGGGCGAAGGGTGGTTTTAGAGGGAATTAAGTTGGGAGATCGCGGATCGGGCACTGTGTATGTTTCGGGTTTGACTAGGATCAAGGATCGAGGATATGCGGATATTCGAAGATTGCCCCTGAAGTTGAAACGGAGGTGAGGCTGAGGTTGGAAGAGATCGTCGTGAAAGATCATGGGAAATGATGAAACGGTGAACAGCCCCCTTTTTCTTTCGTGTTTCAAGTCTCCACATGGAACATCCGAGCCCTGGAGCTTGTGAAGGTCAATGCAAATTGCTGACCTCGCGATATCTTTAACATTGTCTCTTTGTCAAATATATTCTGATAGAAATGTACTATTGTCAATATCAGCATACAATGTACTACATATAGCATATTGTATGCCTACTAAAAAAGCAAAGCCCTAGGTTCGAGGCTATCCTTAGCATACTTGGCACTTCGCCTTATATCGCCTTAAATAGAATAGCCTTCAATCACACTACCCTCGTCCTCTTTGAAACGAACCTCTACTAAGGCCATACCCCCTGAACTATGTGACGTGTCTACGGTGAAGTATCTACTTTAAGACAACCCCAGTCTATCATGTCGATCTTTGTGTCTAGATGTTTCTATTTTCTTTTCTTTTTCTATATCTTCGTATTCCCAGTTTAGTTTGCTATGCCGGCATGAACTTGCGTCGGCAACTCGCGTGCTTATTATAAGGATAACTACAGGGCTGATCCTGTGTATGTCCTTATTTCGAGTTCAAATGTCCTTGACGAGCTTGAGTACCTCTCTCCAGGGCCTTCGAAGGTTCCTTCCCCTGGATTCAAGCCTAGCTTCAAGTAATCCGATATCTAGACTAGACTCATGGTTCAACCTGTATGTGAATTGGAAGATAGTATTCAAGGAAGCTGTCATCCATAATCCTGCAGTATCAAGAGTATCGAGAGACAACACCAAGTGCAACTGAGTTTCGAGATTGGTATAAGACCCATAGTATCCAGTGCAAAGCATCGAAAGAAAGAAACCCATTTACAGAGTCTCCAATCCCACCAGTCTTCCTCTTAAGATATGAGTGAAAAACCCCAAGCCCGTCCCACCATCCCCAAGATCAAGAGAAAGCATACTCGCATTTTAGAACCAGAGAAGTGAGAAAGAAAAGAAAGAGAAAAGAGAGCCATCCAATTTCCTTCGGTAGTCCGCTAACTCCCCGTGTCAAAGACAGAAAAAAACATGAGAAAGTAACTAGACGTACGGTCGTGCTCGACCGAGGATACATAGCAGTAAAGAAGCGAAGACTCGAGAAATGAGAAGAAACGAGAAGAAAACAGAATACACACTCCCAAGCCTGGTTTCTCTCCTCTTCCGCTCGCTCGTTTGTCTCTTACAGGGCTCCGCGGTCCGCCGTGAAATCCCAGAGCATTTTGATCAACGCATCCGGAAGCGTGTACAAATCCACGTGGAATTCTCCGACTGTACAAATGAAGACGGTTAGCATTTCGTTCAGAGTAAAGGTCAAGCAAGCAGAGAAAGACTCTGGAGTTTCTTTTCTCTGATATACCCGAGGGACAGAGGAACTTACGCTCAACATCGTTCTTTGTGTATGAGTCAGCCGCCTTGTGGTCATGAACCATCTGCACAACCTGCAGAAGGTCGTCTTCGTTCAGCTTCTGGAGCCCATCGGCAAGCTTGTCCATGTCGACCTTGAGAGCGAGTCAGTCCTGCGCCAATCTCAGACCCATATCACAAAACAACTCACGTTCTTATCTGTGCGCTTCTTCTTCTTGGCACTCTCTTCGCCACCAGCAGGGCGCTTGTGCTTGATACCATTCTCGTCACCGGGGACGGGACCGGACTCGCGTAGCGCGGCCATCAAAGCAGGCTTGGGGTTCTTGAAGGTCTGCACGGGCAACAAAACGCGTGATTGATCAGGACACCGGACTTCCTCTCGAAGGGGGTTTTCAACAAAAGACTTACGAGCACATGCTTAGATTCATAACGGGTCTGGGCGAAGTTCAGGTCATGTTGAATGGTGTACGACTTGTCAGCAGTGAGCTCGATAGACATATCGAATTCACCCCATCCTTCCTCCTGAATGCGGAACGGCGGCTGCTTGAAGACTATTCGAAGTGGAGAATTATCCCAAATTAGCCTCCAATCGGAAAACCATACACAGAGCAACGTGCGACCAAATCTTGTGGCCATGGGATCCTGGATCGCCAGATAACCCACGCGTCGCCAAGACCGAATCAAAATACCACTAGGGACCAAAACATACCCTGGGTGGCGCGTTCACCGAAACTGGGGTGCAGGTGGTAGGTGACCTTGTCGAAGAGGTTCGCGGGGACCAAGGCGCCCTTCTCGTTCACGAGCCAGACCTCAATATGCCAAGATCGCTGTGGAAAGCCCTCAACTTCCGATGGTTTATCTCTATAGTGTGGGATGAAAGCCCAAGTCAGCCAATGTGTCTAATCCAGCGTGTTTTGTGTATTGTAGGGATGGGTGTGGGTGTTTGAAGAGAAGAGTGGTGGTGTGCGAAGCGCGCCTGCCTTCATCCTTGGGCGCATTATCGTCCTCGTGTCCTGCGAGTCATAGGACCAAAGTGCCAATAGCGTTGAAAGGAGATTGTGGGAGGAGACGGTAGCTCCAGGCGCTCTTCTCAGACCAGGATTTGCGAAGGGAGGAAAGGTGAAGGTAGGTAGAGGGGGGCGCATACATAATGTTCTGCTCGGTGATGAGACGGACAGTGCGCTTGACCTATTGGGGAGGAGTGTTAGCATATGCAAGCTTAATTGTGCTGGAAACGGAGAAAAGAGCAGGTTTGGGCTTGTCGGCCACAGCAACAAACCCACAGTGCTAGATCATAGATGCAGCTTCGCGGTAGTTGACGAAGGGGTATTATACTCACGTCAGGCATGGTTATTTTATTGGCGACTTCGGGTCGTACTTGAGAGAATCGTGAGAGTCTAAGGTTTTGAGCCCGAAAGGGGACGTTGACGTGCGGAGAGGTGGGCGTCTCGGAGACAAGTTTGCGCGGTTGTCTGTCGGGGTGAGCAACATTGAATGAGCATGAGAAATCATAACTAGGCAATACCTCAATATAACCAGGCAGCGAGAACTGGTATATAGTGTTGGTCTCTTGATATATTGTAAACGCAATGAAGCGGTGAATTAAGCTGGAGGAGGTGTGGGAGTTCTGGGTTATCTCTAGGGCTGCCCACTATGCTTTAACTTGACCTCGACACTCTCTCACTTTCTATGTGATTTACCTCTCTTTTTATATATAATAAATAAGACTTGAGACCATTCGGATCAAATGGATATAGCTATAACAAATTTCTTGTACAGTCCTAGCATTGTTTCTATTCACCTATCTGCATTGTGCTTTTGAGAAGTGAAGGCAAAATCTAAGCTCAGGAGTTTTTTCTTCCAAGGTTCTTCTTATCGATCTTAAAAATGGACTATTTTGTATTATTTTTAGCATACACTTGCTTGTTAGGCATACTCATCATTACTTTTATTTATCTTTTCTTTTCTTCGGATATCTTCAAGGTATGGGGTGATGTGCAGGTATATTCGATGGGGATATGTCTATCTACTTCCGAAGAACCACCGAACGTTAGGGAACTGCCCTCCAATTCGTAGACTGCATGGCTTGCAATAGCTATGCGAGGAGCATCTTCATAACTGCTGCCTCGCTCGTCGCGTCGTAGGGGATGGGGTGGGAATGGGATGGATTGGGGGTGGTGATTGGTGGAACGATTTGAAAGGGGCGAAACTTGTTGTGATTTTTCAAAGATCAAGCTCCGGGACGATGGACCCAGATGCCTTGGAACGCCAAGTGCACGATAACTGGGCATCCTCAGTCCTCGAAGACTCAGTAAGACGAGAGAAGAAGAGTTGTTTACTCCTCAGCGTTGAAGAGCTTCTCGTTCTCCACCTGGGCGGTCTCGAAAGCATCCTTGAAGGCGTTGGCGTCTGCAACCATGGTTAGTGAAAGCTCGAAATCAGGTTGGCATAAAAACCACTCACTTTCGCTGTTGGCGAAACGGATGGCCAGGGTCTGAGCCTCGGGCTCACCCTCGGAGACATCGGCGGCGGCATTCCAGACCCAGCTGCGGTCACTGCCAACGTTGGCGCTGAGCTTCATGTCGGGGACGACTGCGAAAAAACATATTAGCACTAGATCTTCTTTGGAAATTATGACCGGGAAGCAATCTCACTGTAGTGGTTGGCGCAGACCTTGAGGGTCTTATCGCGGCGCATGACGAGGCGAGTCTTCTGGTTCTCCTTGTGCTTCAACAGGCGGACGTCACCAGTACCACGCTCCTTCCACTCCTTAGACTCGCGGTCGAACTTGAAGAGCTTGGCGCGCATCTTGAAGGTCTGCTCCTCAAGCTCCTCGTTGGTCTTGGTCTCAACCTTCTCGGTCAGGTGAATCACGGGCTCGAAGTGGACGTCGGCGGACTCCTCGACTTCATCCTGCATTGAAATACTATGGTCAGCATATGCGCGGAGCTAAAATAATCATTGGCACTGGCATAGTACGGCTTGGTTGCGATGACCCCACTATCTGGAGACAGGGGCACAAGACCCCGCTCCCATCGTAGACGCGACCAACAACAACCTCCTATGTCACCAGCATCAGATGTATCAAACTCACTTCATCATTGGCCTTCTGGGCCTTGGAAGAACCAGAGGGCTCATCAGTAGGCTCCTCGGCCTCCTCCTTCTTCTCCTTCTTGGGGCCGCCACCGAACATGGAGAACATGCTGTCAGAGGTCTTCACGGCGGCATCCTTGGCAGTGTCGGCAGCCTTCTCCGCGGTCTCAGCAACAGCCTCAGTGGTAGACTTCTCACCCTCGCCGGTGGCGGTGGTGGTCTCCTCAGGCTTGGTCTCGGAGGCAGAGATGGCGGGGTCGGGCTTAGTCTCGGTGAGGTCAGACATGATGACGAAGGGGTCAAGAGGATCGGTTTAAAAAGTTGAAAAAAAGGTGGCAGAGATCCACGGGAGATAGAGTGGAATTTCAGTAAGAAATAGTGTTTGTTGATCAGAGAAAGCGGCGATGAGGGGGGAAAAATTAATACTTAGTTTGGGTCCCATGCCCGGCAGAAACCCAACACCGCTCTCGTCTGCCAATAGTGTTCTCCATGTAAGTGTGAACTACATGCAACACACATATCAAAGAAAAAAGAAGTGAATATTCTATCTCAGTGGGTACGTTCGTGTAAGACCAAGTTTGGATTATGGTTTAAATAAGAGATACCATTGCGCCGACTGAATTGTTCGCGTGAAACCCATTTCCAGTACCATTGCCACCCACCACCAAACCAGATCGCCATAAACAAAAACCAGTCCTCAGCCAACTCATTAATAGGAAAAAAGGAGCAAAAACAAAGTCATAAAGTAAGTTCATTCATCGTTTCGACCCACTGGTTGAGCAATCCCCGGACTTGCCGGACCGGAATCCCATAACATGTCGAGCACGCGACTGAGCCCGGTCCAGCGCATTACATTTCCTAGCGTTGCGCACTCGATCCATCATACTTCGAAGGTCAAACCTCGTTGCTGACTTCACGATTCGGCTCCATGCATCATGAACAAGGCCCTTGGCTTCCTTGTTCACGCGACTAGGTCGCATTTGTAGCACAGAAGAAACACTTCGGAATCGCTGAATAGTATTGCGAGTGAGGACTTTTGAAATCTGCTTTGAACGTGATAGAACGATATCACGTGCATGCAGACTCTCGCGTCGTAGCTCCTCGGCATCCCGGCGCAAGAGATGGGTTCTCTTCACCACATCTCCCACGATCACCTGCAAGTCGGTAGAGAGGCGGCCGTATACCTCAGTCAGGCCGGTCTGAGCAGTATGGATCTCCTTGGCGAACTGTGAAGAAATTCCCTGAGCTGCACGCTTCCAGTTTGCGATCTTCAGCCACGGGGTTCCGAAGTCAACAGCCATAGTTTGGCTGATTGGGTGTTTTGACTTGGTTGTGATTGTCAAGTTGACTAACCCGTACGCATCCTCGCGGTTCAACTTCAGTGTGTAGACTCCATCAAAAAGCTGTGACAGCTCGTATGTAAGAGGCTTGTTCTCTCTGTGGACACTCACATTGAATTGCGGTTGCTTCTTGGATGATGCAAACTTATGTGGGGGTTTGATGATAACATGGCAGTCTCCAACAACCTGTATCTCGAATTCGTTCGTCATCCCTGATGATTTCGCAGTGGAAATACTTGGCACTGTGGCATCCTTGGGGATTGAATCTTCCGAAGAGGGCACATGCAAAACTCGCATAGAAGCTGACGGCTGAGTGGAGATTGAGGGTTGTACCGCTCGATCCAGGGTCAGAACGGAGGTGGGGGAGACATGGGAAGCCACTGGGAAGGACGCATTGGATAGCGCTGATCCGGCAAAGCATTGTGCTAGAAAGACGACCAGAACTCTAACAGCCGCATACCCAATAGAGATGGCAATGGCCGAAATGAGAGTCAAAGTAACCAGACGGAGTGTAGGGGCCAGCTCTCGTGCCCGCGTGGCATAGGAAGGTGGGAGCCAATTGCCAGGATACTTCTCGAGATCCGCAAATATGTGCCTCTGGAGAGGCTTGGGAGTATCGGCAGTGACTTTATGTGCCTTCCTTGGATACAGGCTGACAAGAGAAGCTAGGTTTCGATTCAACTGACCGGGTGTGATGCTCTCGAAAGTCTTCAAATCGATAGGATACCGTCGAAGGACTGCAGTCTCCCCGGAAACTGGATGGCGGGACTCCAAACATGTGTGTAGACTGTTGTGATTAAGAGGGATCACCTCTCCGGCCATCTTCCACAGCGGCTCTTCCGAAATCACCATCGCCGGGATTCCATGGCGTTCCAGGAACATGTGGGCAAGACGCTGTGTCTTGGCGACAGCTGCACCATCTAGGCCAGAGACAAAGAGAATTGCAACATCTGGTAGAGTCCAATCTGTTGCAGATGTTACATGATAGTCGGACCCATTCCACGCCGAAGTGCAGACAGGACGATTTTTAAACTTCAGGTTGAGTGTATTGGGCCGGTCCGCGTGGGGTTCGGCCGTGGCCTCCAGACACTCGTCGACCACCAACTGGACGTGAATAGGGAGAAGTTCCGCGAAGTTGGGAACAGCTCCGGCGCCAAATGAGGTTGGCACGACATGATATCGGGAAGATTCGGCCGAGCTGGTCTCTGAACCAGCACATGAGCTTGATACCAGAACATCGCCGATCTTGTCGAGAATAATGTTTCGGAATCCCGGTTGTCCGACATAGAGCACGCGGAAAGGCTTGTCCAGGTCAAGGCTCTGTTTCGTCATGGTCTGTTGAACCGTGGCCATGAGGATGGAGTCAGTTGATTTGTAGGGCAGTCGACTCTTCAATTCTGACGCTGCAGCACCTTCAAAGATGCGGATAGTATGCTTGAGCTCCACTCTCTCGATCTCGGGCCACTTCTCTGGCTCCACAAATTCGATCGAATCACTGGCGTGGGGGAAAGAGGGCTTCGTGGTTGTGGTGCTGTCATCGATCGTGGTTTGTCTGGCGGCAAAGAGGGCGGGCAGCTCCTGGGAGGCCGATTCAGTGCACTGCACTTCATCCCTGTCTATCCCATCATCCTCTTGGTTCTCTTCATCCTGTGCCTCGGCCTCGCTACCGCTGTAGCGTTCATCGAGGCTTGCAACGTCGTCAGGGCTGGCCTGGTCGATCAACGAGCCCGTATCGGTTTGTTCAGAGTGGCTGCCGTCCTCTGAGCGTATGTCAGACACGCTCAGAGTCGCCCAGCTATCACTCAAGGTTTTGGGTGAATGATCAGAAAGTTGATCTGACGTCATATTGGTAGGCCGTGAACGGGACAACCACTCCTCGACAGAAGCTGTCAGGGGTGGAAGAGTCGGATATTGCAGACTCGACGCAGTCTGGGGACGGAGGAACCGCCTAGGAGGCGAGTCTGGATCGTCAGTCATTTCGTCGATGTAAACTTCATAGAGCACACGGGTGCGGCGGAAACAGGAGCTCAGGGATAGCCCCAAGCGGTATGAAGGTCAAAAAAAGCAGAGTTAGAAACAGATATAGAGATATAGAGTAGGGAAATAGGAAAGAAAAGGGAGGTCGGAAGATACTGGATGGGAGTGCTAGGCAGAGATTCAGAAAGCCCAAATAGAGTGATAAGGTGGGTCTGCGGGGAGCCGGATGTCAGGATGGTCAGGTGCGTTTCTGACTTGGGGGAAGTAAGGACATACCTAAAGGCGTGAAAAGGTTGGAAGATCAAAGAGCAAAGAAACACAGTAATGAAGATGAAGGTGAGGCGTAAAAGAGAACTGAAACGTGGGAAGTTGATGAAGGGGATTTGCGATAAGCAATGGATGACCCAAAGTGACAACAATGGCGGGGTAGTACAAGGTACCTGGGTGTTGTATGGTGGTGCCTGCGGTGATGGCGGTACCAGATACCAGAACACCCTTGATACCTGCAAGTCCCTTCGTTTGGCCCCTCTCGACGCACTTCCACTCCAAACTCCAAATTAAAGAACGGGCCTCATAAACCTATCATATTTCATTATCTCTTGCAAAAGGGCTATTCTTATACTTATTCTATACTTGATAAGGTAGAGAGCTCCACTATGCCCCCACCATGATCGCCTTCAAAGCCGAACATTTACAACTAGAATATGACCGTTCCCGTTAACTTTGGAAGATCAATCTGCTTACTTACTCAGATTAGATACCTCTCGGCCTAATGGTGGTACTCTTCAAAACAGGCCACCACTTCTTCATCTTCCATTATGAGCAATCTTCCAGACGGCCACGTCGTCAACCACTTCTCCCGCTTTAAGCTACTACGCGCAGACGCCAAAAGACTTGTCGACTCCGTCAAGTCAGACACCAGGAAAGCCAGCAACCCGATGGCTTGTCATCGTAGGTCCGTCCCGATCAGCCATCCAAACCCTCGAAAATCACCGTTTTTGTCGATATGCCACGTCGGTTCTTTGACGTAAATCCGCAACAAGTGAGAGGAGTGCTTCGTGGCGGTCGTCTCGTAGGGTGACTACTCTCGTCGGCGGCGCGGCTCTAGCTCACTGCACGCCCCACTAATCGACAGCCCGCAACCGGAGTAGACAACAACAGCGAGATCACCACACTGAAAAGAGCCATGAACAAGCTGTAAGTTCTAAGAATTTTATCTACTACGCTGTTTAAATACCTAATAATTACGGCTAACACTTAGCAGTCTCTAACCGGAATCGTTGTGAAAGAGGTTGTTCACGACGATAATCTCGACGTTATAAGATCACGCCTCTTTACAGAAGAGCCCGTCGAGGTTGATCTGACGCAAAGATCTATCGGGAATGCAAAGGGCCTTGATATGCTAGAGCGGTTTGGTCGCCCTGGAGGCGAAAGTCGGAGAACTCGAGACATGTCGCCGACGCGATGAAAGCCAGCTGACGCCGATTCGTTCATCCGCCCTTAAGGACTGGGCTGGCCTTGATAACAATAAAGAGCGACGTAATTCGGCAGTACCTCCCCTACCATCGCTTCCCCTGCAGAAGAACTTCACGTCCACATAGATCCATTGACAATATCACAATCAAAGTGTCTTCTCACAACGTCTTTTAAATCTCCTTTTGACCTTTTCTCTGGCCAGTAAGTTTGGACTCCTTTCATGGAATCTTCTTGGGTGCCTTCCTTGATATCCTTTTTCGACTCTTTTCGCCTCTCTCTTTAACCTCTTGGCAACATGTTTCCTAGCGTCAATCCTAGTCCGTGAACTCCTCCTACTCGTCTCAGATAAAGGCCGTTCTTTTATAACGGCCACGGGCCATGACCTCCTATAGCTCATTTGTCGGAGTTCTCTTGGTTGTAAAGGCCATCAACTCACTATTCTAGTGGGCCGAGCGGGATATCACCCAGTATGTCAATGGCTCTGTAACCTTGATCCCCTTTCTTATTATCTCTTTCTGACTAGTTTTCTAGCGCCTATACTACCAGTCTCCCCGCACTCTAAAGAGGAGACCGTCCTAGGGGAACTCTTCCGGCTGGCCTATAAAAAGGGCCACAATGTCTTAACCCCCGTGGCCCTGAACGTTCTGTGGTTGGCGGTGGTCTTCCTGACGGTCCTTGAGACCGTCGAGCTAATTTTCTGGGTCGTCAGGCGCGAGATCGAGCGGTATGTCACTGATCCTCGTTTGCTGTAGAGGATCTTAGGCAATAATAGGCTGACCTGCGATGTAGCGCCGCCCAATCGAGAAGAAGAATGAAAATCAAGCAAACTCCGAGCGTTGAGCCGGGGTTGGAGGAGGTTTATTTTTATATTATGGTGGTGATATCCTTACGGACATCATAACCATCACAGCTTTCGCTAACCAAGCTCCGCACCAAACGGCTTGATGGGAAGCTGCGTTTTGCCAACACTACAGCATCAGTTATACAAAATGTCATGACGACCTTGCCGATCTACAGGACACCACCCCAGATATAAATTGCTTTCCTGAATTCTCGTGCCGAGATCTCTACCCCACTTCGTATCTGGGGCCGTGTTTCTGCTCCTTAGTCCTCGACTCATACATATCATATATAGGTGTAGGTAGTATATAAGAATAGTTAGCCGCTTATATAGCCTTATTATGCCTGTTTTAGTAGTCTTTTTGGTAGTCTCCCTAGATGGCTCTTATATCTATAGATTTTCTTCCCTTTATTAGTGCTATGGCTAGAAGGATCTGCATATGTTACATACTTTGATATGCAAGTCACATGGCGGTCAGGACTAGTAGTTTCATATTAAAATAAAGCAATTTTATGAACCCGAATGTCCATATGGGAATAATTAAACTCATGCCCGGGTACGTTACTACTTTATGCTAGGAAGACCGGTTGCCGTGGTGGTCCCTAATAGCCCTCGTACCCCTGCGTCCCTGAATCCAATCTTGGAATTGCTTCCAGGTCATTTAAGACGTTTGATTCCGTCTTTCCCACTTCCGTCACAAAGCGGTCAAAAAATTGAAGTATTTGCTGCTTGACAATATGGCTCAGCTTCGGGAGGCTGCATCTTCTCACAATAACGAGAGGCTTGGTGCTCTCCTTAACGAATTATATGTACAAAGTAATAGTGAGAATTTCAACACAGGTACTTTACTTATTGAGGCCATAGATAGGTAACAATGATGCCTTTGTAGTTGAATGTCTTCTCAATCATCAAGTTCCTATAAGCCTGCTGCTTTTCAAGAAGCCGGCTAATTCGGCATACGAGATACTACAGGCATTCCTTGACCATAGATGGGGATGGGAGTATACTTGGAATTTATAATCTGGGATGACGCCCATCCCACCAACCAGAGGCCAGAACGGGACTCCACTTGGACAGCAATGGGCTGCCGAATGTTAATTTCCAAACGAACTCACAGCTGCAATGGGATGCCGATAGGATGGCGACAGGATATCGTACCTGAAGAATGCAAGGCACCTGCGAGCATCCCACTAGTATTACCGCCACCCCAGGGTTGGAAATAATCCTTCAAGCCGCAAACATGAGTGGCTCTAGTTTAGATGTCTACTTATGTTGAGAATTGGCGAAATACGCCATTGAGGAAATTTAAACCTATTTGATATTCCACCCTTTCTATTTCTGGCGGGAAATATATATCTACTGTCATTGAAGACCGTTACGTTTAAGTGAAAGAAGTACGTACATACACGGCGCCTTTGCAATTGAAATATCCTTATATCCACTGAAACTGTTGATCATGAGGCTGTAACACTCGCGCAGTCTGAGAAATCCAATTGTCTTCAATATTATCATTGGTGTATGCGGCTTCGTTTCCTGCGATTTTCGCGGCCAAGTCTGAAGTAGCATGCCAGAGCTCATCGCTGTCCGGCACCGCAAATTGCAGGTCTGTCAGAGAAAGGAGACTTCCAGCTGGTGATCGTGGTCCACGTTGAGGGCTGAAATTGGGCGCATCTTCTAAGAGCTTAGTATCACATACCCGGGCATGTCTGCATACCCTGTACAAAGACAAGTTAAAACGCTTGACTTCCTCGATACCGAGCCAGATAAAAACATCGGGGTCAACTCCTTGTTTGAATTGGGCCAGTATTGAGGGATAGAAGAACATGTGTCGCTTCAAACAGCTGTGGACGAGGGAAACGAGAAGCTGAGAGGGGATCTCGGGGAGAACTTGAGTCAATTGTAGATCTGACCGGTCGTGGTTGTGGAGGAGGGAGAAGATGAGGTGTAATAGGATTCCTTGGTATGTCGCTATCGGCCAGGGTGTGGAACCAGAGGATATTCCATGATGTTGCGAGTGTGGTTCGTCATAGTGATTCGATATGTCCCATTTCCCCTAGCTGGCCGGTTAATAACAAGAAGGAAAATGTAGAGAGATAGAAGAAAGGGTTGAACGAACTCTTTGCTCGTATATCGACGAGCTCAGTCGCTTATGTAGGTCTTTTGCGGTCCGTTGCGTATTGCTTTCCATCATCGCCCACGAGCCCATCATAACCACTGATTGAGCAAGAAAAGGCGGCTCATTATCGGGATCGAATGTCGCTGGGTGCAAGAATGGCCATTTCGGGTGAAACTTATCGAAATAAGCCTGGACATATGGCGCAATTCGACACGGGCTATTCTCAATACTTTCTGAACGCTGGATAGGGCCTGCTGGTTCCGTCGGAGGAGAACTAAACGAATATGCATAGTCCGGTCCTACGGAAGATGTAGGACTTGTGCCGGGGTTTCGAGACCTGCTTTGTTCCAATGCCCGACCTCGTGAGTTCTGAGTATAAGAACATTGAATTCCTCGCTGGAAGCACGCGTCGCAGGGAGACTGTCCGTCGCACTTTGATCGTCGTGAGCGACAATAGGTACAAGCTTGAACCGCCCGGGAGTATTGTAGCTCTTTGGTTTTATGACGAGTGCGGACATGCTGCCGCAGCGTGTCATTCCTGGCGAAAACTCGATCACAGAAGGAGCATTCGAAATACTCTGTTTGAAAGTGGCTTTTAGCATGTCGGGTCAGATGTTCCTTCCGTCGATAGCTTAGGCCACACCCGGGAAAGTGACATTGAAAAGGGGATTGCTGTGTTGTCATCGGAATCATGACGGATGGAGCGAGGAACAGAATGGACCAGAGGCCGTTTAAGCCCAAATGTCCGAAGATCCACGATAGAGTGCCCCCAAATGCGATCATAAGCAGCTACACACACTGCAGGTGGCGACACTGGGGTGAGATCCTGATTGTGAAGGCTTGGGATAGCGATGGGATAGCGATGGGATAACGTCAGATCCGTCTGCCCAGCCCTGGAGGTGGGGCGATGGTGGAGCACCTGAGCATGAGTCAGGAGTTCCGAGTATGGATGGAATGACAGAGCCTTTCCCAGAAGGCTTGGCAGCAGGTATATATAGATCAGGCATTCAAGGAAGATTGAGAGATTGGCTGGACCGGTCAAAGAAATATAGGTACGGAGTAGAGACCTTTGCACTTCGCATTTCTGTGGTCCCGAGTGCAATAGGTGTCGACGAAAAGAGAGCAAGAAGGCGCAGTCAAAGCGATCTGTATTGCTAGCTAACGAGAGAACCGAGGGGAGAAAGAGAGAGAGCTCTATCTACCCCACAAACAAACATACAAGCATGACTCGCCTGAACAATCAAGCAGCCACACAGGTCACATGACCCAGGGTCCAACAGTAGGGCCTGAAATATATACCGCAGCGACAATCGGACATTCAGATTGTTGTTATGATCTTTGGCCTAGCGGTTAAATGCTTTTATATAATGACATAGGGTACCTGGTAGCGGCCTAATTTAGCGTGAGAATTACAACAGGGACGGCAAGTTCAACCTATGACCTACGATAGTGAGAGCATAAGCTTACGATGTAGCACGAGTAGAATCCTACGCATATTCAACTTTCCCGGGTAAAACACATTAGTACTTATCATCGCTGTTAAGGAAGCATAAAGGGTAGAATAACGCGTTGATGCTCAAGTACCGAAAGAAGGAACAGGTCTATCCTTCAATAGTACTTTTAAGGACTTAAATACTAAAGAACGTAGACAAAGAAAGGTACATAAAATAAATGAACAGAGAGGACAGAGTCTTGCCGGTTACATAGTAGGGAAAATAATCCATCTCTCGTCTTTCTGCATTAACAATGCTAATGAAGTTGGAGTCTCGACCACCTCAGGTTGGCGGAATCCCCACAGGATTGGTCGCAGGACAGGTGGTAAGGTGACAACAAAGGCTTCCGTAACAGCTGCTTAGCAGCAAGGCTCGCAGTGCGCCAAGCTACAATAACTTTTGGTTAGAGGTAATTTACTTATCACAATGGAAGGGTTAGGTTAAGACGAACCAAACAGCACAAGAGACGCCAATACCGCCTCCAGTGTCGCAGTGAACGCAGTACTGGTCCCTATTATGGCACTCGTCACAGCTCTTGTAACCGCAGCCTCGCGCTTCGAGGCCGGAATCTCGCTGGCCCACAGCGACGGCGTGGGCTATAGAGGCAGTCGAGAAGACGACAGCGAGGATCTTGAAGAATCGCATTGTGGGAATTGTAATAGAAAGGTAAGTGCAAATATAGAGAGGAAGAAGTCGGTATAGGGAGGGGTTCTTATTAAAAGACAGAGGACTTTTCTCTGTTTATATATGCCTTGGTAGACCAATTGCAAGAGAACGTGACGTGAGCACTAAAACTACCTAGGTAGTAAACAAATAGGACATGAAGGCTATGCTGTTAGTGCTGACGAGCTGCGTGTAGATCCTGAGGTCTTACTAGGATGTAAAGGCTGGTCACAGAAGGTGCTATTTATGTTCGCCTATATCCACTAGAGCCTCGAGTTATGCCGCGTTCTGCCCAAGATATAGTCACCTGCCACAGGCTAGCTCTGGATATTTTAGTAGAGCTATATTGCTATTATATGGTATCTTGCCTGATCAGCTTTGATTGAGATTTTTTGATATGTACGGCCCCAGTGCCAAGTGATTTACATTCAGGCCTCCAATGCTAAGCGATGTACATTTGGGGCCCTCATTTGAAAAAGACATTTCTCAATTTACAAACCGTTTAATTAACCAACGAACTAAAAGCAATTAGCCCTTTAAGAGTCAATACGAAGTGGAGTCAGGATACTTCACAAATGACTAGAGTGCTCCAACGGTTTGGATACCGTGCTCTTGAAATAAGCTTGTAAAGAAGACGAAAAGAGAAGAAAAACTTCATGGGAAAATTCATCATCTATCATCCAGGCTGTTTCATAAATTTCGTCACCCAGACCCAACTCTCTAACCTGAACATGTGTTTCAGCGGCCACCATTCCAGGGGCCGTCATCAACAAGACACCCGTACAGTTCGGCGGAGAGATAAAACGTATTGGAACGCTTGCCGTCCGACTTCTCCTTCATACTCACCCAGCTATGGATGCCACGACCAGCCCCCAACGGCCGACGCTGCACGGAGCTGATGGCATTCCTATACCTCTCTCGGTAGAGCTGAGGCGCAGAAATGGCATCCATGTACGTTTCGATGCGTTCCCGCGCTTCGACATCATCTGCTGCGTAGCTGTCCATTGGGTAGAGGACTGTACGGGCCGCTGGACGAGACGGATCTTTGTTCTTGAAATGGAAACAGGATAAACCGGGTTTTCCACGGTATGGCCCAAGCGAGCCACCAGCCATAATCGAGTAGAACATCTCAATCGCATGGACGCTGGACTTGGGATCCATCTTAACATGCTTTTGCGCGATTTGCGTTGCAGACGCACCGCGGTGTGCAACGTATACCTTGACTTCGGCGTCTTCTGGGTCCGGCGACAGACCAAGCGAGAAGTAGATAGGATAGTCGTCGCCAGTCATGATGCTGTCCAATAGTTCCCACGAACTGGCCAGACCCAGGCGCTCTAGGGCCTCTCGGGTCACTTTGGAGGCGTTTTGGCTACCAGAGGCTAGTGGATTCAAATAAATCTTCCACTTTTCCAGTGTATTTGAGGTAGCGAAGCTGTGCCATGAGGCTAGCTTACCCTCAGCATTTGGGGGGAGAAATAAATCTCGAACGAGGTTCAAGCGGTCTAGGGAGACCCTTGTGGGGCCGTACTCTGTTGCTATGTCGTCGGTCAAGCGCGAGGTCCTTTCTTGGAGGGCAGCTAAGCTGTTTTCTTCGGGCTGAGCCTCGATCAAGAATCGCAGCTCAGATGCTCCAGTCTGTTGCGATAGAGCCAATGAGTACTCAAAAGGCGAGTGATCATTGCTCACGTCGGAGACCCAGGCTGATATATCCAGCTTCTGTGGTATGGCATTTTGACACCATTCTCCCCCGGAGAAGTTAAAGGCATGCAACAGCTTCTCTCGCGTGACCTCATCTTGTCCAATGGCTTTAGAAAGACGTGCAAGTTGCCGATTGGCCTCACTGATATAGTTATCGTTGATCACCTGGTTTATAAGAACTGGAGCAGGCGCCGCCAGCATGGTAGGCTTGACTGCAGTTGTGGTGTGTTGATATTGGTGGGTGAATTGGTGACTTTGCGAGCACGATAAGGCGCCAGGTTTCTGGTCTAGGAGAGCCATAGCTGGCGTAAAGCCGGGACTGTCAATGTTGTTTTCAACTCTAGGATGGGCGCTCTATATGCGACGTGAGTATGCGGCCGAAAATGGGCTCATATAGGATTGGGCTACTACTCGCAAATCATTCCTCCGTCCGAAATACGGTGTAGACTAATGTGGTTTTGAGGCTACTGTGACTATCAGAAATACTTTATGGTCGTCTTTATGCTCTGACAGAGAACTTCTTAGTACATAGAGTTTGAGACAGTGAGATGAGCGCTTACTAGGTGCATAAGAAAGCCGCCGTTGGCATACAGATTTAGACAAGCATAGAACATACTACATATAATATTTTCTGCATAGTCAGATATTCTTTACCAGTCCTAATAAGCGACACCTTTCTCTGTCGGACCACCTAGAGGGCAAAAGAGGCAGTCCGTTGCAGGGAATAATATGAACACCATTAACAGAACGAGATGAAAACGTGTATAAATTGTATGTGAGTAAGTTTCCAAGATAATCAGATTGTGTCTGACCGTGCATTGCTTATGTGCCTGATGTTCCGCCCCTAAGCTAAGCACTAGTACATACCTAGGTAGGCCCTTCGCATTAGGAATATGGCCCCCATTCCAAACCACATGCAGCAGGCCAGATTGGCATATTGCTCTACCATTCCTAATCATATGATTCTAAAATCTATGTTATGTTGACGGGGTTATTTATAAAGGATTGTAGTAATAATATCCCTCGTCTAGGTTAAGATGAATCGATATCTCAATACGACATATGTAGGATATAGTGCGCAATACGGACGGAGCAAATACGGAGTAGTTACGTGTTATCTGCAGGTGTATGGAGTATATGCACGTTATATATTAAACTACGGCATGGTACTCCGCAGCGCTTACATGGCTGTTCACATGTGCGTAGTTAATATACAAGACCACATGTAATAAATGACGAGTCCTTACTAAAACTTGCCTAGCTTTGCCCAAGTGAGCCAGGGTATAGATAATAGTAAAAAGAAAAGAAAAATGACGCTTTTAGTAGGTACGTAGGTACCAATCTTGTAACTTTACCTAGATAAACCTATAACGATACTGCGAACTATACCCTGCAGCCGGCACTAATTAATCCGTCGGTTTCTTTGTTCTATTCCTACAAGAGACTATCCCCTGAATCTCCCAACAAACAACCATTCATGCTTTTATGTTCGAACTCGGAGCTCAAGTTATACAATGGAAGGAATGAATCCCATTGCAGCCATTGTACAACCATCCGCCTTGAAGCCTCCAGTCTTCGTGGGATTGGCAAGCGCTCTATGTGCACTTAGTGGCAGCATCATTGCACTACGGCTTTGGACTAATTTCAACCACATTCAAAAGCTTCACGTTGACGATTGTACGTATAAGCTTTCTGCTTTCAGTGGGGCTGTTAATGACTAGCCAAGCTTACCTCGGCAGACTTATGTGTGCTGGCACTCCTGTTCCTGATATGGAACTCTGTCACTTTCTCCATGCTGTTTGATGGTAATATTTTCACCAATCTGAGATGTGAGCTCGCAAAAGAAGGACTAACCAAGTTCAAAACAGTGTTGAACTCCAACCCTAACGATGTAACCATCGAACATCTTACAAGGGTATGGCTGTGATAGCTTTCTATACACTTTATCCCCTTGTACCAGGCTGTCAGCTAATACTTTGTCGCAGCTGGTTGCGGTCGGAATCGCGTCAGGCAACAGTGCAATTTACAGCGCGAAGTTGCCTCTGCTTTTCATGCTTATCCGAATCTTTGGAATCAAGGATTGGTTGCGCTGGACGTGTATATTTCTCGTTGTCGTCGGAACTTTGGGCGGCGTGATAACGCTGTTGTATGCCGGTATCTCCTGCAGTCCAGATCTTCACGAGCCAACGCCACCATTCTTGTTCTCATGTGTCAGCGCCCTCACGAATGCGACCATTGCCCGTGGCTCCATATCGCTCGCCGTCGATGTCATCGCATTCGTTCTCCCGATTCCAATTATCGTGGTTCTTAAGATGCCACTTCGTAGGAAGATTGGAGTGGCCTTTGTCTTTGCTACGGGTCTTCTGTAAGTTCGGGTCTTTCTCTGTTGACTTGGACAAATTTGCTGACTATAATCTTCAATAGTGCCATTGCAGCCAGCGCATTGGGTTTGTACTTTCAGAAGGCGCAGTCCGTGAAATCTTCTACCAACTTTGCCAATGCTTTGCTTGTCACGTAAGTTTGTCGATATCAACCTCACCACTCCTGCCCCCTGCGAAACTGTCACTGAAAGCCCACTAGTGTCATCGAAAGCGCCGTCGTCCTCATGGTCAGCTGCACACCTGCTATTCATGTATTCTGGACCAAGTATGCAGGCTTCCTGCGCAGCCGCTTTGGACTGCTAACCTCATCACACACCAAGTCGAAGCTTTCTGAATCCAAAACCAACCTGGGAGGAACCACTACGCCAAACTCAGATCGCACCCAGGTCCGCACACATGATTACGTTGAACTACAGGAAGTCGCAGATATGGGGAAGTCACCATACGATCCTAGGGTGTTGACTGTTAAGCAATACGTGTAAGATATCACATGCACATTTTGAAACGCCTAGTATATTTGACTTTTGTTGGATCGTCTTGCTCCAAGGGCGCTGGCTGTCTTACCCCTCTTCAATACAGAAACGACACGATATATAGCGCACATGTCAAGTACTGTAGAAGCCTAGGAAGGTCGGATACGACAATCAACGTTTAGCTATGATCCTCCACATCTAAAGATCGACGACGCACGACCCGCTTTTCTTACCCGCTGTTTCAACGCCCTCGGATCCTTTAGGGTCTTGAAGGGTTAAGGAATGATTACCGCTACACCCAATAATGAGGTTTCTTTTACATATAGCATTGGACGACGAATGAAAAAAGAACCTGGGCATCTATATTAACAGGGCGATGTACAATGCAATTTCTGTTATAGGAAAGTCCTCGGCTACAACAACTAACTAGTCGCTGACGTTACATGTACTTCGTACGTAGTCTCGAGTGAGTACACTTTCCAATTAAAATCAAACCTTAATCAATGTGTTATTTCATCATATCTGCGGTAAAGCTTGGTATGCCACGGAGAACTATTTAAGACATTTGTTTATGACACGGATGATGATAGAGGGGTATCGAAATTAGGAAAATCCCATGTGGGCAACATTTGAGTCCCCATTGAGTACTCCGCCAGGAAACAGAGGGCACTAGCCATAGTTCAGCCAAAATGAATACTTTTTCATATATTGTAATTAGTTAATATATCTACATCCTTGTAGTCCGCCAACACTGCCCCGGATACGGAAGGTGGCGGGAAGTACCGTGGTTATCTGGGAAATCTATGAACCTTAAGGAACATCCCGCTTGGCAGATATTCTTTACACGGACATCCTCATCCAATGAATACTCTGATAACCCTGGGCTATTTGTCTGTAACGATACTTGGTCAAACCAGATTCTTTGTTGTACGGAGATGAAAGGAGCATGTGGCGTCTTGCACTGAGCCCCTGCACGTCCAAGTTCCAACACCCAAGCAATCGCCAATTCCCCTACAATGGGATATACAATATCGACTAGTTACTTGTCAAGTTCTAGTAAGCTCACCAAAGAGGGACTGGAGCATGTGATTGCCTGACTGCCTGATTGCCTTTCGTTTCTCTTCCCCAAGTTAAACCTACTTTCATCGCTGACACTCTAGGTCTGGTTGTTTATTCTCCCAATTTCAACCATGCATCTAGCAACATTTATAGCCATTTCCGGGTTACTGATAGGTGTGTACATTATCAAGCGACGCAAATCAACGTCGTCATTGCCTCTACCCCCAGGTCCCAAGCCACTGCCGATAATTGGCAATGTCCACCAAGCTCCCAAGTCCCACGGCTGGCAAACATATCGCGATTGGAGCAAACAGTATGGTCCGATTGTCCATGTCAACATGCTTGGACAACCCGTCATCATTTTGTCTACGTCTGAAGTAGCCCACGAACTCCTAGCGAAGCGTGGAGCTACATTTTCAGACCGACCTCGTCTTTTTGCAAGGCTCTACTCTCCTCGACTTGCATGTGCAACAATGAGCTAATAGAAACTGCAGTTGGCAACGGAGTTGGCCTTGAAAGGACTCAACATCCTCATGATGAATTACACCGATCAATTCCGACAGCATCAGAGGCTACAGGTCTCCGTGTTAAACGCGACGCCGGCAGCCGCCTATCTCCCGTTCCAGGCTCTAGAATCACAACAATTGATACACGATCTCCTAAAGAATGCGGGTGGCGCTGGTGCTGAGGTTCAAGGACATTTCCAGCGTGCCGTTGCTAGTATCATCCACACGTTGCTGTATGGCTTCCGTGTCAAAGACTACAACGACTCGGTACTTCGCACTGTTGTGAAACTCAACGAGGAATTCTCCGAGTTTATCCAGGTTGGCGCGCACATTGTTGACCAGTTCCCTGTTCTTAATAATCTCCCCGGCTTCTTGGCCCCATGGCAGGCAAAGGCTGAGAATCACTACAAAACCAAGTATGATCTACGCTATGAAAACTTCCGGCGGGGCCAGGAGTCGGACGCCTGGAATATATCAAAACATCTCAAGAAGACTGTTGAAAAAGATGGCCTTGATATGCCCTTGAACGAGCTAGCGTTTGAGCTTGGTACCATGATCGACGCGGCGCTGGACGGCACTACAGACAGCTTGATCTGGTTTGTGGTGGCTTGGATTACGCAAGACCAGTGCTTCGTCTCCAAAGCACGCAAGGAGCTGGATGCCGTTGTCGGACACGACCGACTCCCAGTCCCAGATGACAAGCCCAACCTGCCGTACATCACCGCGATTGTCGAAGAGATATTCCGTTGGAGACCGGCTGGTCCCGAGGGCGTCCCTCACTTGAACAAGGAGGAGACTACCTACAATGGATACACTATTCCTAAGGAATCTGTTATTATACCCAACGTTTGGACAATCTCCCGAGAAGAGGCCTTGTTTGGCCCGGACCCCGACGATTTCAAACCGGGCCGCTGGCTCGATGAGGACGGCAAAACGCTCAAAGACCTCCCCCCTGCTGCCTTTGGCTATGGAAGACGGACCTGTCCTGGGCGGTATTTTGCCCGCAATGTTATCTGGATTGTCGTAGCCCAGCTGCTATGGTCATTCGACATCAAGGCCGGCCTGTCTGAAGAGACGGGCGAACCCATCCCCATTGACCCGCTTGCATGCACCTACGGCCTGGTTATGCGGGCCCTGCCTTTCAAGGCTTCATTTAACCCTCGTGGGCCTTGGGTGCGTGAAGTGATCGCCAGAAACGGTGACACTTATAGCAAGGATCATGTCGCTATGCTCAACCAAATTGGGACAGAGTTCGCTAAGCTGTAGCGAGCCGTCTTCCCTTTCCTTCTCTCTCATTACACACATATATAATTAGCTACAAAGGGACAAACTATGTGCAGAGGGTTTTGTGGCGGTGTGGATGGCGAATTACATGTATAAAAAACATCTTGACGGATGGTGCCAATATTCCACCTTAAAACTTTGTATTACATGATAACCTTGCAAGATAACTAGAATAAAATCTTTTCAGTAACGGAAGTGCCTTGTCCCGCGGAATAATATCGGCGTAATGCGTGGTGATCTCAAGTTACATACGGAGTACGGAGTACATAGACTGAGAATAACGGGTTATTTCTCTGTGGATTTTACCCGAGCTCAGCGCTATAATCCTAGCTCAGCGCTAGACGAAGTTTAATATAGTGCTTCGTACTCCTGCTCCCTACTCCGTATTCCGTATGTAGTTTTATATTATGCACATGTGAAGAACCATGTAAGCGCTACTGCATGGGCCACATTCCTGATCAGAAAGTTCGTCATGCTAACTCATATCGCTTCCTTCCTCACATCCCCAGAAAACCTATTGGCTGTTGGCCACTAGCGGCGCTACGTGGCCCCATCCCCAGGCGCGAAGGAATATCTTGATGCCCAAGAATGTGCTTGATTTCGGCTTGGCTGACGAAGTATGAATCATGTCAAGATTAATTGTAAACTTGATGATATTCCCATATCGCACAACTCATGATGTTTTCCGTCAGTGCAGTACCCACGATACTATACGGCAATTCTAGTACAATATTCAAGGAACCTCAAGATGATCCCTCGTCTTACAGAGTTAACTTGGCTCTGGGGATTATCTTCCTCTTAATTTCCCTACGATTAGCGACATCGAAGGCATGTACGCACTATTGCAATAATCTATGAAGATTCGTGTGCTCATGTTTCATAGACACGCTCTACCTCACCACCCTGCGAGAAAATAATTGAAGAGGCAGAGCGGACAAATCGTCGCAATGGACACGAAAATTTCGGCTTCCTGTCTAAAGAGGCAGGATTTTCGCCTCTACAAACAATAAAGGCCCTCCCGCCTTCCCATGCAGTATGGGACCGACTTGCTGCCGACTTACCTCGCCTAGTCCAGACCCAGACTGTCCGAGAGACTGTCACCAACATGCCACTGCTTGACGCATCCGCTGAAGCTTTGCCCGACATTTACCTCCAACGGGCCGCCACCATCCTAGGTATGACCGCCCATGTGTTTGTTCGCATGGAAGGAAGCGAGCCTCTCACATTGAAATATGACAGTCATGGTGATATACTGCCACCATCGCTGGAGAGCCCGTGGACAGTAGTGTGCAGACGCCTTGGGCGACCAGCCACCGCTCTCACCTACGTGGATGGGGTGGTATGCAATTTCATATCAACCAGCTTGTCACGCAGTGGGGTGACGCTCGAGAACTTGGAGTTGCTTGTTCCAACTGTGGGCACGAAAGAAGAGCACAGGTTCGTCGGCATAATGATTGAAATCAACGCCAAGACGATACCAATTCTCCATCATATCATAGAGGCGCAAAGATCCATCTTAGCGAAAGACTCTTCCTCGCTCAAAGACGCAATACGAAGTCTCCATGCACTCTTAAAACAAGTAACCGAGATCCTCAATAAGCTCCATGCAAGCCGAGCACACAACACCCATATCGATCCCGTCTTATGGACCCTCACCGTAGGGAATTTGGGGATCCCTTGGGTGAAAGGCATGGTTGGAGCGGCAGGAACAGCGCATCCATTGTTTCACATGATGGATGAGTTTGCCGGACGATTTGAATATAACACTGGTATCGGCCAAGAAGCGCAAATTGTTCGAGCTGCATATCCTATCCATTGGCGCCAGTTTCTCGAGGCCATGACGGAAGTGTCTGCCACGGAATACATTGCTGCCTCAAAGGATAGAGAATTAATGGATCTCTGGCGAACCTTTATATCCTCATATCACGGCAACGACGGTTTACTGGGATTCCACCGGCGAAAAGTATTCGGCTTCCTTGCTGTCTCATTCAGGATTGGTCGAAGTACAACTATCAACGGTCTAGGTCGCGAGCGCAGGACCGAGCCCTGGCACGAGGTTGATCAAGAATTGGAAAAGGCACGTCTCGAACGCAGATGTCTCGACCTAGATGATCATACTCCGGATACCGAACCCAGCTCGAACAAAGTCTTTGTCTCGCAGCTCATAAAACATAACTCGGAAGAAACTGGTTATTGGTTCTCGGCCGAGGGGGGTGTATACGACGCAAGCGCATTTATGCAAAGGCATCCAGGAGGGGATACTGTGATTGCGTTGTGCAGCGGGCAAGACGTTACCGACAGCTTGACGGCAGTCGGTCATTTGACGAACTCTTTGATCAGAAATAAACTGGAAAGCTATCGGATAGGGACGCTGGAAAAGCCTAAATTTGCCTCTTCGCATGCAGAAGAGCTTTACATGGCTGCCGTTGATCTAGGTCAAAAGGCAGCCGAAATGGAAAACGTGCACCGGCGAAATTTCCAGTTGTTGAATGGGAAACTTACCATGCTGGACGAACCAGAGACTCTCACGCCTAAGAAGGAACGACATCTGATTGATTCAAAAAAAAGGCTTCAGGATGAGCATGTGCCGGTATTGGCGATGCTTTTAGATGCCCTACTCGATAGTATCGGGAAGTTGGATATGGAGTTTGATCTGAGTGCCACTCGTGCGCAAATGGCCGTCCTCGTTACGCCAGGAACAGGACTGGGCACTGTAACCCGTTTCTTGGACTATGAAACGGCGCTAGACGGCCTGAAGAAAGACTCGAGTCGGTTGACTGAAGTGAAAGAACTTGTTGCGATGGTGCTTGGAACCTTTGAAGACCCTGGATTCACATATTCTGAGCAAAGTCAGCTTGAATCCATTGTGGACACATTAAGTAGAGTAGCGAGTCCATTGGTAGTCCTTGCTGGAAAATGAATTCTTGTCTATCTTTGCAGGATCTTTATAGAAATTAGACATAACTTGGTGGGTTACACTTCCTTACTCCCGAGCGCGCCGACAGCCTATGTAGATTGGCAATGCAGGTGTGACCGCCCTCTTAATAAGAAGACTCGAGATACTACCTAGGTACGAGCTGGAACAGAGAAAGAAGGACCCAAGGGACTCCTGTGTACTCTCAACAGAAATCTTTAGCGCAAGATCCTATATGCTCCTTGAGGTAATGATACGTTTAGTTCGGTTAATCCAAGCTGCGAGTGGCACAGCTAGAGATCACGTCTCTGTTTTTAATATCCAAGCCGTAGTAGAATCCGAAGAAATAAAGTGCATTATACTGATATCATTCTTCACGTGATTGACCTGGTGATTATCCCATACTCTATAGACAACCATGCTCGATCTGGTATTTGCGAGGGTCAAGGGTGGGCAATGCGAGAAAACAACCCGTGGATGTATGCCACGGATTCAAAGATGGGGGGAGAGGAAAGGTATGTACATTTCATGAATGCATGCTGGAAGACAACCACAAACTGCGCACACTGGGATGGGAAGGGGGCAAAAGCAGGGGGAATTGGCCGATTGTAAGGCCAAAAAAAAAGAGGCGAAGAGACGTCAAAGTACACGGCGGGAGTTGCTTTGGGCGTTGCTCCCAGCCCCCGAATCAATGGTCTCCTACCGCCGAGATGAAGCTGTGCTCCTGGCAGAACAGAGGATATAGCGATGGAATCTGGAAAGACATTGGATATAAGGTCGAGACCATTCGAGACGGCCCCTGAATCCCACAAGGTACGGTACCAATGTTCCACTGCCGACGATGCACATGTTTTCTTCCAAATGCAACCAAGAGACGGATCACAACAGCCAGACTCAGTGGCACAGCGTGCTTGATGAATGTGTCAACAGTCATGATGGAAAGGGTGACACCATCTTCCGATTAAAAAGAGTGCAGATCCGTTGAACGCCGCCCAGAAAGAAAACCCCACGACCAACATAACATGCAGGCTCCAGCTGGAAACTCCCAAGGGCGGACCCGAGAGATGCACACAGCCGAATAAATAGACAGGGGGGAACGAGGCGCAGGAAGATGTGGCGAGCACTGAGCACTACAGCGCCAGCGTCAAGATCTATGGCGAGGCCCAGCCACCAGCCACATCCACCCATTCGTTGAGACAGCTGCCTTGCTTGCCCTCAACATCGACAATGTCAGTGTCGCAGCGGCATCGGCAACCGACACCGTTCTCCTTGACTTGGTCAGGGTTCGCCCAGTACTCGTCTTCCTCGATCCGTTTCTTCTCGTCATCGGTAGTCATCTCGAGGTAAGGGATACGGGCGAGTTGGCGTGCCGGAGCGTTGGCAGGACAATGCTGAATGGTAGTGTGGCGGTAGCCAAAGTCACGGAAGTAATGAATATCGCTAGGGGCGAGGAGAGCACCGGCAGCGAGAGAGTGAATAGGAGCATCACCCCACTAGTACAGTCAGTAAAGATCCCCCGACAGAGTTCAAGACATAATATAGCATACCCGCTCATTCCAAAATCCTCCACTTCTGTCCATCATCGTGAAGAAGTCTTCATACTCCTTGCTGCGGAACCAATCCAGACGGGCAATCTCGAAGTTGCTCCAGAAATGGCACATGTTGTAGCTCTCGCCTTCCATGGCCTCTGGGTCCACGTCCTTCAGATTGTTGTCACCGGGGTCGGTCTGCAGGATTTCATCAGGCAGCTTGTCCTGCTTGTTCTCCTCGGGAGTTTCTGGTTGCGCCGGCTGCTCTAGGAACATCTCCCACAAACCCTTCGACTTGAGGTTGTTCTTGCGCTTGTAAGCAGCCGCATACCGGAAGATGTTGGGGACAGTCTCGCGAAGCTCTTTCACTGCAATTGTGAAGCCATAGGTCTTGTTTGCCTCGGCCATCTTGAGGAATGGATCACTGAAGTATCAGTCAGCAGATTGATCAGGAAAAAAATGCCACAGTAGGAATCTTACTAGGTGATGTCACAGAAGTACTTGATCTCGGGCTCCAAACGCCAGTACCACTCGTACTTCATCAGCAGAGGGTGCTTGTAGAAGTGTCTGTCGCAGAGTTAGCTTTATAGTCCAAGTCTCCTAAACCCGCCATTGACTACTGACCCTGAGTAGAATCGGCACATGTGGTGGTAGCTTTCCATTCCACCGTACATGATGGCAGCATCACCCTGCTTCCTGATGCCCTCTTTGGCAACCTCATGGTCAACCCAATCAGGGAATCCCCACATAGAGTTGTCAATCTTGCCGAATTCAACATCCGCGCTGGTGTAGTTCTTGACCGTCGCCTTGAACTCCTCGTCGAAGTCACCATCGTTGAGGAAAACGTAGGGGTAGTGCCACCACCGGTTGAAGTGTCTCTCGATCGACTTGAGCGACTGGATTACGCCCTCCAACTCCTTGTTTCTAGCAAGAACGACGAAGGCGGCATTGGCGCGGGGAGCCTTTGCAATTTCATCGGGCTCAATGGGCATACAACCCGTAGCAAAGACTTTATCATGTTTTTCGCTGATTTTTCTATAAAGCGCAGGAGGTTAGCTATTGCACACACGACCACCGATTGTCATGGAAATACGAACCGGATAGAAGGCGGAGTGCCCGCTGGAATTAGGATGCCCCCGGGAGAGGCAGGATGTCGGACAAAGAGGAGCAGAATAAGCACAATTACAAGGCATGGAAATAGTAAAACAAGACCCAGGGGTATAGAAATAGACGAATTGCCCTTTAGGCGAATCCTCCGTCGGAAAAAGGCGAATCTAGGATGGAGGCGGCCTTTCTCGTTTGGAGCATCTTCCAACGGCAGACTCGGCGCACTAGGCAGCCTTTTCGTGATGCGTTGAATAAAGCTCATGGGTGCGATTGTGTGTGAGCACACGAATAACGCTAGAGGTCAGCTGTCTGGCCCAAGCGACAGCACGGGGCCGTTAGGGAGATAGCGGAGAAATTGTGTCGGGGGTGTGTGATCAGAAGACAACTGCTTCTTGAACGGGAAAAAAAGGTGAGCGCACGATCAAACGGAATTCGAACCGTATAGATCACGGGAAGATCCGAAAGTGGAAAGATCTTTAGAAGTGAAAAAGAAAATGACAGCAAAACGAGTGGCCGGAGGAATGCCTCCTTTCGTCCCCCAACTTTCTCAGTCCCACGATAGATAGATGGGGATGGCGTCCGGAGAAACGCAAGCAACTGTGAACAGCAAGGTACACAGAAGAGAGAGGGACATCAAAACAGGATGAGGGTGATGGGGAGAGAGAAGACGGACGGGGAATTGGAAGAATGGATGGGTTCCAGAGGTTGCTTGCGCCTCCCTGGTCTTGGCGAAGTCCGGTGGCCTCTCAGTTGTCACCCTGAGACGGTTATTTTACCCCCAGGTTACTGTGGAGTGGCGCTATAACCAGTATTGTATGGTATTTTATGGTAATCTTCATTTTGTGCGATTATACTATGCTTCTTTGCTTCTTCGAACATGTCGGGGATCAAATGTTTGCCTCCGGTGCCTCTTATTTAACATATTCCCTTTGAGGTTTACGTGGACTTGATACTCTCTTGCATCTCCTTTGTTCTTTTGCCAAAATCCGATTGGCTTCTCATGGCGTGGTCTATAACATAGGGGGCCAGGTGATTCTAAACGGTAGTACCACTTGTACTAGCCCCAAGCTAACGAAGAAAGCTCCTGTGCGATCATTTTGATCCCATCTGCTGGGACTATGCTTGTGCTCGTGTACTCTGTACTTTGTACAAACTGTTGTACCTGAATCCCAAAAAAATATATCAGATGACACTCTGTACAGCTTATTGTACATAGCCCACTTGATCCACCATTGTTCGGCCCTACGAGGCAATGACACATACGGAGTACGCTGGAGGCAATGACTACGGGCATGGATAATCGGCTTTTCTGGAATGTCCCAGCTGGTCAACAAGGTCTTTTTTCACATCATTCCAAGGTCTACCCGGATAACTTCAAAACTCACATCCCTCCTGAGACGACTTGTCTCACTTGTTTCTATGTGAGCCGATACAATCTGTAGCATTAGCGCATGACGATCGAGGGTCCAAACTTTCCCAGGCCGTTAGGCCCGAAAGTCTCGCTTGTCAGGACTCTTGTTGGGACTGTCTGACCCTGTCATCTGTTCGCATTCAGCCTCTTATATGTGTCTATTATTGAGTCGTTAGGTACCTAGTACTTGATATTTCATACTCAAAGGGCGCGTATGCAGGTACCGCGTACGTATGGATATTTACCGTCCTCCGTTCAGGATGCCGATCTCGTAAGATCTGCACGTTATGTAAAATACAGTACTCTGTATGTAATTTTTGTTTTCAATTTAAATCAAAATTGCAAATTTAATTATCTGTATGGGTCTCATCCAAAGTCTGGACCCTGGACGAGATAATTTTCATATTGAACACATTTCTATATTGGGAGGTCTGTACTCTGTACATGTACTCTGTACTCCGTGTGTCATTTTCATTCTTCACCTATATCACTTCAACTATATCTTATGTACCTTATGTATACCGACGACGTCCAACATACCCGTGGACATGTGTACTACTACCTACACAGGACTACGTATACAAGGTTTTATTATTGCTCGTGTGCATGGTTACTCGAAGGAAATTTCCAAGAGAAGATATTTAGTTAACACTAATATATCACCACTTGCATATCAAAGTTATATAATTTCCCATGCACATCGTAGATCCTAACTTGTTGAGAAGCCAAAGGGTCAAAAGGCTTGGTTCCGGCCAAGATCATCCGTCATCCCATCATCACACTCCGCATGACAGTAAAGTAACTATATGGAGTCACCACCGTGGGGTTCCCCCTTTTTTCATTTCTTCCCTTCTACCACACCTCAATATGGATACAGTGCTGACGAGGCCATCGTTCTCTGAGGGCAAAACACCCATGATCAAAGTCCCCGAACCTGGCCCCTCATCTCATTTCCGAGGGCCTCGCATCAGTGGAAATTTGGATCCCTTTTCGCCTGTCAACGAAAATGGAAGCTTCGAATTCGATCGAGTCTTGAAAACAGGGAGAGTCTGTCGCCGAGTCAAACACAAACATGTCTTTCGCGCCTCATGGAAATCAGCCTACCTCGTCCTCCGACCGAACCTCCTTTCCGTATACAAGGACGAAGAGACCACCCGTCTCCGAGTCTCCATTTCCCTGTCTGAAGTGACCGCCGTCGCGCCCGTCAAGTCTCCGCGATCGACCCGACGCCATGTTTTCGGTGTCTTCACTCCATCCACGAATTACCGCTTCGAAGCCCTGACCGAACGCGATGCTGAGGATTGGATCGATCGCATTCGTGCCGAGACCCCGGGCGACGAGGACGAGCAAGCTTTCCTGGCTTTGACCAGAAAGCGGGAAACCCCCGCCATCCACAAACAGCTCGTTGACGAGACAACCGATCACTCCGACTTCGATAACGCTGGGCGCGCCAGCTCTCCCGAGCCACGCCATCCACTGTCCCAACGTAGCAAAAATGCCCAGAGACTCCCTTACATCCAGGATTACTCCGGCAACGAAATGACTTCATATTCAGAGTTCTCCGATGGACCTGCGCCAGCACGCAATAGCCACCTACGATCTATGCCCTCCATCCATTCACTGTCCGTTTCAGCACCAGAGGATAAACTAGCACCCCGGCCGTCAGCATCTCTACCCCGAGACACCAAACAAACAGACCTGGGCATCCTGCGTGACCCAGAGCGGGTCATATGTCAGGGGTACCTGCAGGGGCTTCGCATCCAAGGGACCGTGCGCCAGTGGAAACGACTCTGGATTGTGCTTCGACCTAAGAGTCTGGCCTTCTATAAGGATGAAGCGGAGTATGCTGCCATCAAGATCATCCCGATGTCTCAAGTATTCGATGCCGCGGAAGTGGACCCTTTGTCGAGATCGAAGACGTTCTGCATGCAGATCATCGCCGAAGAAAAGACTTATCGACTTTGCGCTCCAGATGAAGAGTCCCTCGCTCGCTGGCTGGGCTCATTGAAAAGCATTCTCGCTGCGCGCAGGAGATTGGATCCCGCTCTGGGCACTTCTGTATAATATCCCTCGCTCTACGGAGTAGAGCCTGTTTTATTACTCTACCTATTTCCATTCCCTTCACTTCATTTCCCTACATCACAGCAACCCTTTTTCTTCATCTTACCTTTCACCTCTTTTCTTTCAATATACCCAGGTTGGTGACCTCATTTTGACTACTCGTCTCGAGCTTCGGAGTCCTCAAGGAACGGATTGGCGTTAGTACCTTCGTGCCCATTCAATGGGCGAAGGGGAGTTCTTTTTCATCAAGCTATTCAGCCTTTTTTCTACCTTTCATTTCTCCAACAGCTTTGTCTCTTAATCTCATTTATCGAGGCGATGCATTCTCATTGTGCGTGCTCCTCACTCACTGTCGAGTCTGACATTCTTCCTTTCTGTCGTCTGTCTTGTTCCATTTCAGTGTCTATATTGAGCACCCATTATGTATCATACTGCTTCAGGCCGTACCTAGGCAGTACTCTAGTGCATAGTATGTAATACAGATGAGAAACATTACGTTCAGATTTCCTACAGGAGGGTGCACCCATATCTATCTGCTCACATAATATAGTTCAATTCGAGGAAGCGCCGTCACCATAGCTTTGCTTCATACAAATGCCTAGGGCTATGCAATGCATGATGCCAACGAATGAAGACTAGCGCAGTAGCGCAGGCTCTCGTGAGAAACTTGATGGGTGCCCTAAGGAGAAAACACCTCACATACGAAGAAGTGAGGAAACCGAATTCGCGTTTCTCGATTTTCCACGTAGCCCCTCCAATGACCGTACCAACAGAACAAGAACTGCCCGAGCTTATTGAGCATGAGGTAACTGGTAGCCCACGCCAAATGGGGTTCAAGACATACAAGGATTACCACCAGTCAAGTTTCCCCTTCGAGAAGGGCCTTGATGACCGATATTTCAAGGAGCAGGAACAATCATCCGAAAACCCAGGGGGTTACAAGCAATCTGGCTCGATCACAATGATAGACATTTCTGCAAGCGGCTCTGTCTCTTCTTCGCATAGGTTTCCCTTGCTACAGGGGACCCCAATGGATACAAGGCATCAGGAGGATTCCAACGGCGCTACACGGTGTCACGGCAACGACCTTCGCACTAGAATTGTCATATCTGACTATTGGCGACATACAATCTTCTACGATTCTTTTGCTGTGGAGTATGGTCAGGATCCGGACCTTTTGAGAGCAATTTTCGGCTATTTTGAACGTCTCGATGGAAGGATATTCGACCCGCGTGCTGTAACTGCTTTCCTACCGTGGGGTTCCTGTTCGAAGGACAAACCTGAGGTTCTCAATCTTGGTTAAGGGCGATTTGCACTCTGTCTTGAGAGGGAGTGTGGAACGACTGTGAAGCATGATTTGAACATTGTGTTTAGTAAGTTCATATTCGACAAGATTGGGCTATGAACTAAAGCTGGGACAGTTTTCTGGACTCCACCAAGACGGTGTCGAAATATTCAAAACGGCATTCCGATTCCTTTACGATCTCATTTTCGCTTTCAGGGTCGATGCGTTGTGACTCCAGAATACTGCGCTTCAACCCTGTCTAGGTATGCTCTCAGTGGTTATCACGACTATTATGACGACGACAACGTTTTCGTCGATCTTTACAATACCCTTCTAGTAAACTGGCCTTGCGATCGAGTATTGAAGGCAAATCTGAATGCGACGCTTTCCCTGGCACCGTGTTTAGACTTCAAGTCCGCAGAGCTATATACGATCTCCACGCTTCTTAGTGAAAGTTACGGAACCAACCCTGAATCATTACATACAGTGGGGCGAGCTTTGCGGGCTGACATTGAGGCAACTGCTGCAAGCCGATCCAGCTGGGATAGGTTATGGGAACCCACTGGAGATCGTCAGCGCAAGGATATGTTTGCGATTGACCACGACTATGCCATGGAATGTGCTAAAAGGATTGAGTCCCATATCAGAGACGAACAGCAGTTGGAAGTCGGCAGATTAAGCCTAGAGGAGTCAAAAAAGGCTATTCAGCAAGCGGAGATTGGGATCAAAGAGGGAAAGCGAATGAAGATGAGTGAGTGCTATGCAAATCATCTATGGATACTCCCAAAACCCAATACTCAACCTTGCATTGTCCTTAGTCACTATAATCGCTTTTGTTTCCTTACCTGCTTCATTGTCAATGTCCGCTTTTGGCATGAGCCTACGACAGCTCAACAATCCATCGGTCTGGGTATTCGTGCTCACTGCAGTCATGATACTCGCAGTCTCATTCTTGCTCTGGTTAATGATATACCAATTCAACTTCGCCATTCATGCTCTACGGTCGCAGAGGACAATGGGCGAAGGACGACCGCTCTCTGAAAGATTATATTGTCTGTTTTGGCCTCTCCGCCACCGCCATATGATATTCTTGTTCCGCTCCGGCATTGCCATTTCGTTGCTCCCGGGTGGTAGGATTAGGTTTCAACCAGCATGTCAAAATCACGACTGCAAGGCGAGACTAATTCCCAAGCGGCTGGGTTTGGATCCTGCTGAAACACACGATGCAAATCGGTCCCGGGCCTATGTCTCGTATCATATGTCTCTGCATGGGGGAGATAGGACGGCACGGCCTTTCAGTGGTGTCATCTTAAACTACAGGAAGGTAGGGTGATAGCTAATATCGTGGCTCAAATCTAAGAAATGTGATTCCCACAAGAATAGTAAACCATTGTATGTGGATATATATACTATATGTATGTACCCAACGCTGAAGTCACTATCAAGATACCACAATTCAAGTTTGGATTTATAACTATCCTAGATTTCTTCAAACCTCGCACGTATATCCATCCATATATTACTCTAAGGCGTGACTAGTCGTATACTACAAAGCTTGTCTTGGTCAAGCCAAGCTTTTGGTCGGCCTTGGCTGAAACCCTTCAATCTGAAATGCGAGAGATCAGTTTTGTGACTCAGATGACTAGGACTCAGCAAATCATCCATCTACAATCGGATGACAAAGTCTGCGGAGATGTCGACCGAAATGATGCGCGGACGTAGATTAATGAAAATGTCGCTGAATGATTCTATACTCTATATTAGAAATACCAGCCCTTTCGCTAGGCAGCGAAGGTGGTTAGGGAAGCCACCAAAATTGTCATGTGAACAAGCCACAACAAATTTGCAGCAATAAATACAAAAGCCCTTCCTAAGGTCAAACTAACGCATTTCCTCTTCTTCAACGGGAATGCTGTTATACTCGCCTGAGAAGGACCTGCCTTCTCCATCGGTAGTGGTGAGATCGTCCTGAGGCTTGCTCTCGTGTTGCACAACCAAGAACGACAAGAACACGATAGCTGCTCCAACCCAGTATAGAGGGCTGGAATATTGTGACTGTAGGACCATCTGTCCAACCAGGGACAGCGGGATGGTCATACTGAGTCCGACAGTGACGATGAGCGGTGTGGTAAGAAGCATAGCGTAAGCCCAAGCAATGTCAGAGACAAATGATGCGAACGCGTTAGTCTGATGGCCGTGAGGTTAGTCAAATAAGCATCGGAGGTAAAAAAGAGGGCTTGGGCTATACCAGAATGATTGCCCACACTCGCGACGTTTCGGGCATGGAGAAGGGCTCTATTCCTGTCCAGTGCATGATGAAGAAACCAGGCCATAGGAAGATAATGTTGAAAAATCCAACCAGTCCGAAGAACAGTTGCATGTTTACCCGGGATTCGTCGCCAACTTGCTTCTTCATCACCACGGTGTAAAGACCGTACAGGATAGCGCTGAACGCCGCCATGGCATCTCCAAGAGCAATCTCCCCTGAGGATTTGTGTGGGAATGAACCCTCACTACTATTCGCGCCCTCGTCTGTGTCTGGCTTGGAGAGATCTACGCGCGAAATGAGGATAATGCCAATCAGAGAAGCCATGACACCCATGAATTTGCGCATAGTGAATTTCTCAACACGTAGCAGGGCGCCGAAGACCATGGTCCATACACCTAGAGGAATGAGGGTGAGTATACATGACTCTGAACACATCTAAACAAGGGAATCCATACCACTGGTAGAAGTTAGAATGGTTGTGCTTCCAACTGACGTGAATTGAAGGCACCCCATGGCGAAGTAATTTGCCTATCCAAACAAACTTCGGTTAGTTCACTTCGAGATATAAGCCTACCACATCGTGGATGTACGACATACAGTAAACTATGATAGGTTAGCCAGCTCATCATATATCCAACCCCCAACCTTGTGTGCTTACCCAGAGAAGACAAAACTGAATACTGAGTTTAGCTGTTGCTTTGAGCCCTAGCTTTCCACCTGGAGCATCCTGCCTCTCCGGTGAGAATCGCCCATCTTCTTCATCCGAGCCGGTGCGCAGCATGCTCTCCTCCTCTGCCTTTGGATCATGTGAATCCAAATGATTCAAAAAGCTCTTGAGCGAAGTGATCTGAGAGAGTTTCCCGCTGCGCCAAAGACCCCATGTGCGACCAGCGACGATGAAAAGGAGGGGCATCATAAACATGGAGGTGTTCGTATAAGTTACGAAGAAAGGTTTCGGGTAGGTTCTGTCGGCGAAGATGGTCTGGATGGCACTCGATGTGTAATTAGCCAAAGGTCTGCAGCAAAATATGTCTTTCGCGTTATGAATTTTCAGGGAAAGGGCGCGCATACACTTCCAAGGAAGTTCGAGGTTGTCCATAGCACAACCACCACCAGGAGCAGAATGATCCCTAATGTTCGCCGCGCTATTCCCAGTGGCATCACGGCGGGTTGGTCGGGGGTGGTGGAGGCCATGGTATTGTAGTTGTCTGTGAGAGGAGGTAAATCTGCGCGACTCGTCGAGGTGTAATACTGCTCAGGAACCTCGTGTCGCCGATGTCGCAATCGCTACGTTTGCAGCCGGTGATGCCGAGTTGGACGGGGTATCAGTCGGACTGCTGTCATTTGAAGCGCAACGAGCGAAGATCTCCAGTGCAGGAGCAAATGAGTGTCACGAGACTCCCTGCCTAAAGATATGCGGGCTTGAAGAGAATACGGGGGTATGCCAAGCATTTGCGAGATAAGGGTCCGAGTGGGGAGAAATGTAGTCGCGGCCGATATTAATTGATTGCGCTGTTATTTACCCTGTACATTTATTGTAGGAATTACCTAGGTACTATAAGACACTTGTGATAAATACAAATGTCCAAATGGCTTCCATCAGGAGTAACGTGCCGTTCATCTGGGATTGATCTACTTCGATAAGATCAACTGCCTATTACAGAAAAATGAAGGTCCATTGCATTAAGCCCAACGAAGACATAGTCTGCATAAAAAGCCGAGAAAGGGTTGAGTAAGATGTTTCTCTCTCAGGCGAATTCCACAATTGAAACAAACACATCTACAAGACACCGGGGGAATGGCAAAGTCATCCAAAGCAAAACCCCATGGTCTTCTCTACAAGCTCGGACCGGAGACCAACCAAATAGTAGTAGGAAATAGGAAAGACAAAGGAAATAGGTCGCTGGAACATCACGGGAATTGGAAGGGTATATCAACAGGCACATCCATCTCGGTCATTGTCTAGATGGATGTTGATTGGGTCGCTGAATTCGCCACTGAATTCCTCGGCCTCTTCCTGGGCAAGTGCACTCCGTGCGATAACTAAATAGTGATTAGCAACCTTGGAAGAAAACAGTTGTTGGGCCAATTTGACTCACCTTCAAATGCCTGCTCGACGTTCACAG
The DNA here is from genome assembly GCA_911456345.1 of Penicillium egyptiacum. Taxonomy (NCBI): domain Eukaryota; kingdom Fungi; phylum Ascomycota; class Eurotiomycetes; order Eurotiales; family Aspergillaceae; genus Penicillium; species Penicillium egyptiacum. The sequence goes on from CAJVRC010000898.1 coordinate 506,938, forward strand.
CTTCCTTGGCACTGGTCTCGAAATAGGGAATGTTACCCTTCGACTGGCAGAAAGTCATGGCCCGTTTTGAGGAGATCATACGCTTGTTCTCCTCTACGTCGATCTTGTTACCGATGACAACCTGCATATGACCATCAGCACGGACCAACTTAGCATTTTTTGCCTACTGCTGCGGCGCAAGAGATAAGAAAAGGAATACGGGAACACCACTTACGAATGGGAAGCTCTCTGGGTCTCTTGGGCTTGCCTGGATCAAGAACTCATCCCGCCAGCTGTCAAGAGCCTCAAAACTCTTGGAGTTGTTCACATCGTAGACCAGGACGCAGCAGTCGGCTCCACGGTAGAAGGCGACTCCCAATGACTGGAACCGTTCTTGGCCTGCCGTATCCCAGATCTGACACCTCCGAGTCAGTTATTGCCCCTCATCACGATTGTGCGAGGGTCTCCAGCGCCTTACCTGCATTGTCACCAGTCGGTCGTCGACGAGAACTTCCTTTGTAAGGAAATCTGCTCCGATAGTGGCTTTGTAGCTCCCACTGAACTTCTTATTGACCTATTCACCTCGAAAAGTTGCGTGTTAGCGGTTAGGTATTCGTGGCCGACCACGGTATTGCCCGCAGAGCGCTAGTTGGGGGCGAGGTTGAACGGACATATTGGTTCATCAAACTTGTTTTTCCCACACCACTGTCACCAAGGATGATAACCTAGGTTTTTGAAAAGGCATAAGTTAGCTAAAGGTCTAATTTTTGAAGGTTTCAGTGCTCATCACAGGGAGCAGGTGCGGAGATTGTACCTTAAGGAGGACCTTCTTCCTTGACGCCATGGTTGAGAATCAGCCAAATGACCGAGCGTAAATGCGTGAGGGATAAACCAAAAATTTCACTATTAGGCAAAGATCTATAATCAGTCTTCACTAAGCCTTTATAGAACAGATAAAGACAAGTTAGTTGGAGAGTTGGGGTCGGGTTGCAGCCGGATTCGATGATGCATGAGGAGACATGGGCGGTGGAGCGGGCGGTGGGCAATTGATAACGATTAGCACTGCATCTCACTCCCGGACGGCAATCACCTCCACTTCATCACATTCAGGTACATCCCAATTTGCTTGGGAAGGCTTATGGCCCACTGGAGGGATGAGTACTTGGCTGCCCTGACAGTCCGAGATCAACGAGAGAAAGCAAATACTAATCTGTACGATGCCTGTGAGTCTATCATTGATGCTCTTTGTTGAGCGACCGCGACTGACATCATTACCAAATCTAGATGCCCAGCTTGCAGATCGTACCAGCAAATTAGCAACACCAGCAAAATGCAGCAGTCCCGCAACAGCGCAAAGTGAAGCTCAACCCACTGTTCCATCTCCTATAGTTGCACCACCCAGAAAGCAACGATCGACTGAGCCAGATTCTAACCCGGCCGATCTTCTTAATACCGCCCGTGCCGACTTGTCCGAAGCACAGCGATCCCGCTCAGAATTGCAGGACCGCTTGAATCGAGTGAATGCAGAAGTGGAAACACTTCGCAAGAAGAGTTTGCAAGAGGGTCGACGAATCAACACTTTAGAAAGCGAGAGGGCGCATCTAAAGCTACGATTGAAAGACAGAGATGCGGAGCTGAAAGGGAAGGCCAAGCTGCTAGAGGTAGGCTCTCTTGATATCTACATAGGCTTTCCAATCATGCAGGAGTGGGTGAGGGAAAGTGGCTAACATGAATTATGTGCATTTCTGCAGGACTTCCAAGACGAACTGGCAACACTAAACCTCCAGCTCAATATGGCCGAAGAACGATCGACGCGACTCAAAAATGAGAACCAAGACCTGGTTGATCGCTGGATGGCCAGAATGGGTCAAGAAGCTGAGGCTATGAACGATGCATCGAAGTATTCCTAACTAGTCCCGAGCAGGTTGACAGGGCCAGGTTGCTAGAAGAGATTGGAGCATAGCTTCTGTGACATTTAGATCTGGAGTCGTGATACTAGTTAGCCATTTAGATGGAATGTGAAACCGCTAGATACATGATCATGCGGCCTATATCAAGGCTTGCTGTTCAGGCACCTAGTGCCTGAACAGCAAGTGTTGTACTAAGCCCGCGGTTCTGTGCTCGGTGGTGAAGATAAAATGAAGTGCAGATCACTGACAATGGGAGCAAATCTTGGCCTCTTGCGGTCACGATACAGCTAAAATATGATGCTACGAGAAAACGATATAGAAATCTGAAATTTGTAGAATTGCTGACCTGTACGATAGAAAGCGGAAATATTAACATTTATACTCGCCATGTAGCGCTGGAGTGACCCTCATAGACCAGTCATGTGAAAGGTCGGCTTTGATTTCCGTAGAGGCATGTTCAATGATAGCTCATGTGACAATCAATACGATCCATCTTAGGTCGTGTGACAATTGGTGACAGGCCTAATCGGATGTTTATTCTCCGTAGTTCTGATCGAATTGAAGAAACAATCCCTTTTGTACAGGTCAGATTGTCGGAAAATGGTATCATACAAAAATTCAACAGGGAAAGTATATCCGGGAACTGGGACAATGTAATGTACAAAACGTGCCAAAACGAAAAAGAAAATATATATGCCAGGCCAAGATATCAAGCCAAGCAGCCATTCAAGACTATGACATATTGTCAATGAAGGCTTTCAGCCGAGAGCTGTCTTTAGTGGCGATGAAATATGTACCGCCAACGTCGGTCCAGCTCACGTTGTTCGACCAATAATTCTTCTGCTGGACCTTAAGGAGATTGATCGGAGAGTTAAGGTTGCGAGATTGGATTTTGTGACCAGCCGGAACAAAAGACTTGAGCGAGACAATTTTGCAGCCTTCTTTCATGTCCAAAAAGTGGTTGATCAGCTCATTGTTCAGTTGTGGGGTGAAAGCCTGGTTGTTAATGAGCACCACATCAGCCCGCTTCAAGACGCTGGTAATACTCTCCTGCTCAAGAAAGTCACCTCGGACAAGATGAGTTTTGCCTGGTGCAATGCCCCACAGCCGGCATCGGGCCTTGAACTCGGATTGCTGCAAATCTGCCAAATCACATGCGTTTGACATCATCTCACAACCCCAGCTCTCACAGCCAACCTCAAGTGCCGCCTGAAGAACGACATTACCTACGCCCGAGCCAAGATCGACAAAGACCTGCTCCGATTTGAGCTTGGTTTCTTTGAAGATTGTGCTGATAAAGCGAGGGAGAAGTTCTCCGTAGACGTTGTCCGTGCCATTCTCGTATTGCCGGAGAGACTCCACTTGAGGGGATACCGTGCGGGAGTAAATTTGAGTGAGAATTCTTTCCACCCAAGGTAAACAAATGCCCTGTTTCGCGTCCAAATACTTCGCAAGACTCCCGTTGCTCCTTAACCGCTGGATAGCCTTATTGTAATCATCGACAGCTTCCCGAAATTGGGTCTCGGATTTTACAGCCAGTGCCCGACGTAATCGACGCTTGATCCCGGTCGTCTCGTCGTTGAATTGATCCGCCTCCTCGCTAGGGATGTAATTATCGGAGACCGTTTCGATGACCTGAACAATATCGTCGATGGGTCTGAATTCGTCATTTTCGCGAGGAACCACAGAGTCATATCTGACCGACAAATAAATTAGCATACCAGTGCCAATAAATCAATATTCCAATCAAACGTACCTCTCCTGCTGCGAAGCACTCGGATATTGCAGGAGAATCTCTTTGGGTTTGCCCTCGGCACCGAAGGCGGGCTTGAACTTGCCGGCCTTCGGACCCGACGTTATATCCGCGGCATGTATCATTTTAAACGGGCGAGATCCTTCTTCCGAGAACGCCTTCGCCGAGCGGAGACGCCGCTCCGGGTCGGGTTCGGCGCTGGCGCTGGTCCTCGCGCGTTTGTGCACTTCAAAGGAGGCCTCGCTATCGCTCGCGTCATCATCGCTCGAGAGCCGTTGTTCGGGCGTCGGCCTTTTTCGAATGCGCGAGGAAGTACTGAGTCGTTTGGCCGAGCGTGCTTCCAGGTCACTGGAGACCGATCGAGACTTCAACGTCTGCGCATTTCGGTTCCGCTCCGTCGAGGACTGGACTCGAGGTGATCGAGTCTCCGAGGGTTGTGTGACCGATCGTGTAGGAGCTGCAGGTCGAGTCTGCACAACCTTGCGAATTTGCGCCTTCTTTGGTTGTAGAGAGAAGGCTCCGGCCCCTCCTTTCTGAAGGTGGTCGAAAAAGCCCATATGGATAAGGATAGATATAAACAAACTAATGCAGAAAGAAAATAATGTATGCAAAGTATGCAATAAAAACAAGGCAAAGAATATAAGAAGTATAATGCGAGTAAGGTGGATGTGGGAGAAGAAAAGAAAAGAGAAGAAGGCTTATCGATTAAGGCGCCACTCGGGGAAACCACGCGATCCCGCGTTCCTTGGCGTTCCTTGGCGCTAAATGCACAGGATCATATGTACCTGTCCCAACTGGTACCACTTGTGAATTTGCCGAGGCCAATTCGATTTCAACTGACCAGCTTTTGATGGTCAACGGACTGGTCGGTGGCTGTGTCAATTGGCCGGGAAGCCTCACAAACCTCTGTGTGCAGGGAACTTGTGAGCCCTATCTTGTTCAACGAAACGATACATTTGCTGGTGTTGCAGGCGCTCATAACATTACCATAACACAACTTCTCTCATGGAACCCAACAATCGATCCCGTATGTACCAATTGGCCTACAAAGATTGGCCATGTGATTTGCCTCGGTAATAATGTGGGCTATGTTGAGCCGACTACGTCTTATGAAGCTTCTAGCACCGCAACTGCTGTTTCTATCCCTACCAACGCTGTCGATGGATCAAACACAAATTGTGCGAAGTGGTATAGCGTTGTCGATGATGGTGAGCTTTGTTTTCTGTCAATATGAGTCCTGCTCATGATCTAGACAACTGTGCTTCGATTTCTGTCCAGAATGGAATCAGTCTGGAGGACTTTGAATTCCTCAACCCGGAGCTCAACGCCAACTGCACGAACCTCTTTTTGGATAGGTACTCGGTTCTGCTCCTGTCCTCGTACTCTAGCTTGGGCTTATAGATTCAGGTTATTCTTATTGTGTGCAGGCCGTGGGTGATATATCGACATATTCAGGATATGCCACTGCAACCACCTCATCTGCAATTTTTGTGCCTGATCCTACCATTACTTGGACCGATCTCCCAACGGCCACTCGACCTGTATACAACTTCACTACGACGACTTCATCTTATCCACTTGCCTCCGGCTCCCTGGACAAATGTTTCGAGTCTTTCAATAACGATATGGGTGCCCTTGGATGTCATGAAGCGGCGACAATGTTCGGTGTTAGTGTGACGAACTTTTTACTTTGGAACCCGAGTATCTTGAATGGGGAGGATTACACGATTTATAATTGTAAGCTGACGAACGAGACGCGATACTGTGGTTCCTTCTACAATCAAACTTGTCAGTCCCTTACTTTGCAATTTGCCATGAACAGCCGAACGCCCATCTGAATATCCTCTATAACCAAGTGAATGCAACCACGACGATGGCCTGGGCTCCAGTCCCGACTGATGCCACACTTAATGCAACGACCGAATGTCTCGATTGGTATGACACCATAAAGGTCAGTTCACGTGAATCCAAGAGCTGGCGGGAACTTACTAAATCGACACAACCTAACCAAAGGTGATGACTGCGACTCAATCTGTAAGATATTCGACATTCCATTCTCGTCACTGTATGAGTGGAATCCAAGTATCGGTTCGTTCACGCAACCCAAACTATATGGTCTGTTCTGCTAACATCTTTCCAGGTTCGGATTCCACTAATCTCTGGATGAACACTCCTGTGAGTCAACACATCATGACCATCGCACTGAAAAGGAACTCATACGATTACTCACAGTATTGTGTGATGGGACAAGGCTGGTCTACCGTCAGCTATAACATGAGCACGACTTCAGCCAGCATTTCCACAACTTCCTCTACTGGAGGGGCCCCTGCTCCGACACAGTCCGGCATTGTAGCCGATTGCGAAGAATGGTATGTGGCTCAGAAGGATGACTCATGTGCAGCGATTGCATCAGAATATAGCATCACACTTGCCCAGTTCAATGCTTGGAACCCGGCCGTTGGAGGTATGTGCCTTGAACTCTTTTATCTCTGCCAGACCACTGAGGTGTCTAATCAATTATCTAAACTGCAGATGACTGCGTCGGCCTATGGGCAGATGAAGCGTACTGTGTTAAAGCCTCGACTGCGGCAATCACGACGAGCCCCACTGTGATGACTAGCTCAAGTCAAGGAACTGTTACTCCACCAGCACCAACCCAGGCGGGCGTTATATCCAGTTGCAACGCATATGACGTGGCCCAGGATGGTGATGGATGTGAGGTGTTCGCCACTCGCAACAATGATCACGGTTGACCAACTTTGTGAGGAATCTCCAGCCCTTAAAATAGATTCTCAACTTGATATTAACCATTTGCATAGATAATTGGAATACGGCCTTGAACAACGCCTGCGAAAAGTAAGTTTTCTATTCTTCCGGCTCATGAAAGTATCTTCTTGCTCACCATATTTGTCGCAACCAGCTTCTGGTTGAATGAGGCTTACTGCATCGGCGTACGATCTTAGGTCAGGTTTGTTCTCTTCTCGCGGAACCTCAACCGTTGGAATTGATACATACTCGAATATAAGTGCAATATATGTTGGCCATTACGGGATTTCTTTATTATACACCAAATCTTTCGGTGGCCTCAGGCTCTCCCTACGTACAGAACCTTCTCTGTTTGTTCGTAGATCTCTCTCTCTCTCTCTCTCTCTCTCTGTGTGTGTGTGTCTGTTTCTGCCTTTCTCTTTTATCCTCATCAGTACAAATGCATGCTTGTTTCCCCCTCTGCCCCTTCATTGGGGTGTGATTCCTCGCTAAACGTCCATCTGGGCCTTTGATATTGCTGGAAGAAGGGAGGATAGCAGGCCTTGCTGCCCACTAGCCTCCTCTGACAGAGGAACGTGGTCATCGCACTTTCGTGGCACTTTCATACCGTCGCTCCATCACACCACCGCGCTATAATCAGGCCAGCGAGCAAATCTTTTTCTTCTCAAAATATCTCCACCGAAGTCGAAACCTTTTGCAACCAAACTCCTACTCGCCTACGATCAAACTTAAAACATCACCAACAACTACAATACCGACCCCTTTCCGACCTTAGTTTTTGGTAGATTTGCACCCACTTGACCATCGATCGAGTAGTATACACGGACGTACCGATGAGTAACAACTATATATATCCGTCGAGAAAAATGATTTAAAGGCGCAAAAAGGCTTGTTCAAGGTGTGGGGTGACACGCAGGGGGATTAATGACGCGAAAAACGCCATTGCAGTGGACGGAACCTTGAACAATACAATTTCTTTCGGTGGCCTACTAGGTATGGCTCGGGCGGGCCGTATGCGAGAACTTCTTGGTTTGTCCGTAGATAAATATCTATATATATATCGCTGTCATCATCCTTCTCTTCAACCTTGGAACATCAGATTTAGCACGAATACATGCTTATTTCTGCTCTGGCTTCTCTCTCAATTTCCTACCTTAACATAATTCGAATTCAACCTCTAGGCCATGGCCGCTGTGTTTCAAAGCAACTTGATTCCAAATTTGCAAGACCTCATCGCTTGGTTCGAATGCTTTGGGGTCATCCTCACTGGACCAGGTCACTTTCGCCACTTCGTTCTCCACCTGATACCAAAACCGGTGTTGAGGTCGGTGCGAAACGTCCAATAACATGGAATCTAGTTTAGGCATCCGAAGAGCAGCCTTGCCAGCTGATAGATAATATTGGTTGAACAATTCGTGCACGAATTTGGTTCGGAATAGTCTGCAGTTGCGGTCCTCTGGAGAAACCCAATCCTGATCGGTGTCGTCCATATCATCATAGTAGGAGCCAAGACCATCTGAATCACAATCGGGCTCCTCGGCGTCGTCGTCTTGTTCAAACATCCATTTCCCACATGGCGTGACGGGTATATAATCCACGCTCACACCAGTTAGATGTGGCCAAAAGGGAGGTTCAGGAGTATCACCATTCAACGGCCAGAAAAGTTCTTTTCCCAAGACGCATTGGTTCCCACCTATCACTGTCAATTGCTGGGAAAATTCTCGTAAACGCGAGCTTAGAGGATCCGTGTTTCCCTCTACCGTTGAAGCCGCTGGAGGATAATTTTCATCTTCTGGGGTTGAATAGGCGAAATCAAGGGTGAGATCGCGTATAGCAAGAGGCAAAGACTGAATAGAGTCCGCAAATTCTTTATGAATTATTAGTATATATCCGAGCATCATCCTGGAATCTGTATCTGGCATACTATTCCGTCGACGTTCTCTTAATTGGGGATCCCATTTGCAAGTATCATCCAAGGTAAGGTACAGATCGTGTAGTCGAGGCAACTTCGACGCGATGAGAGAACTGGAGGCTGGCTCGAGTTTCCTATGACCCATCGCCCCCATAATATTAAGACTAGTGATTATAGGGACAGCTCGACATTAAGCACCGGCGGCTTCCTCGTTGAATTGGAGCTACGATCTTTCATATCGCTTGTCCCAGATGTCATCAGTTAAGAGACGTGATTTTCCCCACCCGCGCTGCTTCCTTGCCTCGGGACCTTGGGCGCTAATATCGCCGGGGGACTGCGCCATAATCGAAAGACTGATGCCCGCTTCGTTGTCCGGCCATTCGGATAGGGCATTGAATAGTGACTGAATTGAAGTGGTAAAAACTTTGCTGTTTCGCTGCATCTCCTCTTCATTTTCGTACAGTGTGCGAGCCTCGCCATCATACGACTCCAGCTCCACGATGAAATGGATTTCCCTTATATGGCTTCTTCTTTGGCTCCATGATAACTGGTCCCATGGTAATTGTTTGAACTCTGCTAGTCGCTTGTTTGTGTTGATCTTGATGCTTGAAAAGGTTTGCCTCTCGATAATTGCCTGCCAGTCGCGGTTGACAGTGGCATATGGGGCCAAATTGGTGTTCTGAGTGACATATGGGGGCACGTTGGCGTTCTCCTCGGCAATAATGAACTCCAACACAGTCTGTATCAACTCCAGTGGTAGTGGAAAGCCCATGACTTCAAGATGTGGAAAGGTTTAAAGATGCAAGAAATGTCCATGTGGCTGAAACCTCGAAAATGCTACTCCGTATTAGCCATGCCCAAGACCACCAACCCACCTCGCCAGTCAAAATCATCATCTCAGTAACGTGATCACGGCCCCTAAAATTTGCATCTCCATAGCAACTTAATGTTTCCAAACTACAATGCCATTCAAGCTATAAAAAACGGTAGATTACATGTATATAGTAAATAGTATAAATAAGAAGTAAATCGAATAATGCAGAGTAGTGGTGTTACAGGGCAGTGGGCGGTCTGGTGGAAAGGCGGCCGTTTCTGGCCTCAAAAGCGGTCATTTTCGGCGTCATTTTCACAGGTTCTCATATTCTAGTTGTAAATTGTCTTGACTCAAACATTTGAACTATGAACACACCCTCTATTTCTTCGACTTCTTCTTTGCCAGTCTCTTCTCCGCACGAACATCCTTCTTCATACGAGCATCGACAATCTTGTACTTGCCCTTGACACCCTTAGGACGGCCAGAGATACCACGATTGGGACCCTTGGCAACCACAAGCTTGACTTCCTGCTTGGGCTTCTTCTTTGTTGCCCTGCTCATCAATCTCGCAATGGCGCCGGCCTTGTCCCGCTCGCTGAGAGCATCGTCCTCTGCCAGAAGCGCAGACTTCTTGCGCAGTTTCTCCAGTCTTTGAGCCGCCTTGTACTTCTTGCGTCCCTGGGCCTCCATCACCTTCTTGATCGGGCGTGCATTGATGGCACGCATCTTTTCTCTGATAGCAGCCGCGGCAGCCTTGGTGACGGGCCGGACAGGCTTGCTGTGCTTGCCCTCGTCGTCAAGGAACCATTCGGGAAGGCCATCCACGTCGCGGAAGGCAAATCGGTTGAAGCCATCGTCAACAATGTCAGTCGACCTCTTTTCTCCAGTAGCCATTGACTGCGCAAGGGCCATGGCTTCTGCTGTAATGATGTCGATGTCTGTAGGGGAGGAACAAATGTTAGTCAGAACGCTATTTATGTTTGGCGCTAATTTGCAACTTACCCAGCTGGCCATTCGGTTTTAGCGGATCTTTTCCTTCTGCCTCTGCCTCGCTCTCATCGGAGTCGTCGACCCACTCAGAGTTCTTCTTTGCGTCCTTCTTTGCGTCCTTATTTTTCTTTTTCTTAGGGGCAGGAGTCTTCTCCTCTTCCTCTTCATCTTCATCCATCGCAAAGATGTTGTCGCTTTCTTCCTCTTCCTCCTCCGCCTCCTCTTCTTCTTCTTCTTCCTCCTCATCCTCGCCCTCTTCTAGCCCTTGGAAGATATCTTGGTCGAAAAACAAGGAGGCATTGTTTGAAAGTTTCTTAGCCTGAACTGCTTGATCTGTGGTGGCAGTTTCATCCTCCTCCCCGTCTTCCTCATCGCTGCTGCCTTTCTCTCTGTCAGAAAAGCCTTCCCACTCGTCAACCTCGTATTGCTTGCGTGTTTTCTTAGCACGCAATTTCGAATCCTTGTCCTCCATGCGGCCAGTGTACTGCTCGTACATGTTGTCGAGCTCCCTTTCGAGGCGGTCCTCCTCGTCGTCGCTCTCTTCAGTTTCGGAGTCACCTTCTTTTTCACTTTCGCTCTCGGCGGGAAGATCACGAGCATTGACAACCGCATCTCTCGCATTCTCTCGGTCGATGCGTCTCAAAGTGAATGTGGAGTCTTCGCCTCCCATACCAAGCTGCTCCATACCAATATCCGTGGGGGTGGTCATGTTCATCTGCATTCGAAGGATATCCTTGCGTTTCTTTTCATTCTCCTTGCGCCTTTCCTTCTTGCCTTTGGCGGTCTGCTGCTCTCGCATGCGGATCAAGTCTTCCTGGATCTGCAGTTCTTCGTCCATAGGGGCCACCTCGGCCACTTCCTCTGCCTCGCCTTCTTGGGTTGGCTTCTTTTTGATGACAAGTCCGAATTTCTCACGACACTTGATACGCCATCTAAGCAGGTTGCGGAACTCCTTTTTGCCCAGGACCTTCAGATCCTCACAGCAAGTTCGGATCTCCTCTGTTGTTTCCTCCAAACGGTCGAGTGTGGACAACGCAAGATCCCCACCTGGCGGTTGCTGGAAGCTAAGCTTGTTGTAGGCACCCAATATAGAGATGGGATCCATAGTGTTGATGAACTCTGTCACTGGGAGCTCCTTGTGCTGGGTATAATCTCCTTCTTCGTAACCTTCACGCTTGCGCTTCTTCTTTTCCGGGTTGAAAACCTTCGCTTCGTAGTTGGGAGTGGGAGCCGCAAGTTCAGCAAAGACGTGCTTCGGGTCGAGGAACTTCGGGTCAATGCGCTTGGGGGCCTTGAATCCGCGGCAAACGACGAAAATTTCGGCAGAGACATTTCGTGACGAAGGAGGCTTGGTTGCCTCGACGGAATTGAACAGCTGCTTGAAAACCCACAGCAGGGGGTTGTAATCCTTGGACCGGAAGACCTTCGTAACAAAGGTTCCGCCCTCGCCCAAGAAATCAGTAGCCAGTCTCAGGGACTCCAAAACTAGTTCTGCCTGGGAGAAAGCATCCTGAACCCACGCAGCACCGACGTTGGGGGCACCATCGTGAAGCACGACGTCTGCTTTCCAGTGCTTGATGTGAGATCGAATCGTTGCGCGACACTTGTCCGTTGTGATATCGCTCTGGAAAGTAATGGCTCGAGGAATTGGCTTGATGGGAGACAGATCGACACCAATGATAAGACTCTGAGCAGGCATATACTCTGCAGCGACTTGACACCATGACTACTTAGCCGTTAGAAAAAGACTGAGGATAGAAGACGCCATTTGAGGATACTTACACCAGGCGCAGCGCAAAGATCGATACAAACTCTGCTTTTCTCCAAGAACCCATACTTCTGATTCAATTGGATCAACTTGAACGCAGCACGAGCTCTGTAGCCCTTCTCTTTGGCAAGTCGGTACCATTTATCCAAACGACCTTTTCCATGCTGTAAATATGTAGTCAGTAGATGACGTAATGCAAGGTGACACGCAATAGAAAATACCTTTTTCTGGATCGCCATTTTGAAGGAAAGCTGGTCTATTAAGACCAGAAGATCCTTTTAAAATGACCGGGGAAATCGAACGAATGTATACTTTTTCTATGGAAGAGAATCCGAGAAAAAAAAGTTGCAATACTTATCGCTCACCGCCTTTGAGCAGGTTCTCCAGTTTGTTGCCTGAGGCCAAGTCAAGTGCCAGACATGTGACGTGATATCACTCAGGCACCCCCCAGTCACTTGTGGCGCTTTGTAGATGCTCTGTCACTTGGGTTTGACCGTCTAACTATAGACCTGATGTTTTCACCCTACCTCCATGACGCCCAAGGGATCTCGCAAGAGAGTGAAGACCAGCCCCTCCGGCGTGGACTCACCCGCTGGACTGAGCGGTGATGGCCGAGACCGCTCAGCCTCCCAATCACGGGGGTACAATGCCGTAAGCTCTTTGTGACAAAAATAACCAGTCCTTTTGTCATGTTTGCTGATAATCTATCGTTCACATAGAGCTGGTACCCCGGGTCCTGGTCTTATATTGCGAGAGTGGTCAAAGCAGCGCCAGTTACCGAGGTTGCCCGTGAGAGCATTTCAGCAGCCAAATCTGTATCACCGAACGTCACGAACTCATCGGCTGCTTCTCTTCTTGATACCCCAACAAAGAACCGGCACCCGTCCATTCAACTTACGCGAAAAGCGGGCGCCTCGACGAGGTCTCTGCCCGCTGACGCTACCACCACCCGAGTCAACATTGCCTCGGATGGTTCGGCTTCCACCACGGCTGCCGAGGATACCGAAGATCACAGCGCTGTAGAACCGGCAACGTCCATTAAAGAAGCACCCGACGAGAGTGATATCAAGCCGCTAGAGGAACCAGCCAAGGAGCAACAGGCCACCCCTAAGGCCGATCCCAGCAGATTGCATGCGGGATCTGCAGAAAGCCCCGAACAATCTGCTGGTTGGCTCTCATGGATCTATAGACCATTGACTATATCTGAAGGTCTTGTGAATGTCACAGGATCTACACAAGCCGTGGGAAACCCGTTAGCCGAAAGCCAAATGGCAGAGCAGGGTGCTCAACCTACCGTGACAGACTATGCAGCACGGGAAGAAGAGCTCGAACCGGAACCAGAGCAGGCCAAAGACACTGTTGAAGTTATTGCCACATCCCAGAAGCGATCGTGGCTTCAGATGTGGTATGGTACAAATACACCGAGCAAGCAAGAAGGCCCACCATCCACAGAATCCACGATCTCCCCTTCCGTGAATTACAATTCCACCGAGGCTCCTGACACAGACATGGCACCGCCAGATTCCCCTGATGAGCCAGCAGAATCAGCTGGCGGATCCCGGACACCGGTCGGAACTACGAGATCATCTGGCTGGTCATTCTGGTCGAAAGATCCTAACAAAGATGGACCCTCCAATAAACCGCAGGAAGGCGAAGCTATCGAGGCGCCAATGGGACCGAAATCCCCATCAAAACATATAGCGCTTGAACCAGATACAGATTCAAATACCAAGATAACCCAGAAAGGCAGTATCAAAATCAAGCCCTCAAAGGATAACCGTCTCAAAGATGGATATGGGGCCACCACTGAAGGCACTGCTACATCTACGTCGCATGTTGAACCTCGACCAGCCGATATCACCGCCGCAAAACAATTACAGCAGATTCTCCCCAATCAAGTACTGCCGAAATTTGAAGAAACCTACGCGTTCGAGCAATCGCCCTCCATCTTGCAAAGCCTCGGTCGACTCCTGCATTATGGGAAAGGACCAGAGGTTAGGCACGTCAGCAGGGTCAGAGATCCGCTGCATGTGAAACGCGCTTTGGCTATTGGTGTTCATGGATATTTCCCCGCCCCTTTCATTCGAAGTGTACTCGGACAGCCCACGGGGACATCCATCCGGTTCTCCAAAATGGCAGCAGATGCCATTGGGAAGTACACCGAGAGCCATGGCTACTCTTGCGATATTGAAAAGATCGCATTGGAGGGAGAAGGCCGCATTACAGAGCGAGTGGATCTCCTGTGGAAGCTACTTCTGAATTGGATGGAGGAGATCCGCAAGGCTGATTTCATCATGTTCGCATGTCACAGTCAAGGTGTGCCAGTAACGATTATGCTAGTTGCAAAGTTGATACAATTCGGCTGTCTTGACGGTAAACGAGTCGGCGTCTGCGCTATGGCAGGTGTGAACCTCGGCCCCTTCCCGGATTATCGCTCTCGATGGATCAGTGGGTCGGCTGGAGAGCTGTTCGAGTTTGCGCTGCCTTTCAGCAACGTCTCGAAAGAGTATGAAGCTGCTCTTAGATGTGCTCTCAATTTTGGTGTTCGCATCTCTTACATCGGAAGTATCGACGACCAACTCGTTTCACTGGAGGTAAATACGGATCTTGATATTCAAGCATCAATCAGATTGCTAACTCGCCTCCCAGTCATCCCTCTTCTCGCCCATAGCCCACCCTTACGTATACCGCGCTGTTTTTGTGGATGGCCGAGTCCACGCCCCAAGCTTGTAAGCAACCCCCTCAGCAACCCATCCCGACCGACAAAGCTAAACCCAAACACAGCCTCTCTCATCTAGTTGGCTTCGCGCTTAAGCTTCGCAACCTTGGTATCTCAGACCACGGTCTAATCCGCGAACTAAGCACCCCGTTAGCAGGTAGTCTATACTCAGGAGAGGGACATTCTCGCCTGTACGACGATGAAGCCGTGTACTTGTATGTAACAGTCATGGACCCCTACAAGCATCCAGAACTGACATCATCTTACAGCATGGCCATAGAATTCGCACTGGAGACTTCTTCCGTCGCAGGCTCCGCGCTCAGCGTCAAGCGAGCCAACAGCTCCGTCACACCGAACCCGTACATTCTCCCCTTCGCCATGCGCGGTCTGCTAGAAGAGGAATATGTGCGCCGGGAACTGCACGACGAGACTATGGAATTACTCAGGCAATTCGACGACTGGAAACCTTCTAGTAAGGTTCTGAAAGATGTCAAGTTTAGACTAGAAGGTATCCGGTCCAAACTCTAGACTTGTTAGTCCAGAATTAAATAGAACGTATTTGCTTGGATGGAGATTTGACACTAGCGGTTCATCCACGTTCTCTTGCGTGCTTGCTGCCGGCCTGTATGTAAAGACAATTATGGTACGCATGGAGAGCAACAGCGGATACACGTTGTTATCGGTCCAGGACCGATGGCCGAATCGTGGTAGAAGTTGTATTTCGTATGCGTATAAACTTGTCTACCAACGAAGGGAAAAATATTTGCATTATATCTGAGATGTCAAAGCACCGCGATTATGTTGGGCACAGAACGAGAATAGTGGAGAATCCAGTCGTGAAAAGAGAGGAGGGGATCATTATAAAAACTGGCAGGCTTGAAAGTGCCAGAGAGAAAAAAGCTCAGAACGACCGAAGGGAAAAAAGGAACCCCGCCACCCCTCCCCGGTTAAACAGATGCTAGTGGGAACGCCGTTTTATATGCACCTTCGATTTCATCTAAAACAATGTTAGCGTGAGGACCGCATATCAGATGAAGATAAAACACCAACCTCTCATTCCATCGAGGGCCTCAAAAGCAAGCGAATAATTCGACACGGCCCCAATGATCCGCTCCAAACCCTGCCGTAGTTCCTCAATGAGCTGGCCAGTCGAATCTCCGCAATGCTCATTCTCTGGTTCAGGCGCAAGCTGCTTCGCCACGCGCGCTTTGTAGTAAAGCATGAACATAGCATAGCTACTTTGCATCAGACAGCATGCGAAGGATGGCATGGTCCGGGGCAATGGACGACCTTGCTGCTGCTGGGGATCTAAGAGAGGCTGTGGGACTGGCAGGCTGTGGAACATGCGGGAGATGACGAGTGCGGCGCGAAGGCAGATTTTCGCGGAGTGCTGGGTGCTGTAGGGGAACCCCGCCGCGAATGGATATTGAGAGTACTGGGGCGCGTATGAGTTGATTTCAGGGTGGATGTCTGATGAGGTGGAAGAATCGGATGGGGTCATATATTCTGTTGAAGCTGCTCGTTCGAAGGAGTTTAGGTTTGAGCAGGAGCAGGTGAGGTTGTGGATGCCGGCGGCTTTGGTGCTGACGGTTGTGGTGGCGCTGTTTGGATTTGCTGATGTCAGGTCGCAATGTTTTTTGATGAAGAGGGGGATGTCTGAGAAGGCTCGGAAGCGGTGCGTTTTTATTTGGGCACTGGGGGTCATTGTTAGTTGAATTTAGGTGTGAGAAGGCGAATGACTCGAACCTAGATAGTTTGATTCGGGATATTGCACGTATGCTTTGGGCTGTGATGGATTCGTTGTGATCGCCGAAATCTGATGTCTGGGGTATAAGGGGGAGTAGCTCCGCCTGTGCAATCACAGAATGGGTCCATGCATCAAGTTGCTGCATTCGTTCGAACATGTAGTACATCCCTGATTGGGACGAAAGGCACTTGTTCAGATCGCCGATAAACTGGGTTGCCGATACAAGCACTTGTTGAGCTTGTATCAGAATAGCCCAACCCTGAAGACCGGTTAGCGGACGGAAGATAATGAAGAGGTCTTCGAGTGCATACCTCGGCGTCTGATGCAAACGACGGATATGGAGTCGTGAACTGCGGGTCATTGATAACGATAGCAGGCATCTGGTTCTTCATCAGCTCCAGTAATGTTTGGAGACCTGTATTACTCACTGTCGTGCTAACAATAGATCCTTGAATCACACAATAATACTAAAAGAAACAATTAGATCAGGAACCAAAACGAACCAGTGAAAGAGGAGGGATACAAACCGTCATCCACCAGGCTCTCCGTCGAGCTTCCGAGAATTCATCATTCTCCATTTGCGCATGCATTGACTTGTCCAAAGCAATTGCGAGAGCCTGGCCAGCACGATACCGCATCTTGAGCAAGTTGCCGCGTTGGGCGTATTCATAAACTGAAAGCACCAAGAGAGCCAGGAGGCTCTCATAGTCCACCGGAGTTTGCGAGTGGAATCTTTCACGTCCAACAAAAGGTCGCGCGGCAGACAATGCCTGACCGGGATCAGTCGAGGATATATCAAGATCACACTCCGCTTCAATTGTTGAATGGGCGAGTTGGGCGAAAGCATGCGCGTATGTTCTGCGCTGGACTACAGACGTTGCGGACGATGGCTCAAGATCACTTGGATGCGGAATCAAAGCCAAGACTGCAGATAGTGCAAGACTTAGAGGTGAACGAGGCCGGTACATCATCATCGGTTCAGATGTATTCGAACATGGAACAGAACAGTTTAATGGTCGATCCCGGCACGGTGGTGATGCCCGTGGTGGAAGAATGGGGAAATAGTTATGAATGAAGTCATAATAGGCATTCAATCTGGGCAAGTTAGACAATGTATGCAACTTATTGTAGAGATACTTACATTTCGGGTTCGCTTCCATAGGTCCTTACGAACGTTCGAGCGCTGTTTAAGGGCGGTGATGTCAAGGGCACTTGCATGTGCGACTGACTACCATCGCCAGTGAAGAAGCTCTGGAACATGGAAGGAACTTCGGATTGGAAATCTAAATGTCTCAAACCTGCGCCAGGCAGAGAGAGCTCATCGATTTGGTTGAACATCCCCGGTGCTAAATTTTTTTAATGAGTATATCGCCCTTTTTTGGGGCATGTCGATGACGTACCTTCTTCAAACTCCGGGGGTGAAGGGACAGCGTTATACAGAGCCTCATCTCGTCTTGATTCCTGTTCTGGCGACAGGGAGGACTTTTCCTTCTTTTTGCGTGGCCCGCCTCGTTTGCTGGGTAGATAAGAGCATTCTCTGTCTTTGCTAACACACTAAAGTGAATGTTAGACAATGCAATGAACATTGATCAACTGACATCCACAATAAAAGGGCCTCCAAAGCACTCAAAGGACAAAGAGAACATACATTCGCGCATGGCATCTGGCCGCCACAACGTGTTCTCGAAGCCCGACTGGAATAAGATTAGTGGAGAAGTTCCTCTTTTTTTCCTTCGCGGGATTTGCTTACCAGGGCAGACAGGCCACCTTAACTGGCGGTTTAGCAAACTTCTTGCGAACCGATCGAGGCGCTGTCGAGGCCGGTCCGTTATAGTCGTGGAAAGTATCGGCCATGGCGGTACTTAATATGGGGTCAAATAATCTACACCATTAATTTGAAACTGCACCTCCCGGGTGTCTTTGCAACGGAATACTAGTTGCAACGGGGCGTTCTGTAGCTTAATAAAAATCGAGTCCGAAAGGGCGCTGATATAGAGACTTCCGTGTGATTGCTTGATCTTCGCAAATCCCGAGCCGTGGGGAGGTTCGGGATTTGCTTTTAGCAACTAAGCAAAGAGAGATCGAGTCCAACCCCAAATTGGAGAGACGGTGTCAGGATGCAGTGTATATGCAGGGTAATCGAAAGTGGAGATGTTTCTCATTTTATGTTCCTTTTTTTTTTTCTTTCTCAACAGAATCCTGGCAAAAGGGAGACAGAGAGAAAGGAAAGAGAATTTTGATATTCGAAGGATCTCGGGTGGACGTACCGGTACGT